>JANAVB010036450.1:357500-627407 GCA_029216955.1 Iris pallida | reverse complement strand
TACATACATAGATGCATACATACATATTTGAATACATTATATACTTACATACATTATATTCATATATGCATATCTACATTATATACATTCATTCTTGCATACATGCATATATATAATATATGCATACAAACTCATATATTTAACTCAAAATATATGTGAATAAATACATTACATTACCTTAACACATATATATATCATTCATTCATATCCCATATACATGCATACTTCAGTTCATGCATTATATCAATTCACATATCATTAAGTTGCATGCATATACTTATTTTTATACATACATGTCATTCATGCATATTACATACTTACATGCATCTATACATTATATACATTGTATACAACATGTAAAAATAGAAAAAGAAAAAAAAGGAGAAAAACTGAAATAGAAAGGAAATGGAAGGAAAAGTGCAAGGAAAAGAAAAAACAGTGGACATATACATGCTTGATCATATATTCTACATTACCATACATGCTATAATTATATATTGCATTACATTCTGTATATATTATGCATTCATATCTATCATTACATGTATACCTTGCATTCGTATATATCTAGCATTCTTTATATACTTTCATCATACAATGTATATCATTCTTTCATTCATACATTTATGCATTGCTTACATACATTACATTGATTGCATTCCTACATGCTTGCACTCAACCATATATATACATTAATGTAAAGAGGATACATATCATATATATATCATTTCATTCATCTAACATATCATGCATTACATACTCTACATTCATTTAATATCCATACTACATAGGCTCATAGGTTACACAAAATGCCTATGTCGTATAGTCACTCTTCTACTTAAAATCAATATTGACCAATTAGGCCTTTACTAAATTCTAGGATTAAAGTATGTCGTAGCCCTTCGTGTTAGCTTTTCGAAACTTCAAACGGATCGCATTTTCGTATTCGAAAGCTCCCAGAATCGCAAAAACATCGAAACGCGTTTGTCTTTCGGACAGCTGACACTCAAATAGTTTTACAAAAAGTTCTAGAACGACTTTGGCTTATTAAAATATATATTTGGAAATCTAACTTCGATACGGTTCTTTTTAAAAAAAACGAAAGATAAATCGGAGATCTAAGCTAAAAGTTATGATGTTTCTAAGTTGCTTTGGTTAAAAAAACGTGGATGAATATTATGACGAATTTGAGTTGTTTTGGACAAAAGAAACACATGTAGGCCAAGATACTTGGATACCAACATAGGTCTCCAAATAAAACTCATTCTAACCATCCTAACTAAGATCAATCCACTCTCTAACCATTCTAAAACCGAATTTAAATATCTATTTAAACTATTATCATACATACATACACATGGGGTATCCTAATTTTGGATCTATCAAGTAGGACACAAGACACATATCTAAAATCCTTAAGAGAGCTCCAAATGGCCTCAAATTTGAATCTAAATGGGATACATACATGGGGGTGGATCCTATGGATTCAAAACTAACTAATATGCATAGGAAATCAATTTAGAGGGTTGGTTTTACCTATTGGAATTGGAATCCCAATGATATTCCCAAGGACACGGCTCCGACAGGAAGATCTTCCAAAAAGGACACTCCTTGCACTTTGCTCCAAATCTTTGCTAGCACCCTCCCTTGGTAGTATGAGAAGGTTGGATGAAAGTTTTTGTGGAGGGATGTAAGGATTTGGAGATCAAATCAAAGAGGGAAGCTCTCTAATTTGGGAAAGAACACTCAGGGTTCTATGTAGAAGTAAAAAGAGGCAAGTGCTTTCTTAAGGATTCTTTATAGGAAGGGAGGGGGCACTTGATGGTTGGTCATTAGATGAATTAGGGTTAGTACATGTAGATGAGTGGCTAGGGCTTGTCATCATGCTATATAAAGGGGTCTAAAGATTAGGAATGGGGTTTATTTTATGGTTAAAAATAAAGGGGATAAAAGGAGATTATATTTTTCGTTTTTTAGTTAGGAGATTATCTTATCGCTGTGTATATTTATAAAAAAATACTTTTATTTTTGGTTTCTAGTATTTCCTTTAGCCGGAGGCTAATTATTAATTTCTTATATACTATATGACCTTTAATATTTGATATTTCTGTTCTAGTGGCATCTAAATAAATGTGCAATTATATCTTTATATTTTTTGGGGGAGATACCTTCTTCTTGCCTAATTTCTTCTCAACTATATTATGGTTTTCATCAATAGTGGTGGAAGATGATTGTGCATTTGAAACATACACACCCCAAGTGATAGAAGATGTGGACAAGAGTACGTGGCAATTGAAGAATCTTTTGCCTTTTATAGTATGTACGAGAAGTTGGCTTTAGTGCAAGAACGAGCGGAGAAAAAAAAAAGGAAACAAATGAGGTTAGGTGGAAACAATTTGTTTGCTCCAAGAAGGGACATACTAATGAGATGTATCAACAAAAATACAAAGATTCAATGCCACGTACAGGGAAAGAAATCGAGGAGTACTTGGTTGTAGAGCTAAATTATTTGTGGTGAAGTGACATACAGGTCCAAATTGGATCGTGAGTGTTTTCGTTGAAACTCATAATCATGGATTAACAACTCCTAGCAGGGTACATTTACTAAGGTCACATCAAAATGTATCTACAACCAAAAATGTATTAATTAGCCGACAATTTTTTGAAGTAAATTTACCAACATATCAACAACTACGGTTGATGGAGAAAGATTGTGTTGATGGAGATAGATTGTGGAGGAATTGAATACATGGAGTGTACATAATTATGAACGAGATTTAAGAGAAGAACATAGAGGTATTCAAAACTCAGTATGAAGAATAATGCTTACTTGAAGATTACAATTTAATGTCGTTTCTACGAGGGAGAGACGGAAAGAAACCACAAGTGCACGCGAAAGGCGGACTATTGGGGCACATCCCAAAAAACTAGAGAATATCTCAGAGAAAATTCACAACCACAAAGACAATGACCACAAAGACAATGATTTACGTGGTTCGGCCAAGATGTCTACTTTCACGGACGAGGGTAATTCAGTTCCACTGTAAAGAAAAAAAAATTACAATGACTCTCTCAACACTTCTCTCCTTGCTCTAAAAAACTCTCTATCACAAAGATAAAGAAGAAAAAAATCTCTAAACTTTTGTGTTGAACTTATTCAACAACTTTAGATTTCTTGCATTGAACTTATTTAACAACTTTTATTGAGCACAATGAGATATCTCAAGGAGAATCTTTAGACCCCTTTATATAGCATGTCATGTGTCTATATATAGAAACCCAATCCTATGTAGGCTTAAAATCCAATATTATGTAAGCTCAAAATCCAATATTATGTAGGATTACCATATATATTGTTAAAGTCAAAAAAAAGCTCATGGGCCTTCATATCTCTATCTCGATAAGATTTTGCCACAAAATCGAGTTGATACTTCTCTACTGCACAACTTCACCAAATCAACCACTCGTCAATTCCGCACATAAGGGCTCTTCAAGCAATAGGTAGGACTTAGTGCAAGTCCAAGCAATATTGGAACTTAGCTCCAGGAACAACCTTAGTCAACATATCAGCAAGGTTGTCCTTGGTATGCACTTTTTCAAGTGCAATGTCACCGTCTTCTACAACGTCCCGTATGAAGTGGTAGCGAACGTCAATCTGCTTGGTTCTCATATGATGCACTTGATTCTTTGCCAAGTGGCTATCACTCATGCTATCACAATGCACATTAACTACATCATGCTTCACCTCCAAGTCATTAATCAAAGCACGAAGTCGTAGGCTTTCTTTCACTGCCTTTGTCACTTCCATATACTCTGCTTCTGTAGTCGATAGGGCAACTGCAGCCTGTAACATAGACCTCCAAATGACCAGTGCACCATGTAAAATAAACATGTATCTAGTAGTTGACACTGCACCTATAATCCAGATCACCAGCATAGTTCGAATCTACATATCCACTGACCTGACTAAAGTCTCCACAAAGTGTAATCCCACATCAATGATGTCCTTCAAGTACCTGAATATCCACTTCACAGCCTCCTAGTGCTTTTTTTCGGGATTAACCATAAAACGACTAACCACACTTACGTCTTGTAAAATGTCTGGTCGAATGCACATGTAAGCCCACTTTCCATTTTTTTTTAAATTTTTTATTTATTTTATTTTAAATTTTTTTAGTTAGAAAATAAATTTTAGTTTAATATGACAGATTATTTGCCAAATTTTTTGTTTAGAATTTATATAAATATTGTTCAAATTATTTGGATGATGTAAAATATTAATTTATATCATTATTGTAAGACTAGATTTGAATATATAAATATATTTAAAATTTATGCGATAATATTGATATTAATTTGATAAATTACTAGATTAGATTTGATCAATCTATGATTGATTTATATTTATGGAAGGATTTATTTTAATTTTCTAATCCTTTCCTATCAAGGAAACCCCATTCTTATATAAAGGGGAGTCATCCTTCTATATATAGACACATGACATGCTATATAAAGGGGTCTAAAGATTCTCCTTGAGATATCTCATTGTGCTCAATAAAAGTTGTTAAATAAGTTCAACACAAGAAAGCTAAAGTAGTTGAATAAGTTCAACACAAAAGTTTAGATATTTTTTCTTCTTTATCTTTGTGATAGAGAGTTTTTTTAGAGCAAGGAGAGAAGTGTTGAGAGAGTCATTGTAATTCTTTTTCTTCTTTACAGTGGAACTGAATTACCCTCGTCCGTGAAAGTAGACATCTTGGCCGAACCACGTAAATCATTGTCTTTGTGGTTGTGAATTTTCTCTGAGATATTCTCTAGTTTTTTGGGATTTATTTTCGATGTGCCCCAATAGTCCGCCTTTCGCGTGCACTTGTGGTTTCTTTCCGTCTCTCCCTCGTAGAAACGACATTAAATTGTAATCTTCAAGTAAGCATTATTCTTCATACTGAGTTTTGAATACCTCTATGCTCTTCTCTTAAATCTCGTTCATAATTATGTACACTCCATGTATTCAATTCCTCCACAATCTATCTCCATCAACACAATCTATCTCCATCAACCGTAGTTGTTGATATGTTGGTAAATTTACTTCAAAAAATTGTCGGCTAATTAATACATTTTTGGTTGTAGATACATTTTGATGTGACCTTAGTAAATGTACCCTGCTAGGAGTTGTTAATCCATGATTATGAGTTTCAACGAAAACACTCACGATCCAATTTGGACCTGTATGTCACTTCACCACAAATAATTTAGCTCTACAACCAAGTACTCCTCGATTTCTTTCCCCTATACGTGGCATTGAATCTTTGTATTTTTGTTGATACATCTCATTAGTATGTCCCTTCTTGGAGCAAACAAATTGTTTCCACATAACCTCATTTGTTTCCTTTTTTTTTTCTCCGCTCGTTCTTGCACTAAAGCCAACTTCTCGTACATACTATAAAAGGCAAAAGATTCTTCAATTGCCACGTACTCTTGTCCACATCTTCTATCACTTGGGGTGTGTATGTTTCAAATGCACAATCTTCTTCCACCACTATTGATGAAAACCATAATATAGTTGAGAAGAAATTAGGCAAGAAGAAGGTATCCCCCCAAAAAATATATAAAGATATAATTGCACATTTATTTAGATGCCACTAGAACAGAAATATCAAATATTAAAGGTCATATAGTATATAAGAGATTAATAATTAGCCTCCGGCTAAAGGAAATACTAGAAACCAAAAATAAAAGTATTTTTTATAAACATATACACAGCGATAAGATAATCTCCTAACTAAAAAACGAAAAAAAAACAAAAAAAGTGATTGTGTGGAAAAAAGAAAAATAATTTTAAAAAAATTCTGATTCTAAATCATATTAACATCTACCCAATGATAAAAGAAATATAGTACAATAATAATTACTCAATAATAAAAGAAAATTATTCAAAACACGTTATGAAAAGAATAGTGCTTATTTGAATATTATAATTTATTGTCGCTCTACAAGGAGAGGAGAGAGAGGCAGAAAGAAACCACAAGTGCACACGAGAGAGGTAGACGTTGTAGTAGACAGAAGTAGATAATTAGATGGAGAGATGACTATTTTTATTTTTAAATAATAGCAGTATGTCGAAGATGGAGAGAATAGTTTAGGATATAGTATAAAAAGATATAGCCAAAGATAATTCTAATTAAAATTTTTAATATTTTATAAAAGACATATTTGCTTGGTTTTTAATATATTATAAAGGATATACTTTAATACAGTACTAAAGTATAATAAAAGATTTTATTACTTTATAAAGATAGAATTAAATTTATCTTTTACTTTTAATTTAAAAGATTCATTTAAAACCTACGGAGTAAATCTATCTTTTATTATTTATTGAATCTTTTTAAATTTGATAGCCTCCGGAGGAGTTCGATTACAAGACTATAATTAAAAAGGTTTCATATAGAATTACATCTATTATATACTTTTTATTTGAAAAGATTCCTTGAATCTATTCAAATTTGAAGCCTATGGTGGATACTTATAAATGAAATCTAGGATAGACTAAATCTATCATTAAACCATAATTTAAAACCTAAATAAACCGTATTCAAATTTGAAGCCTATGGTGGATATACTTATAAATGAAATCTAGGATAGACTAAATCTATCATTAAACCATAATTTAAAACCTAAATAAACCGTAAATGTCCCGTAACGTAGGCGTGCACACTAATTTTTTTTTTTTTGAAAAAATGGATAATTGTGGCAAACTCGCCTCCACTAGGGCTCGAACTCCGACCACTTAGACCGCATGCATCTCTCTTAACAACTAGGCTAGAGGTCATATATATATATATATATATATATATATGGTATGGATCGAAAGTCCCGTTTTCGGAGCCCCGCGATCCTTAGCCATTGGATCACACGGTCGGCAGTGCATGGGGCCCGCACGAGCCCCGCTCGATCCGATGGTGCTGGGGGCGGAACTTCGGCGGGACTCCGCGGACGGATATCTTTATCCGGATCCATACCGTGATTCTAATTCTAAAATTGATCATACATTATGATTTGAAATTATTTTGGAATTAACCAGAGTTCATACAATGTAGATCCCAAGAAACACAGTTCATATCTGACAATAGAAACACCAGCAGTGACCACATCTTAGAGTTCGTCGATCATCACATTAGTGTATTGCATGTTAGAGGTTCAACTTGGACACAGCCCTAGGCTCATTAGAGTCTTCTAGATACTAGTGTTGAGCATGGTTACAGATCACAACTCCAAAGCCCCCAGGCTCATTAGAGTCTTCTGGACGCTATTGTCGAGCATGGTTACAGATCGCAACTCCAAAGCTGTGTTGCACGGTTCCTCAAAATCCTATTCACCGGCACCTAAAATGACAATAGAGAGTGATACTACCGAGATTATTCTGAAACATGCTCTAGAAATGCTCTGTGTGCCGCGGATACTTACAAGGTATTGTAGGCACATTCACAACAAACAACAGTTCAACCAATGGATATTGCCTTGTTTTCACACCCTAACAAGGTTATTCTTTCCTACGTGCCTTCTTTCAGGAACCAAAAGGTTTTCAAGGTAGTAATTGAACGGGGCCTAAGGACAGCCGTAGGTGAAGAACTAATCCCAACAGTACTACTCAGGTTTTCAAGCTCACATCTCAATAGATGCACCAGGAAATAAACGCACAATCATGAATCTCTAAAAATGAACAAATGAAAGAATATGTATTGCGTAAAATTTCTATTCAAACATGTACAAATCTATCCACTTGCCTGCAAGTCGTCGATGATGGTTGAGTGGGACTTTGCCTTGCACACGCCATACTTGCACATCCCAAAGAAACCCCCATCAAGGGATCTGAATCTTGGGATACTCCTAAAACTGGGGTAATCAAACTCTTCTATACTGCACAATTTACAAACTATTGAATCATAAGGCTCAAAGTAGTCAGCGATTTACTGGCAATCCGTAGTTCTGGAATGTCCTTATCCGCCCATCCCAACCGGCCGTTACTATCACCTGGCCCCAGGCATGGGAGGAGTTCCGGCAAGAAGTCTTCAAGAACTTGTACTGAGACCTAGGCAGGGTTGCAGCAGTCGAAGGTGCGGTCGAGGAAAGCTTCTCCTCAGGCCAAGTCGCAGAACCCTTTGGTAGGAACTCTGAGAATAGGTTGTTGCTCAGAGTAAAGCTACCAGCAGGTGAAAGATAGACAGTATTGTTGATTGAAGAATCATCACAATTCTCTTGCATAACCTCAGGTGCTGATCTTCTTGAAGCTTGACAATGCCAAGGTATTGCAACCGATGCATTAGTGGAGATGAACTGTTCGCAGGAGTTGCTGGTCTTGACATGGTTTGAAATGGAGGAATCATCTGCATCGCGAGTCCATACACAAACATTAGAATCCTCGCTAGCAGAAATGATGTGTCGGCCATCCGATGTGAAAGATGCCGATATCTGACTTCCAGCATTCCGGAGACCTGGAGAGAGATTTAGAAACAAAATTACTTTCTACACAGACAAAACATCTGGAGAGAGATTTAGCAACAAAATTATTTTAAAAACATTGATTGATAGCATCTTATTTCGCCCATTACCTTTGAATTTGGAGACTACATCAACCCCATCAAGGATTCGGACTTGGGAATCGGCGGATGTGACCATTAGCTTCCTATGATCACTCGGGCAATACTAGAAGATGAGACCGAAAGATGTTAGAACCAGATCAAGTTATAGAACATAAAATAAAGGAATAATACGAGTGTCAAGTGCGAGCTACCTCAAAGCCGGTTGTCCTCTTGTCGAATGAAATATGATCCTTCAATTCCAATACATCCTCTGATTAAAACAGAAAAAGGGAGGAACAATAAGATTCGAACACAAGTAGTATCGATGACACATTATGGACATTTCACATAACAGGTAAGATCGAATGAAAGACGGTCCGAACTATTGTAAACCCTAAAAAACACTATTATGACACTAGGAAAAATCGAATGTCAAGTCAAAATTATAGAATGCATCAAAATATATGGTATTACCAAAAACTTATCGCAGACTAAAACAAAAGCACTCTAAAGAGCATTTAGACAAATTATACCTGATACATCATAAAAGCGGCATTCGCCTGTCATAGAGCCAACTACTACACCCTGCAAGAAACAAAGCAGACTTGTTTTAAGCTTTACAACGCCAGCGCCGTGAGATTTCAAATGCATTGATTCATTTAGTCAATAGATTTGTACCTTCCCATCTGGATGGTAACAAACTGCAGTGACCAAGTCTTTAACATCAGTCCAGTCCACAACACGGCGTTGTGACAGATCCCAAATCCGAATTTTCCCGTCTATTGAACCACTAACAAAATAATTCTTGTTGATAGGATTGAATTGAACGCATGTGACTGCATAATAATTTTTGAAAAATAACATAGCACATAGTCAGAATCAAAAAGCTAAGAAAAGCAAAAACCTAATGCATCAAGATATCTGCAATCGAGTAATATACGAAGAACGTACCATAATTGTTATGCACAAAAGCGTTCAGGCAGCTGTCGCAACCCACTCCTCCACAGCCGGACAGTTTTATCAGTCGAAGAAGATAGTAGATACTGCAAAAGGCATGATGTCGCACTGAATGAGAGACGACAACAAAAATAAACACTTATTTTCTTGCTGAAAAGCTAACCAACCTTGTCCTCGGACCATGAAAGATCCAACACATCTCCATTGTGCCCGTGGAACTCGTGCAGTGGTTTCTCCGATATCCTAAACACCTCAGGAGGAACGACAATGCAAGCTGAATCGGGAGTTCTCCACATGCTCCTCGACTTAAACTTCTCCTTATCGGCAGCATAAAGGGGAGCCAGCTCCGAATTATGGTTCACCGTGAAGTATATGCACGAAGGATCATATTCGAGAGTATCACCTTCGTCTCTTCTCTCGCATTCTATCACTCGCCAGACACGAACAACACCATCTTCACCCCCGCTAGCTAAAAACTCCCCATCAGGGCTGAATTTCATGGTCAAGATCGCCCCATCGTGCGCATTGATGTCTTGTTCCTTGTAGACTGCTGACAACTCTTTGGACTGTTTCTTACAACGATGAACCTTCACTCTCCGAGACCCCAAACTTATACTCTTGTCAGAAGCCGATGCGCTCAAGTGGATTTCCTCCCCTTGTCTATCGACAAGACAAGCCACGGCGCCCAATCTCCTAAGCCATCCAAGCTTTCTACTTCTCCCTACCTTGTTTACATTCCTCGCCTTACGTTCCTCTCTTTGCTTAAGTTTCTGAGCAAAAGACGATGGGCAAGAATTTCTACCAAACTCATCCTGTGTTGAACTTCGACTGGAACCGACTTCGCAGAGGTCCCTCGGAGTGCCATCCCGACTATACTGCTCCACGACAAACTTCGAACCATCGCCGCCCGAGTTCTTGATCTTGAACTCGAAGCTCTCTCGCGACGGACTGTCATCTGATGTGCAAGGATGGCCAGTGGAGCAGGCGGAGTCCGAATAGCTATCCTCCAAGCCGGAGCTTCTCAGCACGGCACCACCATCAGAAGTCACCCGGCCAACGTCCGGGTCGACCAGCTCGTGGAGAGTATCCAATCCCACACATCTCATGAATCTAGCCCGGCGCTCCCGGACACTGTCGGGGCTACTGGTCCAGACCTTGAGCAGGGACTTGTCGGCCGCAGTCGAGCGAGACGGACTTCCTGGGCATGAATCGGAAAAGGATGAGATCTCTTCTCTCGAGTCGAAGAACTCCTCCACCTCATCCACTTGGTATATGTAGCTATGGCTCAGCATTGTCGCACTTCACTACAATCAATGAAACAATACAACAAACACGTCTCAGAATATATAGAAACCCAGGAAACCAAACTCCTGGATTCACTCCAAATCAATACAATACTTGGAATAAAGAAAGGCCATATCTTTGCTAGTCAACACGCAAATCTTCAAACCCCCAAGTACCAAATATAAAAGACGAAACTTTCTATATTTAGAGCCAAAATTAAACACACACAAAACACAAAAATAAAAAAATGATGATTGCTGCACTGAAGTGAAGGGCTGTGAACCTGGTCCTCAAAAATAAAAGAGGTAACTTTTTTAAAATTTAAACAAATGCTTATAAATATATAGCCAAAATTAAGCACAAAGATCAAAAATTGCTGCACTCTCAAGTGAAGGGCTGTGAACCTGGTCCTCACCAATAAAAGAGGTAGCTTTCTAAATTTAAACAAATGCCTATTAATTAATAGCCAAAACTAAGCACAAAAATAAATAATAATAATAAAAAAATTTGCTGCACTCTCGAGTGAAGGGTGGTGAACCTGGTCATTACAAAAGTAAAAGAGGAAACTTTCTAAATTTAAACAAATGCACACTAATTTATAGCTAATATCGAGCACAAAAAAAATGGAAAAATCGAAATTTTAGGTGCACTCACCATGGAAAGCAAGCAAGGAACAGAGTGAAATCCAAGGAAGAGATCTCAACTCTGCTTCCCAAAGCGCGCTGGGTTGGAAGAACCCAGAGGAATCGAAAGTCTACAAAAAAATGAAAGAAAAAAAATGTGGGTATTTTTTTTAATATGGATCCAGTGGGCTATAAAAAAAGTTTCGATTTTTATGGGGATTGTTGGTTTGGAGGAACCAACGGTGGTTTTTGTTTCTCTCTCTCCGTAGAATTCCTTTGGTTTTGCTGTTCTTTTTTCTGATGTTGTTGCTTTGCTGCTGATATGTTACAGTCAGAAATGGCAGGAATTGTTTAGTTGTTAGTTACTGTTGTGCCCTCGTGTTTAGTCCCACTTTCTCACTGTTGAGAGTCTTTAAGGAAACAAAATCGTAAGACTAGTATGGGCATTGTCTATTACAAATTGGCCTCTTTTTGGAGGAATTTCTTGAGTTGGGGGGAGATTATTGAAAGTTGCTTGGAGTACAGGATTAGTTGGTGGTAAAATATATATATATATATATACATATAAAATTATTTAAAATTGATGTTAGAGACCCTTGTCAACGGTTGACATGTTTTCACTAACAATCAATTTGTGTACGGATAATTTTACATACGGGTAAATTTTAATGTATTTACGAAAAAAATGGATAATTCTAGAAGAATAACGGAAAAAAATGATGAGAAGATATGAGAGATGGCGCATCAAGCCATTCCTCTCATGACCTCCCCTTGACGACATTAGAGATGGTGCCAAGGTCCTCCCCGCTCTCCCCAACGCCATCAGTAATGTCGCCCCATGCCCCCCCTTGATTTATGTGAAGACTCCTGCAATTAATGCAATTGTGGGGCACCGAATCACAAAATTGGGTCATGTTCGCATAGAGCCAGTTCATCTTCATCAATTCTGACCAGTCCATCGGTTAGGACACCAGCACCAGTGCAGTAACAACATTAGCAGTACCAGCCTCCGAGGCCGTTACCGCCTCAGGCTCAACGATATGCTCAGGCCCAAGCTCAGATTTAGAATAGGTAGAAAGGTCACTAGTAGAGGGGACCAGCACCAAGAGGACAGGGTCAAGCTATGGCTCTGACCGTGGTAGAAGAATTGGCATCAGGTGAGGTGGTGGCAGGTACCATTCTCGTCAACTTTTTTTTCAGCATCAGTATTATTTGATTCGGGTGCATCGCATTAATTTATGTCTGCACGATTCGCTACACGGATAGGACTGGAGCCTGAGTCATTATCAGTAAGGCTTAATATACTTACTGGTAACGATCTTGTGGGAGTAGATAGAGTCTTTTTTTCGTGTCGAATCATAGTTAGCGGTAGAAAGTTTTTCGCTAGATTGATAGAATTTTCGATGGCCGACTATGATGTGGTCCTAGGAATGGTTGGTTGAAGGATCAATACGCAAGAATAGACTGCCATGTTGGCAGGATTATGTCACGATCCGCATCCTAGAGTAAGGGCACGAGACGTGGGTACGCCAGCCTACGCCGCAGTGTCGGCGGCAGAACGCTGTCCTAGGTCACAACATCTAACAGTTTAAGGTAATAAACAGTTATACTCCCCGAATGGGGGTGACATAACAGAATATATCTCAATCACAACTAAGGTAGAACATGATAAAGACAGATAGATTGATAGATAATATCCAGAACAGAATAAACCACAGAGATACATTCAGAATTCTAAGTGTCTAAAATAAGTACATATCCCAAAGTATCTCAGAATCTATATACAGTGATCCAGAAAAGTAAAGACATCCTAATCTAAGGGAGTGTCAACTACTGATAGTGGATCCTGCTGCTGGTCCAAGTCCAAACACTCATCTAGTGTAGCACCGTAGTAGGTAGGGCAGAACGCCTCAGCCTAGTCCTCTGTAAAATTTTCAATAGGTCCAGTCAGGGCAGGAGCGAGCACAGTATATCTCAACAAATCATAGCAGGTCAGGATATATATAATCATGCTAGAGAGTAAGATACAAGATACTGAAAGAATAACATGATAAAAAGGAAGACTGTAAATAAATAGCTACAGTATATAGAGAACTAACAGTTTCTAGTGATTCAGAGCACAAGATAGTTAGGTAAACGATACGATGTTGTACACGAGTAATCTACAGAGGTTGTACACGAGTAATCTACTGGATTGATTACATAACCACTTCTACTCCCTCGCCCCAATCAATACATAAGGATTTAGCTAAGTTATGTTATTGTACACGAAGGTCATGTGAATACATGATTATACACGATTCACACGTTTCGTACACGAATGCCGCAAATACAAGGAGTACACGATGTTCACGATAAAGTACACGAATACGAATACCCGATGTATCCGCTAAGGGGATAACATCGTACAACAAGATCCATATAGTACTAATCCGTGTTTTCAACGTGTCAGCATCATGTAAAGTAATCTAAAGTAGGAAATATACTCCTAATGCAGGATATGAAATGATCAGAGAATGTACTCGCCTGTAACCTGAGAATCTGGAGAATATCTACTGTCCGAGGAGTGGTGTCTGTCTCCTATAGAACAGTACAAGTCACTATGAGTCTACAATGATAATAAGATGCAAGTCAATGCATTCTACATGAATCTAGGTCAATCTAGGCCAAAGTTAACTCTTGGTCAACTCTGGTCAACCCTAGAAGTCAAACTAGGTCAACTAGGTCAAACCTAAGTCAAACAAGTATATACTAGTCTAACTAGTCCATTCTAGGTCTAACAAGACTAAACAAGTCTAATCTAGACTCTACACTGACACACAGACACATCCATAGGCTAAGAGCCCTAGACTAGCTATTAGGCAATACCATGCCCTAACCATACCATAAATCTCATACACAAGCCAATAATATTTATATTTAAAATAACACACATATTGATATATTATATGATATAACATAGAAATATACATAGCATATAGGTTACCTTAATATGTACCACACATATATATAAGGTACCTTAAAAAGTGAATCTCACAACTTAAATACATAGGGAAATAGGGAATGAACTGGGCATGTGTTCAAGTGTAGGTGTGTGTGTGGGGATGTCACATGAATGTGTGTGAGCTACAAGAGTGTGTGTATGTGTTAGTGTAACATGAGGGTGTGTGCAATCCTGAAATCAGGAACAGCCATAGGAGAATGGCAACCTGTGTATGCATGAAGGAATCACTCTACTACAGTTCATAAGGAGGGATGAAACTCAATAAAATAGAAGATGTAAAAAAAATAGTGCAGTATTTAGGAAAACCCAGTTTTCAGTCCATAACCAAACTCCCAGATTTTGAGCTCTAAACCATACCAAATTAACCCAAAATCAACATACAATTAGTAAACATGTAGGTGTACCACATTAGGTCTTAAACCATGCTAATTATCAGTATTAAATAGGTTAAATTGATGCTCAAAATTTGAAATTGAAAAACTGGAAACACATGACAGTGAAGGAAATCCTGGAAAACAGGAATTCAGTGAAATGCACAGAAAAATAGGAAAAATGTAATAACAGTTGACAGTAACATTGAATAGACATTCATTAAATCTCAGTTATAAGAATGGACGGAAAAACCAATTCCAGTTTTGACAGTTCGAATTCCTTTAGAAACCAACACATTATTCAATCTCAAACCCAAATCAAAAGTCTCATTCGAAAGCAACATTTAAGCTAAACATGAGCTAGTAATATATGGGAAAACATGTAACAGTTGAACATCGAATTAGAATGGATTAAAAACTGGAAAATGTGAACAGTTATAGGAACTGAACCCAGGAATCAGTGTATCAGTCGATACACTGATCCCACACTCAATTCAATGCCCCATTCTTTATATCCACCACCTAATCTACTATGAATCAACTAATATAGATTACAAACATGTTGGAATACTAATAGGTAACTGAAACAACAATTTAAAGTAGATATAATAGGATTTTAAAGTTCCAGGAATTTGAAAAAATAATGTATCAGCCACATGTATCAGTTATCATGCAAATAATCCCCATTCGAATCCAATTTCATCACAACAACTAAACTATCATGTAAACCTAATCTATCATAGATAATTAGACATGTTAGGATCTAGATTAGCAATTAATAACATGATTTAAAGCATTAAAAACTGGAATAAATACACTGAACAACTCACAGCTCGTACACGTACAGTGCACTACTCGTGCACACGTGATATCGTGTCCGACACGACACAAGAGTTCGTGAAACTCTAGGAACCTCGTGTCAGTCAGTGTCCCAACACTTGTGTCAAGTTTCACGTGTCGAGGTGGCTTATCCGCTGCACAAACGCACCCGAGCAGCAGGGCAAGCAACCTGCCTGCGCGCGCGTGCGTGCAACCGCGTGTTCGTGTGTCTGTGGCGACTCGACACGACATCAAAACGTGCTCAGTGTAATGGAAACACAGGAGCGAGGTCAAAACCCTAATTCCTATTCAATTACATTTCAGAAAATAGATCGAGGCATTTCATCAAACACATATATATATATATACGAACTGATACGTATCCGATACGGACACGTATAGGACTCAAAACCTAGGATTAGCTAGTCCTACAGTTAGGTTAGGCCTAGGGCATCCTAGATATGCAATAAAAACAGAATTTCATGGAGTAGATTAGAATATTACCTAGGGATTTGCAATGTAACAAAAAGCCCCCAAATAAAAGGATCCCCAAACCACCAAAACTCTCCCAAATTGTTTCTTTCCTGAAATTACTCAATAACAACAGCAAGTACAATAAATTTAGGTCCTATTGCAATTGGTTTGGGGGAAAAATGAATTGAAATGGAATTTCTATGGATTAAAGAAGATGGAGACTCACCTCTTTCCAAACTTGCAATATTCCTAATGGAGGCTAGCCCTAATTTCTAGGAGGGGATTAAATAGGTGGGAATCCCTAGGCTTAGTGTGGCCGGCCAAGTGGGATGGGCTAGGGCTAGGTTCACTTGGTTTTGGGTTGGGCCTCTAAGGCTAAAATTACAAGTCATGACTTGTGAAACCACAAGCCATTTACTATTCAAATCAATTCCTAATTTCCCTAAATTAATTCTAATGGGCTTGAAAACACTAACTTAGGTCAAGCTAGGGTTTCCTAACCTAACCAAATAGTCATGACCTAGGTTAGCCTCTAGGACAGTCTCCAAAGTCAACACTAGTCAAAGTCTAAAACTAGCACCAAATCAAATATACTAAAAATTACTTAAAATTCTAATAAATATAATTAATACTAATAATTCCAAATAATTCCAAAATTTTAAAAATGACCAAAAGACCCTCAAGCTAGAAAAGTGGCAGTGACAAATCTACCCCCCTTAAAATAATTTCGTCCTCGAAATTAAAGGCGAAACTAACTGCTGAGAAGGATAGAAAAGTATACCTCAGGGTCCAAAAAATAGGGGTACCGCTCGCGCATCTCATCCTCCCGCTCCCAGGTAGACTCTCCTAGAGAATGATGCCTCCATGCGACACGTACCAAGGGTATTCCCTGGTTCCTCAATACCTTCTCTCGGCGATCCAGAATCTCCACAGGCTGTTATGGATAACTGAGAGTAGGTCCAACCTCTATCTCCGAGTGATCGAGCACATGGCTACGGTCAGCCACGTACCGTCTCAGCTGTGATACGTGAAATACGTTGTGGATGCCCACTAGTGCAGGTGGCAAGTCTAGCCTGTATGCCACGTCACCGACTCTCCCGCTGATAACGAAAGGGCCGATGAAGCGCGGGCTAAGCTTCCCACCTCCACCAAAACGTATCGTACCACGAGTCGAAGATATCCGCAGAAAAACCATGTCTCCAACCTAATCACAAGCAAGGTCTCAAGTTACTAAAAATCAACACGATCAATCAAACAAAACAACAAAAACAACCTACTTCTAATCCTAGCTCTAAATCCGTACCTCAAACTCCAGCGGCCTCGGTGGCTATCGGCCCAGTGCCGATGTCTGTCCTGCGCCATGCGAAGTCTGTCCCTGATGAGCTTCACCTTCTCGGCTGCGTCAACAACCAACTCTGGTCCCAGTAAAGCTCGCTCTCCAACATCATCCCAAGATAAGGGTGTACGACACCTATGCCCGTACAGAGCCTCAAACGGTAACATCTCAATGCTGGCCTGAAAACTGTTATTGTAAGCAAACTCTACCAAATGCAGGTGATCCTCCCAGGAACCCCTAAAATCCAGGACGCACATCCGCAACATATCCTCAAGGGTCTGAATAGTCCTCTCTGACTGTCCGTCTGTCTGGAGGTGGTATGCGGTACTAAACTTGAGCTGAGTGCCCAAGCTAGTCTACAGACTCCTCCAGAAATGGAAAGTAAAGCGGCTATCCCGATCTGAGACTATGCTGACGGGAACTCCGTGAATCCTGACTATCTGCCTCATATACAACTCCGTCAGCCTCTCTGTAGACGTACCCACCTTGAATGGCAAGAAGTGGGCCGATTTGGTCAACCTGTCAACGATGACCCAAATCGCGTCCTTTCCTCCTGGTGTACGGGACAATCCTGATACAAAATCCATGGTAATATGCTCTCACTTCCACTCTGGAATGGGCAGCTGCTGCAATAATCCTCCGGGCCTCTGCCTCTCTGCCTTGACCTGCTGACAGACCAAGCATCTAGCTACGAAGCGAGCTACCCCCCGCTTCATCCCGTACCACCAGACATACTTTCGCAGATCTTTGTACATCTTGTTGGCACCAGGATGTATAGAGTACTGCGATCTGTGAGCCTCCTGTGTGATCTGCTCCCTGAGCTCCCCGCTAGGCATACATAACCTGGAACCGTGCCTCAAGGCACCATCCTCTGCAAGTGAAAACTCGCCATCCACCAACCCTGCACGAACCTGCTCTCGGATACATCGCAGAGCCATATCCTCAAACTACGTCGCCTTGATCCTCTCCATCAAGTTCGATTGTATTTGAAGGACCCATAACTGCATCTGCACTCCTGGCACAATCATCTCAATCCCAAGGCTCTCCAAATCTGCAAGCAAGTGCCGATCCATAGTCAAACACATGGCTGTCGGATACCTACTCAAGGCATCAGCAACCACGGTGGCCTTCCCCGGGTGATACTGGAGTGCGATATCAAAGTCCTTCATCAGCTCAAGCCACTTGCGCTGCCTCATGTTCAACTCCTTCTGAGTGAACACGTACTTCAAGCTCTTGTGGTCTGTGAAGATCTCTACCCTCTCGCCATACAGATAGTGCTTCCATAACTTCAAAGCAAAAATTACCGCCGCCAGCTCCAGGTCATGGGTAGGGTAGTTCTTCTCATAGGGACGTAATTGCCTGGAAGCATAGGCAATCACCTTCCCATGCTGCTGCAAGACGCAACCCAGCCCCTTTCCTGAAGCATCACTATAAATAGTGAATCCACCTGATCCTGAAGGCAATGTCAGATTCGGAGCTGTCGTAAGCCGCTTTTTCAACTCATCAAAAGCTGCCTGACACTCCTCTGACCAAACAAACTCAGTATCCTTTCGGGTCAACCGTGTCAACGGCTCTGCAACCCGGGAGAAATCCTGCACGAATCTCCGGTAATATTCTGCCAGCCCCAGGAAACTCTTGATCTCTGCTACTGAAGTCGGCGCTGTCCAAGCCTCAACTGCTATAATTTTCTTGGGGTCAACTGAGATACCATCTCCAGTCACCACGTGCCCCAAGAAGTCTACCCGGTCCAAGAAAAACTCACACTTGGAGAGTTTCCCATAAAGCTGCTCCTGTCTGAGAGTCTCTATCACTATCCGCAGATGCTCCTCGTGCTCCTCCTTTGTCTTAGAATATATCAAGATATCATCAATGAATACCACTACGAACTTGTCCAAGTACTGGTAGAACACCTTGTTCATTAGATTCATAAACACTGCTGGTGCATTGGTTAGCCCAAACGGCATAACCAAAAACTCAAACTGCCCGTACCGCGTCCTGAAAGCGGTCTTGGGGATATCCTCCTTCCTCACCTTCACCTGGTGATAACCCGACCTCAAATCAATCTTGGAGAACACCCGAGCTCCGCTCAACTGATCAAACAGATCATCGATCCGCGACAGTGGGTATCTGTTCTTGATCGTCAGGTTGTTAAGTGCCCTGTAGTCGATACACATCCGTACCGACCCATCCTTCTTGGGTATGAAAAGTACCGGTGCACCCCAAGGTGAAGAACTCGATCGGATGAAGCCCTTGTCCTGCAGCTCATCCACCTGCTTCTTCAGCTCCACTAATTTGCTGTTTTTTACTCGATAGACATGCTAAAAAATCGGTTCCGCGCCGGGAACCAAGTCTATCGAGAACTCTATATCCCTGTCCGGTGGAAGCCCTGGCAACTCCTCTGGAAATACGTCCATAAACTCTGCGATCAAGGGATGCGGAGCCACCTGCTCCTCAACTGAAGCTCCACAGAAGACTCCACTGTCCTGCTCTGCCTGCCGCCGGGTGTACTCAAACTCTGGCTCTCCTGGCGCCCCAAACAAAACTTTACCCCCTCGGCAATCAATACGGGTGTGGTGTCTACTCAGCCAGTCCATACCTAATACAATGTCATAGTTCGGTAGTGGCATGACGAGTAGACTCACTCCCAACTCTCGGCCTCCCAATATGACGCTCCGTCCTCTGCAAACATCACTCACGAAGATGACCCTACCCCCGGTCGTGATCTTACAGGTCCTAGGCAATGGTTCAGAAACCAGACTGTGTCTAATAGCATACGATACTGACACAAAGCTGTGGAAAGCCCCGGAATCAAAGAGTGCAAATGCTGGAAGGGTGTCGAGAAGAACGAACCTGCTATCAGCTCTCCGATGGCCTCGGCATCCTCAGCCGTCATGGCAAAAGCTCGCCCCTGCTGTCCACCTCGTGCCTGCTGCTGGTGCTGCTGGAACCTCTGCTGCTGGGTCTGCAGGGCTGGTCCCCTCGGCTGACCTGCTGGAGCCTTGGCTGCCCCAGCTCCTCCTGGTATCGGACGCATCGACGCTACTGGACAATCTTGCATATGGTGATCCGCTGATCCACACATCAAGCATCTGCCAAGTCTCTTCCTGTACTCCTCCCACTTATGCCCCGGCTTCTTGCAGAAAGTACAACTGATAGCCTGCTGCCTGGGTGCCTGCTATCCTCTCTGCTGTTGGTGCTGCACCTACTGAAAAGGTGCACGGCCCTGATGCTGGTGCTGCTGCTGATACTGCTGAACTGGCCTCTGCTGCTGAAAGTACTGCTGGAAGTGAGGCCTTTTGGTCTGCCCCTGACTGCTACTGCCACCCTGGAAGTCACGACCCCTCTTCTGCTTCAGCCCTAGGTCGTCTTTCGCCGCCATAGCCCAAGAAAATATATCAGGAAATGTAGCATTCCGGTCGCTATTAGTCAGCGACCGAACCTCTCTAATCAAGCCCTGACGAAACTTTCTCGCCTTTGTCTTCTCGGTCAAGTCATCTATGAAACGGGACAGTCTACAAAACTCCGTATCATACTCAGCTACAGTCTGGTTCCCCTGAACCAGACTCTCGAACTGTGCCTCGATACCTCCCAAGGCCACATCAGGAAAGAACTGCTCCTTAAACAGCTCCTTGAACTGGGCCCAAGTCTGGCCCTCAACTCCTACCCTGGGATCTGTCTGATACCACGCACGGGCTAAGTCCTGCATCTGACTGCCCGCCGCCTCGATCTGGAGTCGAGTTGGTATCTCCGCCAGCCTGAATATCTCCTCGATATGCTCTATCTAGTCGTCGGCATAGTGGATGCCCTCTGTGTCGAAGAACTCTTTGGGATGCATCTTCTGGAAGTCCTGTATGTCCTTCTTCCTCCGACGGGGCTGCTACTGGGTCCCCTGAGCTGTGATCATCTCCACTGTAGTACGAACCAGCTGGTGTGCCTCATCGATCCCCTGATGGAAATTTGCAGTCTGCCTCGTCTGCTGCTGCTGGTGGGACTCCAGAATCTTCTCCACGAAGGAGAAGAGATATGCAGCATCTACCATCCCCGCAGGTGGAGTCGACTGCGGTAGAAGGATCTTAGGAATCACAACGCTCGGCCTCCTGACTGGTGGAGGTACTCCTCCAAAAGTGGCAGAAACACCGACTCCTGAGGGCTGCACTGGCCCTGTGGCACCGGGAGCTGGCTGCTGCTGAGGTCGAGAGGTGCTAGACCCCTCTCCAGCATCTCCCAGTCCAGGGCGATGTGATCTCGTCTCAACCATCCTGGGGACATAGATCAAACAAGAAACAATTACTGAGAATGAATCGAAATATCAAAGGAGGACAGTTTAAAATTCTAAGGAAGACAATAAGAAGCAAAGTAGATATACGAAATCTGATAAGGAGTTTTCCTAGTGTGATTGAGTACCTTCAAAAAAATAAAATATACTAATTCCTACTGCAAGCTGCAGCGATATTCTAGTTCGAATACCACTACATTTCCAACCTAGACCTGCATGGGCCACCACTAAAAATGTGTCACGACCTGCACCCTAGAGTAAGGGCACGAGACGTGGGTACGCCAGCCTACGTCGCAGTGTCGGCGGTAGAATGCTGTCCTAGGTCACAACATCTAACAGTTTAAGGTAATAAACAGTTATACTCCCCGAATGGGGGTGACATAACACAATATAAACTCAACCACAGCTAAGGTAGAACAGGTAAGATAGATTGATAATGAAAGATAACCATAATCCAGAACAGAGAATCACAGAGATACAATCCAGAGTTCTAAGTGTCTAAAATAATACATCTCAGAATATCTCAAAGTCTAATACAGTAATCCAGAATAGAAAAGACAGTCCTAATCTAAGGGAGTGTCATCTACAGCTAGTGGATCCTGCTGCTGGTCCAAGTCTAGGCACTCGTCTAGTGTAGCACCGTAGTAGGTAGGGCAGAATGCCTCAACCTCGTCCTCTGTAATATTTCAACAGGTCCAGTCAGGACAGGAGCGAGCACAGTACATCTCAACAAGTCATAGCAGGTCAGGATATATAAACATGCTTATAGAGTAAAATACAAGAACTGAAGAATATGATAAACAGGAAAGACTGTAAATAAATAGCTACAGTATATAGAGAACTGATATTGTCGAGTGATTTAGAGCACAAGATGGTTATGTAAACGACACGATGTTGTACACGAGTAATCTATAGAGGTTGTACACGAGTAATCTACTAGATTGATTACATAACCACTTCTACTCCCCCGCCCCAATCAATACACAAGGATCTAGCTAAGTTATGTTATTGTACACGAAGGTCATGTGAATACATGATTATACACGATTCACACGTTTCGTACACGAATGTCACAAATACAAGGAGTACACGATGTTCACGATAAAGTACACGAACACGAATACCCGATGTATCCGCTAAGGGGATAACATCACACAATAAGATCCATATAGTACTAATCCGGGTTTCCAACGTGTCAGTATCACGTAAAGTAATCTAAAGCAGGAAATATACTCCTAATATAGGATATGAAATGATCAGAGAATATACTCGCCTGTAACCTGAGAATCTGGAGAATATCTACTGTCCGAAAAGTGGTGTCTGTCTCCTATAGAACAGTACAAGTCACTATGAGTCTACAATGATAATAAGATGCAAGTCAATGCATTCTACATGAATCTAGGTCAATCTAGGCCAAAGTCAACTCTTGGTCAACTCTGGTCAACCCTAGAAGTCAAACTAGGTCAACTAGGTCAAACCTAAGTCAAACAAGTCTATACTAGTCTAACTACTCCATTCTAGGTCTAACAAGACTAAATAAGTCTATTCTAGACTCTACACTGACACACAGACACATCTATAGGCTAAGAGCCATAGACTAGCTATTAGGCAGTATCATGCCCTAACCATACCATAAATCTCATACACAAGCCAATAATATTTATATTTAAAATAACACACATATTGATATATTGTATGATATAACATAGAAATATACATAGCATATAGGTTACCTTAATGTGTACCACACATATATATAAGGTACCTTAAAAAGTGAATCTCACAACTTAAATACATAGGGAAATAGGGAATGAATTGGGCATGTGTTCAAGTGTAGGTGTGTGTGTGGGGAGGTCACATGAATGTGTGTGAGCTACAAGAGTGTGTGTATGTGTTAGTGTAACATGAGGGTGTGTGCAATCCTGAAATCAGGAACAGCCATAGGAGAATGGCAACCTGTGTTTGCAGGAAGGAATCACTCTACTACAGTTCATAAGGAGGGATGAAACTCAGGAAAATGGAAGATGTAAAAAAAACAGTGAAGTATTTAGGAAAACCCAGTTTTCAGTCCATAACCAAACTCCCAGATTTTGAGCTCTAAACCATACCAAATTAACCCAAAATCAATATACAATTAGTAAACATGTAGGTGTACCACATTAGGTCTTAAACCATGCTAATTATCAGTATTAAATAGGTTAAATTGATGCTTAAAATTCGAAATTGAAAAACTGGAAACATATGACAGTGAAGGAAATCCTGGAAAACAGGAATTCAGTGAAATGCACAGGAAAACAGGAAAAATGTAATAACAGTTGACAGGAATATTGAATAGACATTCATTAAATCTCAGTTATAAGAATGGAAGGAAAAACCAATTCCAGTTTTGACAGTTCGAATTCCTTTCGAAACCAACACATTATTCAATCTCAAACCCAAATCAAAAGTCTCATTCGAAAGCAACATTTAAGCTAAACATGAGCTAGCAATATGTGGAAAAACATGTAACAGTTGAACATCGAATTAGAATGGATTAAAAACTGGAAAATGTGAACAGTTATAGGAACTGAACCCAGGAATCAGTGTATCAGTCGAAACACTGATCCCACACTCAATTCAATACCCCATTCTTCATATCCACCACCTAATCTACTATGAATCAACAAATATTGATTACAAACATGTAGGAATACTAATAGGTAACTGAAACAACAATTTAAAGTAGATTTAATAGGGTTTTAAAGTTCCAGGAATTTGGAAAAACAATGTATCAGCCACATACATGCAAATAATCCCCATTCGAATCCAATTTCATCACAACAACTAAACTATCATGTAAACCTAATCTATCATAGATAATTAGACATGTTAGGATCTAGATTAGCAATTAATAAGATAATTTAAAGTATTAAAACTGGAATAAATACACTAAACAACTCACAGCTCGTACACGCACAGTGCACTACTCGTGCACATGTGATATCGTGTCCGATACGACACCAGAGTTCGTGAAACTCTAGGAACCTCGTGTCAGTTAGTATCCCAACACGTGTGTCAAGTTTCACGTATCGAGGTGGCTTATCCGCTGCACAAACGCACCCGAGCAGCAGGGCAAGCAACCTGCCTGCACGCGCGCACGTGCAACTGCGTGTCCGTGTGTCTGTGGCGACTCGACACGACACCAAAACGTGCTCAGTGCAATGGAAACACAAAAGCGAGGTGAAAACCCTAATTCCTATTCAATTATATTTAAGAAAATAGATCGAAATGCCCTTTGGGGCATTTCATCAAACACATATATATACGAACTGATACGTGTCCAATACAGACACGTATAGGACTCAAAACCTAGGGTTAGCTAGTCCGACAGTTAGGTTAGGCCTAGGGCATCCTAGATATGCAATAGAAATAGAATTTCATGGAGTAGATTAGAATATTACCTAGGGATTTACAATATAACAAAAAGCCCCCAAATGAGAGGATCTCCAAACCACCAAAACTCTCCCAAATTGTTTCTTCCCTGAAATTACTCAATAACAACAACAAGTACAATAAATTTAGGTCCTATTGCAATTGGTTTGGGGGAAAAATGAATTGAAATGGAATTTCTATGGATTAAAGAAGATGGAGACTCACCTCTTTCCAAACTTGCAATATTCCTAATAGAGGCTAGCCCTAATTTCTAGGAGGGGATTAAATAGGTGGGAATCCCTAGGCTTAGTATGGCCGGCCAAATGGGATGGGCTAGGGCTAGGTTTACTTGGTTTTGGGTTGGGCCTCTAAGTCTAAAATCACAAGTCATGACTTGTGAAACCACAAGCCATTTACTATTCAAATCAATTCGTAATTTCCCCAAAATAATTCTAATGGGTTTGAAAACACTAATTTAGGTCAAGCTAGGGTTTCCTAACCTAACCAAATAGTCATGACCTACGTTAGCCTCTAGGACAGTCTCCAAAGTCAACACTAGTCAAAGTCTAAAACTAGCACCAAATCAAATATACTAAAAATCACTTAAAAATTCTAATAAACATTATTAATATTAATAATTCCAAATAATTCCAAAATTTTAAAAATGACCAAAATATCCTCAAGCTAGAAAAGTGGTAGTGACAGATTATTTTTGGTACTCTCGGCGAAGAAGAGTTTTCATTTTCCAGAGGCGAAGTAGAACCTTCTCCACCAGTCTTGCGGATGGCGGTAGCAGCAGCAGTTCAGTTTTCCAGAATAGTAGAAGAATTTTTTGATATATTTCCTGAAGAGCTCCCAGGTATGCCGCTAGAGAGAGAGAGAGATAGAGTTCACCATTGATTTAATTCCAAGGATGGCACCAGTATCAGAGAGAGTCTATAGAATGGCATCATCATAGTTGGAGATCCTGCACAAGATGATTGAAGAACTCAGAACCAAGGGATTCATTCGTGCTAGTGGATCTCCTTGGGGAGCCCTGATGTTTCTTGTAAAGAAGAATAATGGTACGTTATTATGTGTTGATTATCATACCTTGAATTCTGTAATAATTAAGAACATATATCCCCTACTAAGGATAGATAATTTATTCGATCAACTCAGTAGGACAACAGTATTCTCAAAGATTGACTTACGATCGGGGTATCATCAGATCAGAGTCAGAGAGCTGGACATCCCGAAGACAGCATTTAGATCTAGATATAGACATTGGGAGTTTCTCGTTATGCCATTCGGAGTGACCAATGCGTCGGCAGTATTCATGGATCTCATGAATCACATATTCATGCCCTATTTGGATCAGTTCGCGATAGTGTTTGTAGACGACATCTTAGTCTATAGCAAGAATAAAGCAGAGCATGAGCAACATCTCTGAGTAGTCCTTCAGATTCTCAGAGAGCACCAGTTGTACGCAAAGTTCAGTAAATACGAATTTTGGCTTGATCGTATTTTGTACTTATGTCACATCATCACCAGAGATAGAGTAGAAGTGGACCCCCAGAAGATAGTGGCTATAGATACATGGCCAGTACCTAGTACCGTCACAAAAGTTCGCAGTTTCCTAGGATTGGCCGGCTATTACCGACGATTTGTGTCAGAATTTGCTCGAATTTCAGCACCATTGATGCAGTTGACTCGGAAGGAAGTACAATTTGCTTGGACAATAGAGTGTCAGAGTTCATTCGAGAAGTTGAAGAAAGGATTGATGACGGCACCCGTTATTATACTTTCAGATGGAATTAGAGAATTTTTAGTTTATTGTGATGCTTCAGACAGAGGATTGGGATACGTCTTAATGCATCATGGCAAGGTAGTAGCTTATGCATCACGTCAGCTTCGTGGTCATGAGAGAAATTATCCAACCCATGATTTGGAGTTAGCAGCGATGGTTTTTGCACTTAAGCTTTGGAGGCATTACTTGTATGGAGATCGAGTAGAGATTTTTACCGACTACAAGAGTCTTAAGTATGTGTTTATCCAGAAGGATCTTAACATGTGTCAGAGAAGGTGGCTAAAGCTATTGGTAGATTATGACATCAACCTGCAGTATCACCCTGGAAAGGCCAACGTAGTTGCAGATGCGTTAAGTAGAAGTGCAAGATCTTATTTTTGGACAACACAGCCAGAGTTATTAGCGGATCTTCAGAAGATGGGTATAGAGATTGTTCTTCCTACTAATGTGGCATTGATGGCCAGTATGCAAATTCACTCCAGCATAGCTGAGAGAATCAAGACAGCTCAATCAATAGATTCTAAGCTTCAACGGCTTAGGGCAGAATGTGAAGCAGGAAGAAGAGCAGAGTTATGTATTCACGAAGATGGCATGCTCCAACATAGAAGGCGTCTTTGTGTACCCAGTGGAGACATCAGGCAGGAGATCATAGCAGATGCTTACAGTTCACAATATTCAATTCATCCCGGTGGTACGAAGATGTATCGTGATATCCGTCAGCATTTCTGGTAGAATGGCATGAAGAGGGAGATAGCTCGATTTGTCTCTCGATGTTTAGTTTGCCAACAAGTTAAAGCTGAATATTAGAGACCAGCTGGACTTCTTCAACCTTTACCGATCCCAGAATAGAAATGGGAGCATATTACCATGTATTTTGTAACGGAGTTACCTAAATCTCCAGCGAAAAGAGATGCTATATGGGTTATAGTTGACCGACTCACAAAGGTAGCTCATTTTCTTCCTTTCAGGATTGGTCAGTCGACGGATCAGCTAGTAGAGATGTATCTTAGACAGATAGTCAGATTGCATAGAGTTGTAGAAGCATGAAAAAGAATAAAGAAAGATCCATGCGGCCAAGGATCCCCATGCGGCTCAGAGAGCTCATGCGGCTCAGGGACCTATGCGGCTCAAACGTCTATGCGGCCCAGCGAGGAGACACGTGGCCCTCAACAGCTCTTTTCTTTGTCTTCTACTGCATTTAATGCCTTGACGGCTGACAGCTATGACCAATGACAGAAAGATGTAATAATGACTCTGTCATAATGGCAGACTCCTGGGAAAATGAAGGATATCTCTGACACAATCCGCCAAACCCCAAAGACTTTTATACGGCCTTGACACGTGGACAGTCGCATGCGGCTCAGACAGAGGCCACCCATGCGGCTCAGACAGAGGCCACCCATACGGCTCAGGCAGAACTACCCCATGTAGCTCAAGCAGAGGCCACCCATGCGGCTCAGGCAGAACTACCCCATGCGGCTCAAGCAGAGGCTACCCTATGTGGCTCACGAGGACTATCTCCATGCGGCTCACGAAGAAAGCACCCATCAAGCGGTCGCCTACGCTCATGCGGCTCAGATCACCCCCATGCGGTTCAAATGTTCAGGGGCCACTCCCACGCAGCCTTGACACGTGGCCAGCCTTATGTGGCTCAATAGGGAGCAGTCCTCATGCGGCTCAGATTTTCTAAGTGGCTCGCGGTTAAGACACGTGGCATGATAATGGGACACGTGGCATCAAATTGACCAAAATCTATCAGCAAATCCCAATAGAATATTGGGATCAAATCAGATCATTTGCAATCAAGCTAATCAATGACACGTGGCTGGAAATCCGAGATTGGCATAACAAATCATGGGGATTTATGTCAATCATCATTAATTACTCATAAAGATTCTATGCAATGATATTAATTGCCCAGATCCATTATATTCAAGATGAGCGGTCCAGATTCATTGATCCCTAGCCGTCGGCTTTTGAGAATGGGCAATCATTGCAAACCCTAATGATGCCCCTCACTCTTATAAATAGCAAGGTGCCATTTCCTTGTAACACATAGAGAGGAGAATATACAGAGAGACAGACATAGACGAGCATAGAGAGAGAGAGAGCACACCCTCTCTCAGATCCAGAGAGAATAAAGAAAGCATTTCTTCATCAACGCCAAGTACTTCTTCTATAGAGCCAAGGCTGTACCCGATCGTCCAAGGAGTAAGGCAGATCAGCCGTCGCTTTCCCGAGCCTCTATCGTCACCCCCCCAGAATCTAAAATAAACAATTGTACTTAGATTGCTGTACCTAGGTTTTCGTCCCTAGACTTTCTTTGTACAAGCGAGTTTGTATTGTGAAGTAAAAGTTCAGTCCTCCGATAATTGTTCGGTTCTTTTATATTTTATGACAAACATGATGGCGACTCTGCTGGGGACAAACTTCTCTACGGCTGAGGAGTTGGTGACGCAATCGGATGCAGCCAAACTTGGCTCCACGCAACAGAAGATGGTCGTCCGCTTCGACCAACAGACGTTTGAAGAAATGCTCTCTGAGAGAAACGCTGACACGGTCCAGAAGCGAACCCACACAAAGAAAGCTCGCAGTGAGTGGAGGCCAAAATCATTTGCTCCTCCCCAAGCTTTGGACGGAGTACTCTCTACTGCCCAAGACGGCGAAGGCAACTCTCGCGTGGCCCCACTTCGAGCCATAGAGGACTCTGCTGTCTCCAAGTATGGCAGAGGAAAGCACTACGATGCTGGACTTGCAGGGGCAAAGAGTGATTCTATATGCTCCAGGAAGAAACTGAACAAGGGCACTAGCCGCAGAACGAAGACTCATGCGGCCAAGATTGCCAGCCGCATGAATGATGACCATGCGGCCGAGACTGCTAGCCGAATGCATAATACTCATGCGGCCAGAATTTCTAGCCAAATGGAGAACACTCACGCGGCTAGGATTTCCAACCTGTCACGACCCGCACCCATTTTTTTTTTAAAACGGATACGAGACGTGTCCAAGCCAGCCTACGCCGCAGTGTCGGCGGTAGAACGCTGTCACGGCCATGAAGATCAAAATCACAAATAATGCTCATTCACAAAATTAATTTAATTTATAATGATCACAAGTTTTACATTTGTAGAAAAATATAAACTTGTACAAATAAATTGAATGACTACAACTCAACTATCTAGCTAGTCTCTAGGCTTTGTCTGCAAGTATTCCCGTCATCTCCCAAGCTAAGTGAACCCACGGCTAACCTGAAAATGTTGGTTTCCAGTCAGGAATGGAACGAGCACAATTTACTGAATGCAATTTCAAAAAAGAAAATGACTATAAAACAAAGGTTAGACATCAATCATGAGTTTTAAAAATGACAATAAAGCCGTAAGAAAAATTCAATAGTAATAAATAGACCAATATACTTTTTACCGTTAGAAGTACCTTTGACATGTGATCAGTCTGGGACACTACACCGCACGGTCTACGAGATCTACTTGCAGAAAAGTAAACACTGTCTACGAGGGGAGGGCTGTCGACGTTGGAGGAAATTAGGGTTTTGAGGAGTTTTCAATACAGCTCTCGGTTTATATGGAGTATTCTGACGAATCGAACAGAGCTTACATGGGTTGCTCGATCCTGAGGGTTGCCTGGGCTCGAGTGTGTGCATGGGTTTTGAAGCCCTGGGTTGGGCCGCTGGGGTTGTGGGTCCTCTGTTATGCAGATTATGGGCTGGCAGTTTGGAGTTTATCTTTACATTTCCTCTTTCCCAATCCTTAGTTTCAAAACTCTGAAGTCCATATGCTTTAGTAGTGTATAAATATGAATAAATGACAAAATAAATAGGGGAACAAGAGAGAGAGAGAGAGAGAGAGAGAGAGAGGCTCGGGTTCAATTTTTGATCATTCATGATTAAAGAATGGCTGCAGGGCTCTGCCTCGCCACACCTAGATGTAGAGATTCTCACAGCAGCAAACATAGAGTATAACTAAGTAGAGATGCAAAAGAAATGATCTTTGAGCGAGCCTAAGGAGAAGTGGAGAGCTCGAGCTTGGGTTCTCGGGCTGCTACTGCTGCAATCCGAAAGGAGCATGCATCAATGCTCAATAAGAAAAACACTTTAGCCTCTCTATATTATATATATCATGCAGTTGAGTCTCGGTTTAATCCCGAGCGCGGGGGGGGGGGGGGGGGGGGGGGGAGGGGTGTTTGGATGGAAGGCTGGGCTGGGCTGGGCTTTGTTATTGTTGCTTATTTCTTTCTCCTCTCACTAATTCCTATTCCTTATATATGCATATATATATATATATATATATATATATATATATATATATATATATATATAGCTATGAACTCTTATACATATATATATATATATATATATATTTATATATATATATATATATATATATATATATATATATATATATATACACACACACACGCTTATACGTAAATGTATAATATATATATTTATATATAAATACATGAATACACACAAATACCTTCATAGTATATATATATTTATATACACCTACGCGTATATATATATATATATATATATATATATATATATATATATATATATATATATATATATATATATATATATATATATATAATTATTTACACCAATCTATATACGTCCTATATTCATCTTCATATTTATATATACACAACTCTCATATATCTACAAAATACACAATATATATTTATAAATACACACATATTCTTTGTGCATAAGAACCATATTTAATCTAAGATATTTAACATTAACACAAAATATATTTTCAAATAAATTGTTTATATACACATATATATACATACTTCTATACATACACCTATGCTATATATTATTATGTATAAGTACACATACACAATACGTAATATTATATTATATTTATGCATAAATTATAAATCACATGACAACAAATCTAATATAACAATTAAAATCACCATTTAAATAAAAATAAATAATAATAAAATATTTTAAAAAAATTCGGGAAGGGGAGCTACAAATCTACCCACCTTAAAATAATTTCGTCCTCGAAATTCTAACTCATAAACATGCAAAAATTCAAACATAAAAAATTAAAAATTAAAAATAATAAAAATAAACCCACTATTTCCACAATATCCTCGAATTTTAATTTCTCAAAACTATTTGTATCTTCCTCCTAGCCATTTCGTAACTACGAATCATCGAGGACTTCTACCCACCTTTGGTCACACTACTCCCTCAATGGTATGTCCCTAAATCTTTATAAACATTCCACTTCTTGCTAAAATTTCTACCAATAGATATCTACTTGCTTATGGCCTCTATAATTCTTCTCCTATCTATCAAATATCCTAAAATATAACAGACAACCAATTTACACAAGTAGCTACGAAATATTGGTAACTTCTAATAGGTAGGACCATTCGTCACTTTTTAGTAGGAAGGACAGGAAGATAGGAAGATAATCGAGAGCGATTATGAAGCTCCCAAAGCGGTAGAGGATATTCAATGATGTAGACAGAAAGAAAGTTTATAAGCCCTTGTCTTAATTGCTAGATTGTGCTACTCTAGTCCAGCCACTTGCTAAATCGAAGAACTCTTCGTTACCTAGTGTGGCCTGCAATCCATGCAATACAGAAGTCTCGTTCTCAAAATTTTATTTCAAACAAGGTTCCATAATAGAACAGAATTTAAAAAAATCAAGAGTGTGATCTTACCCGTGGTTATTTAAACACTCGAGCAAGGAACATAAATGCAATACAAGATTGTAACTCGACTTTCAGGCAGATGGGATAAAGGTTACGAATGGATTCACATTCTAAGGGGTGGAGATTACATACTAGGTACAAGGGCCGATTTCTAATAGTTCAGTTCTATAGTCCAAAGTATGCCTTTGGTGACTCCTGTGTTTAAGTAGCACATGAGGCCTCAATTGGGTGACACACTAGTGCCATGGGCGTAGTAGGCTTCGAGTAGATCATAACCAAATATTGGGTCGAATGAGTTGAGTCAAGGTTGAGGATCTAGTGGAAGTCGAAAATATACCGATACCATGGTAAGGGTTATAGCTAGTCCTTTTAACCTGAAAGTCGTAGCACAAAAATAGAGCACAAGGGGATGAATTTGAGTGGGACATGATATACCTAGATGAAGGTGGACTCGTCTAGATCTTGCATGTGAAGTTTGTTGGAAGATAACAGTTGGTCTCGTGCTTCGAATATCAATGACACGGTCGGGGACACAAAATGATCTAAATGGAAAGGGGAGTCCATGGGGCTCTAATCATCATCCTAATGGAAGCTATTCTAACCACTTGGTAATCTTGGTATATCCTAAAATTTTAGAAGGCTTGCAGTCTACCCACCTTAGAGGCTAGGATATGGTGGCAAGGTTCCTGTCACAGGGCTGGCCGATGGTAGCTACACTTGCATATACACTATCATAGTCATGGGGGTACTATGTATCTACCTATCAATCACAAGCTTTCGTCTTTCCAATCAATGAAAGACAAAACAATGAAGGTTTCAAGGGAGATGTCATTGAACATAATTACGTGATTCAAAGCGAATGTATAATTCAAGAGGAATTTGTCGAAGCAGTTGCGGATGAGATCCTAGAGACATCTACATCTCAATCCACGTAGGATAATTAAATGAAAAGCGAACCAAATGCATCATGGTTGATCAGACCGTAATACAATGATTCTGATTAGATAATATGTTAGCGGGCGTCCCCAATAACATATGTCTCGAATCAAGCTCGATAAAAGAGTAAGCTTGCAAAACTAGGCTGTAATAGCAGAATTGGTCAAGAGAGTCAACATATAAATATGCGAGATTTCTGAAAGGAGGAATAAGTAGTTTGGGTTTTGAGAAAAATCAAATTCTTACCTTGTGTTCTTGCCTATATAGTCAACCTATTATCTTCTATCCATTTGGCCTTAGTCGACTAATGGGTTATGGACTTCCGAATTCTATATTCTAGGTAAACCTGTTAGGGTCAGCCAATTACCTCGTCAATGGATCACAAGGACCACGGAAGACCAGGTTGGGAGATACGCTATTCAACTAGCAGAACTTTCACTAGTTTTGGTTTTGGATCTTAGGGTCATACAGGGCAGTCTCTATTCTCTATAATATCCTAAACTTGTAATCACATCTAAAATCATTTTACCGAGAATTACGCCTCACCCGTATACTCTGGCTACGACAAACCCTTGGTTTCGTGATTCAAATATGATAGGCTATCATACACTCTACCTATATTGACACAAGGGTACCTGAGGTTTAAAGAAGTCAACGAGAACATAGTTTCTACAATCTTTCATAGACTATGATTCTTCGAAAAGATTTCAATTCTGTGGGTTGTGTCTCGCCAGTGCGCTGCTGGCTGCAGTGAACCCATACTATCCATTCTCAAACAATTGGCGACAGTGCGCAGCTGTCTAGTCATTGCAGTCATTTAATTACTCTAACTATATTCCTAAAGACTTTAAGGGCTGCTAGTGTTCAAGCTAGTTGTTTATGATAGAGAGTAAACATCTACCTATAAGTCTCCACCCTCAAAATAAAGGATCGATCGGGCAGGAAATAATTGAAGACGAGAAAAAATACGAATAATCCAAATCTTTATTCCATATGTATTTCAAAGGGTTGAGGAAAACTTTGAATCAAGTCTGACTTGTATATGAATATCAGGATCAGAAATCATAAACTAATTCTTTACAGCAAAACAGAATCTAAAATAGGCAATCCTAACTCATGATGTGATGTTTATATCTAATAGAGCAAAAAAAAATTGAACAGTTTATAAAAAATTAATGCCTTAATTCTAGGCAAGCCTAACATTCCATGCAAATAGCATATTCATATTGGATCATATTATCATATTCAAAAGTAATAGTGTGTCTACAAGGATCTGACAAGCAATCTAAATTTAACAACTTGGTATCCAAATTGTATGGCCTAACAGACAATCTTAACTACCCCACGGTTATTCTGAACAAGGGACTCCTAGTCCTAGTCATTCTCTTAAATTAAATTAATTTCTAATTCGTGAATGAGCATTTCTAGTCGCAGGCTCGCAATAGTACGACTAACTTAAGTACTATCACGAGTTCGCATGATTTGCAAAAACTGACCTGCATGGGCCACCACAAAAACTTGTCACGACCCGCACCCGTTTTTTTTTTAAAACGGATACGAGACGTGTCCAAGCCAGCCTACGCTGCAGTGTCGGCGGTAGAACGCTGTCACGGCCATGAAGATCAAAATCACAAATAATGCTCATTCATAAAATTAATTTAATTTACAATGATCACAAGTTTTACATTTGTAGAAAAATATAAACTTGTACAAATAAATTGAATGACTACAACTCAACTATCTAGCTAGTCTCTAGGCTTTGTCTGCAAGTATTCCCGTCACCTTCCAAGCTAAGTGAATCCACGGCTAACCTGAAAATGTTGGTTTCTAGTCAGGAATGGAACGAGCACAATTCACTGAATGCAATTTCAATAAAGAAAATGACTATAAAACAAAGGTTAGGCATCAATCATGAGTTTTAAAAATGACAATAAAGCCGTAAAAAAATTCAATAGTAATAAATAGACCAATATACTTTCCACCGTTAGAAGTACCTTTGACATGTGATCAGTCTGGGACACTACACCGCACGGTCTACGAGATCTACTTGCAGAAAAGTAAACACTGTCTACGAGATCTACTTGCAGAAAAGTAAATGAGGTCTACGAGATCTACTGCATAAAAGTAACAATGTCTATGAGATCTACTGCATGAAAGTAACAATGTCTATGAGATCTACTGCATAAAAGTAACAATGTCTACGAGATCTACTGCATGAAAGTAACAATGTCTACGAGATCTACTGCATGAAAGTAAACGAGGTCTACGGTCGGATCACACATCCTTGGTACTTCTCATTTCCGACTAAACAATTTATAATAGAAAAATAATCACATAACCAATGACTAATCAATAAAATATAGTGAAAATCAATATCAAAATGCAGACAATAAACTGTACTCGCCTGTGGTCCTGTGCTGGTGAAACCGATAATCTGAGCCACTCAGTATCTACAATAGTCAAAACCCATACAACAGCCCCCGGAAGCTGAAATAAACAATACCAATGATCTCAGAATAGTCAAATTAGCTAGGATTGCTTGTCCTTAAGTCCAATTCTGGACACAGGGGTAAAACGGTAATTTTAGACAAAAACGATGTCCGCCGTTGGACCCGCTTTGCACCGAAAAGCGTGCCAGAGTCAACGGTCTCTAAAGTCATCAAACTATATGTCTACGGATCCAGTTTTTCGATATGAACCCAACCGTATGTCCATAGTTGGATTCAGGCGGGCCGTGCACAAAATCGCCCGTTGAATGGGACCGCGGGGCCCGCAAAACGACGTTCGATTCAACTGTCTCAGAATTGGACCAAACTTGGCATACAGGACCAGAAAAACGATACGGTTCTGTTGGCGCAAGTTTCGTCTCGATCTGACGAGCTTGCACAAAGTAATTAAGAAATTTGCAAAGTGCATGATACGGTGAATTTTGACGGATACGCATCAAATTCGTCGCGCACACGCGACCAATTTGAATTCCGCCAAAGCCCACACGACCACGAAGCCATTATGCAGCTTTCGATGCTTTCGGTTCACGACCACGTCGTCCCGATTGGCGTGACGCACGTCGTGTGGAACAATTTCAGTGTTTTGAAAACAGATTTTTCGGTAACTTTGCAATCAATTTACTCATTACACTGCGAACGAAAAATTAAACTATCTGAAGGGTTTTGTTGTCCTATATGTTGTCAATAAATTCCTTTAAAAGGATTTCGAAATCGATCACTGTTTTGCAAGAAATCGGGACTCAAACTGGGGAGTTTGGGACAGACTCTAAACTCAGAATTTTGAGATTTTTCTCGACCTTTGCGATCGATTCTCGTCGTGTACAGTACAAATAAAAAGAGTCTACGTGAAGGGATCTATAGTCTTATGGGTTGTGAACGTACCTACGAAAATGGTGTACAAAACGATCACACGGTGATCGAGAAAACGTGTCGCGAAGACAGCCTCGTGGCCGCGGACTGCTGCTATTGCTGTCTCTGCGCTCTGTCGCACGGATGCCCGTGCCTGGCCGGCCGGCCGTCCCGCGGCGGAGCGTCGGCGGCGCGCGCGTAGGGGCACTCGGGGGGAGGGCTGTCGACGTTGTAGGCCTTAAAAATGAAAGTCACGCTGAGTTGATCAGAACAAAGTCTCAAAGTCACGCTGAGTTGATCAAGACAAATGTTTAAAAATTACGCTAGAGACAGCTTATCATTTGTCAGAAATGTCATTATGACTGACAGCACGATAGTCGAAGAATGTCTCCTCGTATGCCACGTATGCACGGAACTCGAGAGATCACAGCCGACTATTGCGTGACTTTTGAAATCTTCTTCAACAAGACTCAGCCTTCATCAAGTTGGCATAGCAAAAGAGTTTCTTGTCATTTAATGCGACTGACAAAGTAATTACTGTCAGAGATTTTATATCAGTCGAGGCACATCGAATCAAGACAGCTGGCAGTCCTGCCTCAAGCTTGCGTATATTTTGAGCCTTCTGGCTCAAGTCTGCGTGTATTTTGAACTTCTATGTTCCTTCATCAAAGTTTGCGTGGATTTTGAAGCTTTTTGCCCCAAGTCTGCGTGGATTCTGAAGCTTCCTGCCCCAAGTTTGCGTGGATTTTGAAGCTTTCTGACCCAAGTCTGCGTGGATTTCGTCCTCAACGAGCCTGCGTGTATTTCATCAAATTGGAATACGTGGCAGCCATGCCACTGATCTCTCGCTTGCGTGTCCTGTAACTTGCACACGACTCATGCATGATTGCCATGTGTCCAACAGTTACAGGCCACGTCCAGTAACTGCTCACAACTTTGCGTATGTTAAATCATGCGTAATTTTCAACTATGCACAGGCTGTGAAGACAGTTATCCTTTCAGTTATTTTTGACTCTATAAATAGGGTTCTTTTCTCATTTATTGTACAGATACATAGTGATCTAAATTACTGTCAAAATTTTGAGAGCTTTTCTTCTTCGCATCGTCCAAGGGATAAAGCGATCGTCTTCTAGATCGGATTCCTACAGTTGTAATTTTCCCAGAAACACAATAAATAAAGTGAATTTATTTATGGAAAATAAATTGGCGACTCTGCTGGGGAAAACCATCTCCTCTTTTGAGATGGCAACAACTCAATGCGACACTTCGTCAGTCGGCTCGACGAAGAAGGTGATATCGATCCAATTCGATCAACTCGCCTACGAAGAAATGCAGAGGGCTAAGGGTGGCAAGCCCACTTCAGCCTCCATCATTACTGCCAAGTCGAAAGGACGATCTGTCTATGTCCCTAAGAATCAGTTGGCAACCAATAGTGACTTTTCTGCCCCAGTGTCTACTCCTAACACTGGCAAGGACTCTACTGCAAGCACGCACACTCTTGTGTGCTCGAAGACGACAGCAGTCAAAAGTCACGCTGGCAGTACTGGCTCCTTAGCCAAATCTGTTCCAGCGTGTAATTTTAATTCCAAGTCACGCTGGCAGTACTGGCTCCTTAGCCAAGCCTGTTCCAGCGTGCAATCTCAAAATCAAAAATCACGCTGGCAGCACTGGCTCATTAGCCAAGCCTGTTCCAGCGTGTATTCCTAAATTCAAAAGTCACGCGGACGGCACTGGCTCCTTAGCCAAATCTGTTCCAGCGTGTATTTCTCCAAAATTTGGTTCTTTAGCCAAAACTTTATATACAGACAATACTGGCTCCTTAGCCAAATTGTCACCAGTATACTCTAAGAAGAATAGCTCTTTAGCTATCTCTTCCTCTTTACCAAATTCTACTAGAACTGGGGGTGGTCTTGCTAAAACTCCTTCACACAAAGTCCCTTCGAAAAGAAATAACTCTTTAGTTATTTCTTCTGCTCCTGTAGTTTTTACTTCAGGAACAGCTTTGACTGACAATTTTGTTAGTCAAAGAAAAGGAGATGGTCTTTTGACTACTCTTTCTTCTGGACATTCTATGTCTCAAAACTTGAATAAGTCTAAGAAAAAACATTTCTTAATATCTTCTTCTACGACTTCTTCGACTTGGGCACAGAATTTGTCTATGAAAGAGGGTCTGTTACCAACTCCTAATCAAGGGGATGCAACTCTTCCTTCTCTGCAAATATCCAGATCAATGGAAGGAAAACTCCAAGTTTCAAAAACCAATGTGTTACCTCCAACTGATCTAAGAGCAAAACTTGATCAAATCCGTTTAGGAAGCACTTCTGGTGTCAAAAAACCATACCAATCGGGAACAAAAGCAAGAGATCCAGATGCAGAGTATGCTAGAAATTATGTGGCTCATATTAATCACTCTCTATATAACCAAGAGCCATCAAGACCCAAGAACCGGAAATATATTCCTAAAAATGCACAAAGAATGTTCTCTGATGTACCTCAATCTTCACAGATAGATCTACGAGAACATCTTCAACAGAAGAGAAGGAATAATTCTGTGTCAATGGACCATGCTGAATGTGACTTCCAACCAAGAGTCATAATTCAATACAGATGTTAATCAATGGATCAGGACCATGTTGATCATGAATGTGATTTCCAGCCGAGAGTCACAATGCAATGCAGATGTCAAACTAAACGACAATCTGTCTTCAATCGAATTCAGTATGAACCTATGCCTGATGAAGATGAACCTCTGTATGCTTCTGTCAACATGACCTCTCGGGATACTGGGGGTAGAAATGATAGTCCAGATGGAGTATATAGAGGCACCAGATCAAGAGTCCTGGCTACTACTCAAAGGACTTTGATTTCTGAAGATGATTCTGAATTTCTTGGGGAATCTAACTTCCCACCTCTTCCTACTGGGGGTAGTTCTCATATAACTGACTTTGATACACAAAGCAGTGATTCAGAACAAACAACATCCACCAGTTCATCAATAATCCCTCGTACAGTCACAACATATATGGTCGATGGGAATACTGATGAACCTTCTTCTTCCATGACTCCTCAAGAACAAAGAATTGCTTCTTTGGAACAAGAAATGAAGTCTATAGCTGATAATATGAAGTCGATGTTTGAACTCATGGCAACCCAACTACAAAATCGACAGACTGTACCAGAGGCCATACCAATTGACACTGGTGTGAGTCCAGTACATGTTCCTCCAGCAGTACAATCCAATACTCCTGGACAAGCTCAACCGGTTCCTAGTCACTCTGGAGCTGGGGGTAGTACTTATAATGCTGTTCCTCCTCTTAACTATTCTCTACAAGCTACAACTCCACAATCCTCCGGAGTTGTTACTGAAGAATTGAGGAATCTCCGAACTCAATTTGAGGCATTCAAACAGAAGGATGGTTTACAAAGGTTAGGCATCAAGCAACCTTATCCGATAGACTGGAAGCAAGTATCGTATCCTCCTAAATACAAGCCTCCTACTATCTCATTCTATGATGGAACCACTTCTCCAAGTCAATTTATTAATCACTTTGAAGTGATGACTGACCAGCTGCAACCAAGTGACGCCCTCCTTACTCGGGTGTTTGTTGGATGTCTCAAAGGAACGACCTATGAATGGTATAGAAGTCTTCCGGATGGGTGTATTACCTCGTTTGCCGGTTTCAAACAAATGTTTCTTGAACGGTTCTATGAAGGGCTCAATGACATGACTATGTCTGCTCTTATAAGAATCAAGCAGAAAAATAATGAAACTACAGAGGAATTCATTGAACGATTTCGAAGAGAAGCTCTAAAGATGCCTCTTGGAACTCCTGATTCTGTCACCATCGACACATGCAAATCAAATTTGTTGCCAATCATCAGCATGTGGACATGATCTACTCAATTTCAAGATTGGCTTTCCTTCATAGTTAGTGCCAAAGTCGCAGAAATCAGTGCTGAAACCTTCAAAGGTTTAGTAGTGCAGATGACTCCTAAAAAAACAGGTCAAAGCAATAATAATAATGCTAAATTCAATAAAAGCAAGGGAAAAGAAACCCTTGAAGGTAATCTTCAGAGTAAAGATGCATCGACCGTTCAAACTCCTCCTGTCTCTACGACTCAACAACCAAGAGCACCTCGCCCCAAAGAAGAATACTCGTTTGATGACGATGATGTCCTCGGTATCTTTGAATGTCTACTGAAAGGTAATAAAATACAATTACCTGAAATCAAGAAACCTGATGAAGCTGGTAAGACAGATCATCCTAAATACTGTCCGTACCACAGAATATTGGGTCACACAATTCGTACATGTTATGTACTGAAAGAAAAGATCCAGGAAATGATTAAATCTGGAGCTATCTCTCTTACTCCGAAAGAGAAAACAGTCACTTCCAATGTCGTCTCTATGCAATTCGGAGATTTCTTCCCTCAACTCCTTGAAAGCGGGATCGTTCCTATTCCCAAGGCAACTCTTGAAATAGTGAATATTCCTCCTCCACAATCTGAAAGGTTAGTACCAATCACTATGGAAACAGGAGAAATTATGTGGATTCATCCTGATCTAGTGGCAGATTTTGAATCTCCTCCTCTTCAAAAGACTACATCTCGAAAGTCCAAGAAGGCTGGAAAGATTAAGTCATGTCATATGACTTCTCTCGGATCTACTCCTGACACAGAGCCAAAAGATAAAGAAGAAGCACTTGCTGGTGCTACTAGAACAGGGAAACCTTATCTGAAGGATTATTCCAAGAGTCCTAAGGATACTTCTGATATTTCTCCTGCTGACAAAGATGTTCCTAATGTTCCTTTTGAAGAAGAATCATCTACTGCACCCATTCCTTCCATTGTGCGGGTTGTACCTACTCCTTCCAAGCCCACAGCTCTTGAGAAAGGCAAACAACAAGCTCATTTTGATAAGCCAATCAAGAAGTCCCCTCCTCTTGGGCTTCAAAAACCTTATAACATCGACATTCTAGATCAACTTGCTAATACTCCAGCTAGAATGTCTCTCTTTGAACTTCTACGTCTTTAAGTGAAGCACTTCTTCAGGCTGACTCTTGTCTTGCACAATTAAAGAAGCCGGTGAAGAACCTGCCACTTGCTTACATTGCAACAGTATATTGGAAATTATTCCAAATATCACCTTTACACAAGATGACATGCTACTGGAGGATAATCGACATGATCGGCCTCTCTACACTACCAAATTACAGTACTTTAGCGACGGCCATTTAGTGACGAAAATTTTTCGTCGCTATCACCGTCGGATCCCCGACGGATTTGTGACGGAATACCGATGGAAAGCAGTGGACAATTTTTTTTATTTTTTTATGTCCATATCCGTCGCTATGCCGTCGATAGGTAGCCGGCCATGTAGCGACGGTTTTATATCCGTCGCTAGAACGTCGCATATTTTGGCGGCAAAAGCCTAAAATATTGGCGCGAGATTTACTGACGACTTAGCGACGGAATAATCCGTCGCTACTCGCACGAGATTTACTGACGCATTAGCGACGGAATAATCCGTCGCTACTCCGTCGCTAAATTTACGTTCCAGACTTAAGTTGAAACGACGGGGGGAACTTTTTCATTCCCCCCAAATTTCACTCTCTCTCCTCTCTCTCTCTCTCTCCCGTGGTGATCGATCGGCGACCCCCTCTCCTCTCTCTCCCGCGGCGGTGATCGGCGACCCCCTCTCCTCTCTCTCTCCTAAAGGTATTCCCCTCTCCCTCTCCCTCTCTCTTTCTCTCTCTCTCTCTCTCTTTCTTGCTCTCTCTCTCTCGCGCGCGCGTGCGGTGGTCGTGGGTGCAGCGGGCCGGGGGCGTCGGGGGCTGCGGGGGCGGCGTCGACTGGGGGGGGGGCGGCGGTGGGCGGCGGTGGCGGGGGGTGTGGAGGGGGCGGTGGGAGGGGGCGGGAAGCGTTGGAGGGATGGGGGCGCGCGGGGGCTGGCCGCGGGGTGCGGGGGGTTGCGGAGGGGGGCTGGCCGTGCGCGGGGGGCGGGGGGTGTGGAGGGGGCGGTGGGATCGAGGGGGCGGGCAGCGTTGGGGGGGGGTACGATGGGGGCGGGGGCTGGCCACGGACACACACACACGGACACACACACACACACACACGGACACACGGACACACAGACACACACACACACACACACACACACACACACACACACACACACGGACACACACGGACACAAACACACGGATACACACACACACAGACATATATATATATATATATATATATATATATATATATATATATATAGGCATAATTTTAAGTAATTTATTAATAATATATATATATATATATATATATATATATATATATATATATATATATATATATATATATATATATATATATATATATATATATACACAGACACACGTCGTGAAGTCTAGTATATATATTTGATTAGCTAAGGTAGAAGTTTAGCCTAATTAAGATTAGTTTTGACAGAGTTGACTTGGACTCCTAATTTGACCTAGAACTAGCCTAGTTAAGGGGGCCGGGCATTGTTGGGGTGGCTTACTGCATCCATATTGCACCTGCCCAGCTCATCATCCTTTGTGTGCAGTCAGATGATACCCCTACACAAATAAGTACTTATCAAAAATCTGTTGTTTTCTGTGTATGGAGTGTTTTTTTGGCATGGGATGATGGCTTTCGAATTACATTGGACTAAAAACTGAGAATTAGTACATTGTTTGTGTTTACTGATTTAAGGATGATTGAATCATTAGGTTTAATCCTATGTCATGTCTGGGTTTAAGTTATATGTTATGATTCATGTTGGCATGGGGATTTTGGTTTTTGAATTTGAGCTGTTACATTCTTTTACATTCTGTTACATATACTTACCAGATGGCACCCATGACCCGAGGAGCAGCACGTCGTTTGAAGAAAACAGTGAATGCTGAGGTGGCTCCTCCTACAGTTGAGGAGGAAGTGGCACCGGTTGCTAGTGAGACCGGGAGTTCTAGTCATCCAGCACCGGTAGCTAGTAATGTCGAGAGTGCTTTTGATGCAGTCCTGGCAAGGGACGACGCCTCTCCTCGCACCAAAAATCTCGCTTTTCGGAGGTGGTTGCGTGAAAGTATCACTGAGCGTTTGCGTGAGCAGTGTGGCAAGCATTAGCTATTAGTACTTATTTGTATTGGACTATTTTTATTGGGTTGTTTTTGGTTTAGACTATTTGTATTGGACTACATATATGAATTAGAACTGTGTCAATCTCTGGATTATATTGGACTACGACACCGCGGTAACATAGTTCCTGCAGCCATTCGACTGGCGAGGCAGAAACTATGTATCCGTAGATAAAGTGGACTGTCCTCCGACCCTCATCCCTCGGCAATGATGATACGACAACCAACCGGAGAGGATACTCCGAGAGATCCATCTGGGTAGGACGTATACTCTGAGAGATCACCCTTACAGAAATGATATCAGTAGTGGGATCGAATGTTGGAGAAGATATTATCACAGTATACGTCCTCTCATCCACGATGGCTCTAGACCCATCTGCTCGTCCCTGCTTCCATTCTTCTTATTTGACTCTCTCAGCCACACATGATATCCAGCTCAAGTATAGAGTAGGCAAAAAAGAAGGGGACAGGAATAGGAGGGGGAAGCAGCATAGCCGGCGGCATGACCCGGAGGAAGTACAGAGGTTTTCTTCAACATACGTAGGAGGACTATAAGGATTTATCTTTTCACAATATGTCATCTTGTCAAAGACCCTTAATGTGACAACCATGTTACCGCGGTGTCGGAAGACTAACATGTCATAATTTTCTAAGCCGTGTGTTTTGACATAATCATCCCAACTCTTTCCTCCCGTGTCATAATCTCGCATTAGTACATAGAACTGAAATCCGGTTGGGAGGATTATGTCAAAACACATGGCTTATAAAATTATGACATGTTAGTCTTCCGACACCGCGGTAACATGGTTGTCACATTTAGGGTCTTTGATAAGATGATATGTTGTGTTTACATATATCCTTATAGTTCTCCTACGTATGTTGAAGAAAACCTCTGTACTTCCTCCGGGTCATGCCGCCGGCTGTGCTGCTTCCCCCTCCTATTCCTGCCCCCTTCTTTTCCGTCTACTCTACACTTGAGCTGGATATCATGTGTGGTTGAGAGAGTCAAACAAGAAGAATGGAAGCAGGGACGAGCAGATGGGTCTAGAGCCATCGTGGAGGAGAGGACGTATATTGTGATAATATCTTCTCCAACATTCGATCCCACTACTGATATCATTTCTGTAAGGGTGATCTCTCAGAGTATACGTCCTACTCAGATGTATCTCTTGGAGTATCCTCTCCGGTTGGGTTGTCTTCTGAGCCATCCGTTCTCACACTTAAAATACAGGGATTGGATTCTGTGTTTCGTATTTTCGGCGAACCCAGGGATTGGATTCTGTATTTTGTTTTTTGGTTTCTGTATTTTGTTTCCAGCTCCATTTGCATTAATCTACGGTACGACATGGTGATCAGGACATATATAGTCCCTGCAGCCATTCGACTGGCGAGGCAGAAACTATGTAGCCGTAGATAAGTTGACTGTCCTCCGACCCTCATCCTTCGGCAATGATGATACGACAACCAACCGGAGAGGATACTCCGAGAGATCCATCTAGGTAGGACGTATACTCTGAGAGATCATCCTTACAGAAATGATATCAGTAGTGGTATCGAATGTTGGAGAAGATATTATCACAGTATACGTCCTCTCCTCCACGATGGCTCTAGACCCATCTGCTCGTCCCTGCTTCCATTCTTCTTATTTGACTCTCTCAGCCACACATGATATCCAGCTCAAATGTAGAGTAGGTGGAAAAGAAGGGGACAGGAATAGGAGGGGGAAGCAGTACACCGACGGCATGACTCGGAGGAAGTACAGAGGTTTTCTTCAACATACGTAGGAGAACTATAAGTATATATCTTTTCACAATATGTCATCTTGTCAAAGACCCTTAATGTGACAACCATGTTACCGCGGTGTCGGAAGACTAACATGTCATAATTTTCTAAGCCGTGTGTTTTGACATAATCATCCCAACTCTTTCCTCCTGTGTCGTAATCTCGCATTATTATATAGAACTGAAATCCGGTTGGGAGGATTATGTCAAAACACACGGCTTATAAAATTATGACATGTTAGTCTTCCGACACCGCGGTAACATGGTTGTCACATTTAGGGTCTTTGACAAGGTGATATGTTGTGTTTATATATATCCTTATAGTTCTCCTACGTATGTTGAAGAAAACCTCTGTACTTCCTCCGGGTCATGCCGCCGGTGTGCTGCTTCCCCCTCCTATTCCTGTCCCCTTTTTTTCTGCCTACTCTACACTTGAGCTGGATATCATGTATGGCTGAGAGAGTCAAACAAGAAGAATGGAAGCAGGGACGAGCAGATGGGTCTAGAGCCATCGTGGAGGAGAGGACGTATACTGTGATAATATCTTCTCCAACATTCGATACCACTACTGATATCATTTCTGTAAGGGTGATCTCTCAGAGTATACGTCCTACTCAGATGTATCTCTTGGAGTATCCTCTCCGGTTTGGTTGTCTTCTGAGCCATCCGTTCTTACACTTAAAATACAGGGATTGGATTCTGTGTTTTGTATTTTCGGCGAACCCAGGGATTGGATTCTGTATTTTGTTTTTTGGTTTCTGTATTTTGTTTCCAGCTCCATTTGCATTAATCTACGGTACAACATGTTGATCAGGACATATATAGTCCCTGCAGCCATTCGACTGGCGAGGCAGAAACTATGTAGCCGTAGATAAGTTGACTGTCCTCCGACCCTCATCCCTCGGCAATGATGATACGACAACCTATCACTATATCTTATATAGTAGTAGATGATGTCTTAGTATTACATTATGTGAGTTCATCTTGATTCTGTTACGTTCTTCAAATACTATATACGATAAGATCATATACTACACCATATATACAGAACATAGATGATTCACACTAATGTATGCTAGAATGAATTTTGGGTTGTGTATTCTGAGCCATCCGTTCTCACACTTGAAGATAAATTTTCAGTATAACGACGGATATTAGGTTACTCTTCAGTATAATTGATGTCTTTTCTTGGATAATTGGTGTGCATTAAATTCGTATGTGCATATTTCGTCTATGTGATTTTTGGATATATACCTACGCTGGGTTATAAGCGATGATCTGATATACAAAGGAGGTGCTGCCGAAATTTTTGTAGACATTTGGATACATTGTATGTTCGGATTTTTTTTTATGTTTGGATAATTTAATGTTGGATATTAGATATATTGTGTTGGTAATATTTTGTTGGATATTGGATACGTTGGATATTGGTGTCGGATATGGATATTTTGCATATGGATATATGGTGTTGGATATTGGATACGTTGGATATTCGTGTTGGATATGGATATATGGTGTTGTATATGGATATTTTGCATGTTTGATATTGTGTTGGATGTGTTGTACAAACAGGAAAGAGTCTGTTTGCAGTATTTTTTTTTCAAAAATTAGAAGTTAGCGACGGACTGGCGACCACTCAGCGACGGATAGTCCGTCGCTAACTGGAGAAACTGAGTTTAGCGACGGAGTGGCGACGGAAAAACCGTCGCTACCTGGAGCATTTCAATAAAGCGACGGATTGGCGACGGACCATCCGTCGCTATCTGTAGGAGTTTAATGTATCGACGGATTGGCGACGTAATATCCGTCGCTACCTGGAGAATTTTACATTGAGCGACGGTTTAGCGACGGAACGTCCGTCGACCTAGTTCTGTTTGATGTCCATAAATTTTGCTGTTAGCGACGGATGTTTTGTCGCTAATACGCTTTTACCGACAAATTTACGACGGATTAGCGACGGATATTACGTATCAGAAAATCACTGATACGGTTTTGCCGACTCTTTAGCGACGGAGTATTCCGTCGCTAAACCTATATCTTGATACATGTTTTGACGAAAGCTAGTCGGTAATCCGTCGCTATATATATTTAAATGAGCCGACGGTATTCCGTCGCTAAGTCGTCGCTGAGCGACGGAGTAGCGACGGATATGTTTTAGCGACGAGGTTATTTCCGACGGCTGTTTTACCAAAATATCCGTCGGTAATCCGTCGGTATTTATTTTTGGCGACGGAATACCGACGGATAAGGCCGTCGGTAAATCCATGTATTTTGGTAGTGCTACTACACCGGTTATATCGATACAATGAAGATAGATTGTATCCTCATTGATCCAGGGTCTGCTATAAGTATAATGCCAAAGTGTCTGTTGGATGAACTAAAAATCCCTCTTCACAAGCTTTCCAAAACAGTTACTACTATCATGGGATTCAATCAGAGCCGAAGCGAGCCTTTGGGAAAGATTTATCTGAAACTTCAGATTGGCGATTTCAGATCCAAAGTCACTTTCTATGTGATCGAGATCGTGGGATCTTATAATCTTCTTCTGGGGAGGCCCTTTCTTCATGAAAATAATGTGGTGACTTCTACTCTTCATCAGTGTTTTAAATACATTGACAGCAATGGAAGAGTACAAAAGGAAGTTGCTGATATAAATCCCTTCCATGGTGTTGAAACTTATTTCAATGATTCCCGGATGTACAAAGAAGAGTATACAAGGGTGATACAAGCTATGGAGAAAGAGGATTCACAAAGTGAGACTTTAATAATCCCTGTTAAAGGTCGAACTACTCAACAACAATCTCCCAAACCCTCTGGAGAAGGTTCTTTCATCATTCCAGTAAGTGGACGGATCTCTCCGCTACATCAGTTGTCTACTCAAGATACACTGATCATTCCTGTCAGTGGGCGTACTACAGTTCCTGTATCTTCACATATGAAACATGATACTCTAGTAATCCCAGTTGGAGGGCGGACTACTCTTCCATCTCAAGCTTCAAGGGAGCTCACCTCTTCTGAGCCATTTGTTATCGATCTTAATCGAAACAAAACTTCTTCTCGTTCTTCTTCTCCCCCTTTAGTCATTGATTTGGCTAAGATTTCTAAGGCTCAGTCTTCTTCCAATGTAAATACTGCTACTTTTAAATTTAATGAAAAGTCTCCATCTTTGCAGTATGTTGATGTGTGTAATCATGTTCATAGTTATTTACATTTGTTAGATGACTTGAGAACGATAACCATAGGAGTTGTACAGACTGTTCATACAGACGTATCCCTAGAATCAGTGCAAACTTCATACTTTCTGGTTTCCAGCAGAAAATCAGGAGACATTCCAATAGTCTTTTATAAAGGGCCCCAAAATCCTTCTAACCCTAAAGATGATGACAAAAACGATGATACTGGAAGATTACAACTACGTTGTTATAGTCAGCAATCTAAAGACATCATTAAAAATATGGGTTATGACTTCAGAACTGGCCTTAGTAATGGGAGAGGAAGAAAAATGCCTGTTCGAATTCCTCCTTTAAAATATGGAAAGACGAAATGCGGATTAGGTTATATTGCTCCTACTCCCTTTATCAATACTATCCATGAAGATCTTGAATTTGACGAAGATAAGAGATCCGATTCTTCTAGTACTATCTCTTGGGATTCTGATACAAGTATCGGTGACTTCCACTGCAACATTCTGTCTTCCAACATGGTCTCCATTGACTGTTCTGAAGAAAGTGATGAAGACGAAGATGGGTTTGAAATCTCACCTGAATCAGAACAATGGGCCCAAAGGTTAGATAATCAATGGGAGTTCCGATTCGAAAAAAAAGAACCTCCGACTGAAGACAAACTTGTTCAAACAGATGTTGGTGAAGAGGGATCCCCCAAACCAATATTCATCAGTGAAAGTCTTTCAGAAACTGATAAGCAAGACATGATCAAACTTATTCATGAATACATCGATGTCTTCGCTTGGAGTTATGAAGATATGCCAGGACTTGATCCACAGATAGCAACTCATAAACTCAATATCATGTCGAATGCTAAACCGGTCAAGCAACAACAGCGACGATTTCGTCCAGACATTATGGATGCAATTGAAGCTGAAGTCAATAAACTCATGGTCTCCGAATTTATTAGAGAGGAACAACATCCTGATTGGGTGGCTAATATAGTTTCTGTCCTTAAAAAGACTGACAAGATCAGAGTATGCATAGACTTCCGCGATCTCAATGCGGCATGTCCTAAAGACGAATTCCCTCTACCAATCACTGATGTTATGATCGATAATACTTGTGGGTTTGAACGGATGTCATTCATGGACGGGTATTCTGGGTACAATCAGATTAAAATGTTTTCAGATGACGAGAAGCACACTTCTTTCAGAACACCGATCGGTACATACTGTTATACAGTGATGCCATTCGGTCTCAAGAATGCAGGAGCAACTTATCAACGAGCTATGAGCACTATATTCCGTGAACATTTACAGAAAATAGTCGAATGCTACGTTGATGATATTGCAGTTAAAAGTCGACAAAAAGAGGATCACATCCAAGATTTGAAGACTATTTTTGATCTAATGCGTAAGCATCAATTAAAGATGAACCTTACTAAGTCCTTCTTACGCGTCTCTAGTGGCAAATTTCTCGGCTTCGTCATTACTGCTAAAGGTATACACGTGGATCCTGAGAAGATCAAAGCCATCTAAGAGATGCGTCCTCCACGCACCTTAAAAGAGCTACAAGGATTTCAAGGAAGGATCGCTTATATCAGGAGATTCATTTCTAATCTTTTAGGACGCTGCAGACCATTCAATAAACTTATGAAGAAAGGTGTTTCTTTTTTCTGGAATGATGAATGTCAGAAAGCATTCGATGATATAAAACAATATCTGATGAGCCCTCCAGTATTGGTACCTCCTGTCTCAGGAATACCATTCCTCCTATATACCTGAGCAATGAGTCATTCATTGGGTGCATTGCTCGCTCAAAAGAATAAAAATGGTCATGAACAAGCCATTTACTATCTCAGTCGTACTATGACCGGAGCTGAACCTCGATATTCACCGGTCGAAAAAGAATGTCTAGCCTTAATGTTCGCTGTCCAAAAGACACGACATTATATCATTGGAAAAACTATTCATGTAATTCCCCGGATCAATCCTATATGGGTCATGATAAAGAAACCCAGTGTTTTGAATTCTCGATTGGCTAACTGGGAATCTTACTTGCTCAGTATGATATGCACTACATTCCTCAAAAATCAGTCAAAGGACAAGCTTTAGCTGATTTTCTGGCTGCTTATTCAATTCCAGAAAATTTAAAACTCTATGATGAAATCCCAGATAAAGTCCTAGATTCAAACCAAATTGCTGAAGAAGATCCTACTTGGCGTCTATTCTTTGATGGAGCTTCAAGAATAGGTCCTAATGGTGACATTGTCGCTGGGGTTGGAATTGTTCTTGTGTTGCCAGAAGGTTTTGCTATCCAAAGAGCTTATTCTCTCGATCAACCATGTTCAAATAACGTAGCTGAGTACAATGCACTGCTTATTGGTCTTCAACTCGCTAAACATCTGAATATTCAACATTTGGAAGCGTATGTAGATTCTAAACTCATTGTCAATCAGATAAGGGGTACTTATGAAGTTCGCCATCAAGATCTGGTTCCTTATCATAGATCGGCTATATCTATGGCTTCTTCATTTGAAGGGTTCTTTATCGAGCATGTTAGGCGAGCATGTAACACAGAAGCTGATGCTCTTGCCAATCTTACGGCGGTGTTGGCTATTCTAATTAGACGTCAACAAATGATTGTTGTTTGCAATCGAGAATTATTTTATCTCGAAAACAATCTAACTCTAGGACTTCCAGTTGACATTGAAGAATCAATATCTCATGATGTCAATACAACAAGAGGATTTGGATTTAGTCGTAAATCATTATCATCTTCATCTGATTCTAGCATGGAATTCATCTTCAGTAATTCAGCTGAGACTCAGAATACGGATAAAGATTGGAGACTTCTTTTCTTAGATTTTGTATTGTATGATATTCTTCCAGATAATCCGAGTGAAGCGGCATCTATCAGACGACGATCACTCAAATTCTATTACAATCATACCACAAAAACCTTATATCGTCGAGCTTATGATGGTTTACTTCTTCGATGTATTGCCGGTGATGAGGCTCAACAAATTATCCGTGAAGCACATGATGGAATTTGTGGAGCACATCAGCCTGGACCAAAACTTCAAGACCGCATTCGACGTATGGGTTATTACTGGCCCACTATGGTATCAGATGCCATCGAATATGCAAGGAAGTGTAAAGCGTGTCAAATCTATACATATTTTATTCATCAACCCTCAGAATTTCTGCATCCGACGGCAGCATCATGGCCCTTCGAAGCTTGGGGCATGGACATTATTGGTCCGATCAATCCGCCGTCATCAAAAGGTCATCGGTTTATTCTCGCAATAACCGATTATTTCTCCAAATGGGCTGAAGCTATTCCTTTATCTGAAGTCAAAACTTCCAATTTCATCAACTTTATCAAGCATCATGTCATCTACAGATTTGGTGTTCCCCGACGCATTATTCATGATAATGGTCCACAGTTTGTCAGTCAGAAATTTACTCGATTCTGTGACGATCATCGGATCAACAATGTGGCTTCTACCGCATATAATCCGGCAGCTAACGGATTAGCAGAAGCTTTCAACAAGACCATCATCAAACTCTTAAAGAAGTTTGTTTCTACTAACAAACGTAATTGGAGTGAGAAACTTGGTGAGTGTTTATGGGCTTACCGGTCTACAGTTCGTAATGCTAGTAAATGTACACCTTTCTCTCTGGTGTACGGATGCGAAGCTGTTCTTCCATTAGAGATTCAAATTCTTTCTTTAAGGATAGCAATCGCTAATGAACTTACTGCCGAGAATAATGACCGTCTTCGACTTCAGGAATTAGAAGCTCTGGATGAAAAGCGATTATCTGCTCAACAGAATATCGAATTCTATCAAGCTAGAATTTTAAGAGCTTTTAACAAGAAAGTCAGAGTTCGAGCATATCAAAAAGGAGAACTTGTTCTAACAGTCAGACGTCCTATGACTATGACTCATATGAGCAAAGGCAAATTTGATGCAAAGTGGGAAGGTCCTTATATTGTGAGCAGAGTTTTCTCAAATGGAGCTTATCAACTCTCAGAACTTGATGGTCGAAAAGTTATGATGCCTATTAATGGCAAATTCCTTAAAAAGTATTATGTATAAATGTAAATCAGCAGACAAATTCATGTTTATAAATAAAATTTTATTTTATTTTATTCATGAATGATAGTACATAATATTAAGGAAGATCACTATCATCCTTCTCTACATTTGGACGCGGACCGCTGTCGTCCTTCTCGAAAATGCGATCAGCAAAAGAGCTGAGAACTTCTTTGCTAGAGTCCACGAGAAACTTGCAGGCTGCCATCCTCATGGCTTCCTCTTCTTCAGTCCTTTCTGGATCAAGCAGAATGTCCAGAATGTCTTGTGGTGGCTTGGGTGCAGACGAACCTTCGCCCACTTCTACCTCCTTCGGCTGGAATGGATCGGCAGGGCGTTCTTTCTTGCCCTTCTGAACCTTCGAGACGATTTCAGCCTTCTTGGATGCTTCTTCAGACAACATTTTTATGTTGAAGAATAGAAGTGTTCGTTCTTGTTAGATTTCTGCTATATTTATAGGCAGAAGTTCCTCGAATAATGAAGCGACACATTCATCCGATGGTTCACCCGTTCATTAATGCCTGACGGTTCATCCGTTCATTTATTACATTCATCCGATGGTTCACCCGTTCATTAATGCCTGGCGGTTCATCCGTTCATTTATTACATTCATCCGACGGTTCGTCCGTTAATTAATGCCTGACGGTTCATCCGTTCATTTATCATATTTATCCGACGGTTTACCCGTTCATTAATACCTGACGGTTTATCCGTTCATGAAAAAAAATTGAGTTCAAAGATATTTTTATGTCTGAATTCTATTTTTTCTAATCAGTATTAAACTAAGATCATTTCTGGTTTAATATCATCTGATAGAATTACAAAGTTTGTTTGTATATTCTATTCTATTAAAATGTGTCATGTATCCTTTACCTCTGAACATATTTTCTATAAATATATTATTACCAAAATAGCAAAACCATAAATCAGATCAAGAATTCTCATTTGATTTCATTCAGAATCAAAACATTGAATACAAGTGAGAATGAAAAAGATTCACTTATTAGGAGTTATTAACTCCCTGATACGTTCAAGAACAACATTCATTTTATCTTCATGAGCTTTCTGAACTCTTTCAGCTGCTTCCACTGTGATATTTTGTTCATCAAAAATGATAATAGCAGTTTGGAGACGGTTAGCTTCTTCAATTTGTTCCGCCTGTATCTGTTCTCGCTCGTTTTGAAGAGTTTCACAGCGTTCGGCTTCAAAAATATAAGCAGTAGTAACCTCAGCTTGCTCTGTCTCTATAACAGTGATTCGCTCTTGAAGGCGAGCCAACTCCTCTTTCAAATTCTTCAGCTCTTCAGCTTTGGATGCTTTCTCTTTCTCCAGAAGCTCTACTCTTTGACGAGTAGCTAATATTTCTTCACCCTTTTCTACTAATTTCTCAGAAGAAGAGGCAAGAAATGCTTCCAATGCAGCTTGTTGGGACTGAGCTTCATGCTCTAGTTGACTGATCTCAGCCGCAGTTAAAGATTAAATGTCTTCTTTCTGAGTCTTCCAGTATTTTTGGATAGTTATTTCCAACTCATCCAGAAGATGTTCGAAGAAGATGCACTGAGATTCGCAACTAGCATGTCGCAACGCCATGAGCGAGAACTTGACCATAGTTCGAAGATCAGAAAATGGCATAGCTTCATCCTTCAAGAAACGTCTGGAATATGTATCTAGATATGAGTAAATGATCTCTGAATACATTCCCAGAGTTCTTGCTAGTCCAGTCTCAAATCCAGGTGTCGCTGTCATCATTGAAGAAGAACCTTGAATGTTCTCTACCCTGGGAACAGAAGTAGGTACTACTGGAGAAGTTGGCAAGTGTGAACTCCCTTCATCAGCATCAGCCTGGATAAGCAGAGCATGAGTCGAACTCATTGCTGCAGCAGTTCCTACAATCAAAGAAAATAATAATAATCAGCATATAGAGAAAAAGAAACAGCAGAAACAGAATTTGAAATAAAGTCCTACCAGGCTGAGGTTCATATTCAATATGTTGAGGGAGTCTGGCATCTTCTTGTAGCCGGTCCATGATAGTATCCGACACCTGCTTCATGTGGCTGCTTCCAGCTCCAGAATTACTGGGTGCTGGAGCGTTATCCGAAGATTGAGCAGGTTCGGGGCTAAGTTCCATTCTGTTCTCCTTGACTTTATCCTCATCATAAGGAGTAGAAGTGCCAGTATGCCAATCTTCTCCTCCTTTAGTTTTTGCTTCTTCTTTTTCATCCCCAGCTTCAGGATGAGTCTCTGATCAAGAGTCTATGATATTCACATCTTCATCAATCTCAGGAACAGTGATGACAGCTAGCTCAGTATTGACTGCCGGTTCAGTCTTCTCTAAAATGTCAGTTCGAAGAATGATGTCTTGACAAACATTCTTCAACAAATCATCAGCAGCTGATAGCTCGGACGTCGGCACATCTTCATCGCCTTTGGTCAAAGAAATGTTCTCTTCAGCTTGGGTTTTAGGAACTTCTGGCTGTTCTGTAACCTCTGCCAGAGCTGGTTCTTCTTCAGAATAATCAATCTGGTCATCCAGTGCCTGGATGGGATCATCCTCATCTCTGAGGGTTCAATAGCTACTCCGCTTGTTGTTGGAGCAGTTGTTTCCTGAGCTTGAGCGGATTCCACCTCAGTCTGTTCAGTTGAAGCTGTTGGAAGGTGAATATCATCAGACTCTGTTTTCTTAGTAGAAGCCGTTTTGTTGATTTCTGGCAAAACTCCTCCACTCATAATCATTTCTAGGAGTTCATTGCCTTTCATCTTACTGACGGTCTTCTTGACATACTTTCCTCTCGACCTCCTTGTTATCAAAGGAGCGTCGTCTTTATCAGTCTCTTCGTCTTTATCGGCGGCATCATCTTCATCAACCGAGATGCCACCTAAAGATGAAGTAGCAGTTACTGACACTCCTTTCTTCTTCTTAGATGTCTGAGACTTAGTACTCCTTTTGGAGACGGTCTCAGATTCATCACTTCTCTTCCTCTTGGAAAGGGATACAAATATAGGAGGAAGGACTTCATCAGGAAAATTTCCCTCCTGGAATAATTCATATAGAGGCTCAACCTCTGCTATCTCATCTATGGGTTCCGGAGAAAATTGTTGAATAATAGTCTTCTTCTTTGACCTCTTCGACGGAGCTAGGTCGTCCTCCGCAACAAAAGTCTTCAGATTGAAACTCGGCTTGAAGGTGCCTGACGAAACATAGAAGCGAGCAAAGGTATAAAGCATCTTCGTCCCTGTGCTTGATAAATGATTAGGCATAGAGAATACAACTTTCGTATCTCTAGCCGCAAAATATCTCCAAGCCCGAGCTCCGTCAATAAGCCCTCCACGAGCAGAAAGGCAAGTGGTGGCGTTCCCAACGTGAAGTTGGTCATATCCGAATTGCCTGGCAAATCGGCTTGGCAAATATGGCTCTAGATACGTCATATCTTCATGACAGTACACTAGATGAGAAGGCCGAATTCTCTGTAACCACTGAAAGGCTACATCATCTAATCTGTTCCCCATATCTCCGTCCATCATATTTAAGGGCATGCTCTCGTAGCCCAGTGGTGGAGGGACACATTGAATGGACCAATATGAAGCTCGATTCAGGACATTTCTGCATTCTGGGAGGGTATGAACCTTCCAGAAAGTCTCTCCAGAGTACCTCTCCAAAAAGAGACTGCCACTTCCTCCTGCCCCTGGAGGTATCAAGCCATCATGATGGAGGAGGAGCCAGCCATACAGATATGTAAAAGGCATCTCTATCCGTGGGAACTCCTCAGTCATCCTCCTTTGATCAGAAAGCATGTTGGTTACAAAATTCCGAAGACCTGCATTTAGTCTACAGGTTATCGCTGATAATAAATCTAACTTGTAACCATACATAAGGCGCACCACTGCAAAGATAACGCCTCTATGTATCCTGTCCAGAGAGCTGGAACCAGGAACGATGAATCTTTTTAACCACAGAGATAAGAATCCGGCCAAATGACTGTTCCTTGACAGCATCTTCCCACTCTGTCTCACGTACGAGTTGAAAGTGGTTCCAGCTTTGAACTCGTACCAGTCTTCAGTGATCATGAAATCCTTGCAGTCATATTTCTCCAGCAAATAAGTGATTTCACTCTCAGAGAGAGGCTTGAAGTTGCTAATCTGATACCACCTCTTCTTGTTTATCTTCTTTTCATCCTTTTTACGGTTCATGAAAAGGTAGGACATCCACTTCTGGATGTGGTTGCCGGCTTCATCTTTAGAACTCTTGTAATATAGAGTACATGTGCCAAAATGGCACATCATCTCTTCAAATAAATGTACCATCTCTGGGTTCTTCTCTGACAGAAAGTTCAGCTCTTCTGTCGTAGGCACGTACTCCTCATACGGCAGCGAGCCTGAAGGCAAATGTGAGATGTATTCCATCTCATGAAGGGCAAAGCCCATCTCCCCTTTCGGAGTCATAAATATCCCCATCCTGTGATTGTATCTCTCAATCATGGCCAGGAACAGAGAGGGGTTAGGTCTGAAGCCGTAGGATGAATTGACGATTGCATCATAGCGGTTTATCTTCTTTAACTCAGTCTCAAAATTCTCCAAAGCCCAGTGGACCAAAGTTCTCCATCTCACGTTCTCCTGATTCATTAAGCCGTTTATCCTCGGCGTCGAATCGGTGGGGTAGAACGCATTCTTGTTTGCCATGAATTCATTTATGAAAATGGGCATTCTGAATGGCATCAATATCGATGAGTCTTCAGGTGGTATGCATCCAGGCTTCAAACCCCGAAACACTGATACATAATTCTCTGGGGCACTGAAAAATCCCTCCTTCCTATAAATGATGCGGCTTGCCTTCGCCTGCTGATATTCTGTTAAATGCCAGGACATCTTTCTCGGATAACTGGCATGCATGAATCTCATGATAGACAAGCCCCTGGAAACTTTCGGCCAGTACATGGTTGATTTACATCACCTTCGAAATAAAAACAGACCTTCTCTCTAATACTCTTGGGCTGTGATTTTTGTGCTATGGCATCTTCGAACAAAAATGCTGGTTTTTTGTGGGACACCAAATCAAGACTCTGAAAAGGTTGACCATTCATCAGACAAAGTAGGGTTGTATGATCTTGATTGGCCAACAATGATAGTCTGGCTTCTGGAAGGTCAAATTGAAGGAATTTCACATGAGATAAATCATGTTTAAATGTAAAACTCAAGTGCCCCTCATAATCTGCTTCCTCACTTCGGATGTTCACTGAAGAAAATAAAAGAAGACAAGGTCAGATATGTTTTCTATGGGCCTTATGCGTGTATAGCAGTGTTCGAAGGAAATTTCAAAAGTCACGCAGACTCCAGATAGATATACTACCAAGACACGCTGAATGATTTATTCATGCAGGTGTTTAATTCGCGCAAAGTTGAGACAGATTAGAATGAAAGTCATGCATCATTGCCAGAATCACATTTGAGTAAAAATGATAAAGACACGCTGACAGATCAAGACTAATCTATCCAGAAGATGACTCTCAAAAGTCTGCGTGATTATTACAACATTGACATCTCTGTCAACATATAAAAAATCATGCAGAGTCATCATGAAAGCTGCGTGACTATTTCAACATCAACATCTCTGTCAACATATGAAAAATCACGCAGAGTTATCATGAAAGCTGCGTGACTATTCCAACATCGACATTTCTGCCAACATGAAAAATCATGCAGAGTCATGAGAGTCATGCTCATTTACGTGAAACACAGAGCTTCGTAAACACGAAGATGTGAAGTATGACCGACCCTAAAGAGGGGACATACTTTATTAATATCCTTTGCCCTAAGAAGGGGGGATATATTTCTGAAATTCATTATTCGTTTTAAGATCCTAAAAATTCTATGTGGAGTTCATCTTCATCACAATCATCTTCATCAAGTTATCTTCAACAAGTTCGTATTCCCCCATCACTTATGCTGAATAGGAGGATGCGTGACTTCTTGTCGAGGAAGTCTATCAATGGTGGCACGAGAGAAAGTCGTAGGGGCTTTTCCCTTGGCCTGAGAATCGGCTTTCTTGGGAGCCATTGCTGCTGAGAAGGGGAAGAAGAAGTCGGAGAAGATGAAGTTCGTCGGGGAAGGGAAGTCTTTCTTCTGTGGATTCTCTCTCTCTAAAAGCAAGTAAAGAATGAAAGAAGTGGGTTATGGCTTATTTATAGCCTCATGAAGAATTCTAAACGGCACATCACTATTTGCCTCGATTTAGGAGTTTGATACGGGATCCTAACTGTACAGAATCCCAACAGTCCAATCATTAAGGAGTAAATATCTCTTTAAAAAGTCATCTCAGCGTGACTAAATTCATTTTATCATCTTAATTTCAAAGTATTTTGAAATAATTTATCATTTTTCGAAAACTTTGAAGGGGGTTTTGTAGGCCTTAAAAATGAAAGTCACGCTGAGTTGATCAGAACAAAGTCTCAAAGTCACGCTGAGTTGATCAAGACAAATGTTTAAAAATCACGCTAGAGATAGCTTATCATTTGTCAGAAATGTCATTATGACTGACAGCACGACAGTCGAAGAATGTCTCCTCGTATGCCACGTATGTACGGAACTCGAGAGATCACAGCCGACTATTGCGTGACTTTTGAAATCTTCTTCAACAAGACTCAGCCTTCATCAAGTTGGCATAGCAAAAGAGTTTCTTGTCATTTAATGCGACTGACAAAGTAATTACTGTCAGAGATTTTGTGTCAGTCGAGGCACATCGAATCAAGACAGCTGGCAGTCCTGCCTCAGGCTTGCGTATATTTTGAGCCTTCTGGCTCAAGTCTATGTGTATTTTGAACTTCTATGTTCCTTCATCAAAGTTTGCGTGGATTTTGAAGCTTTTTGCCCCAAGTCTGCGTGGATTCTGAAGCTTCCTGCCCCAAGTTTGCGTGGATTTTGAAGCTTTCTGACCCAAGTCTGCGTGGATTTCGTCCTCAACGAGCCTGCGTGGATTTCATCAAATTGGAGTACGTGGCAGCCATGCCACTGATCTCTCGCTTGCGTGTCCTGTAACTTGCACATGACTCATGCATGATTGCCATATGTCCAACAGTTACAGGCCACGTCCAGTAACTGCTCACAACTTTGCGTATGTTAAATCCTGCGTGATTTTCAACTATGCACAGGCTGTGAAGATAGTTATCCTTTCAGTTATTTTTGACTCTATAAATAGGGTTCTTTTTTTATTCATTGTACAGATACATAGTGATCTAAATTACTGTCAAAATTTTGAAAGCTTTTCTTCTTCGCATCGTCCAAGGGATAAAGCGATCGTCTTCTAGATCGGATTCCTACAGTTGTAATTTTCCCAGAAACACAATAAATAAAGTGAATTTATTTATGGAAAACAGGCATTGGAGGAAATTAGGGTTTTGAGGAGTTTTCAATACAACTCTCGGTTTATATGGAGTATCCCGACGAACCGAACAGAGCTTACATGGGTTTCTCGGTCCTGAGGGTTGCCTGGGCTCGAGTGTGTGCATGGGTTTTGAAGCCCCGGGTTGGGCCGCTGGGGTTGTGGGTCCTCTGTTATGCAGAGTATGGGCTGGCAGTTTGGAGTTTATCTTTACATTTCCTCTTTCTTAATCCTTAGTTTCAAAACTCTAAAGTCCATATGCTTTAGTAGCGGATAAATATGAATAAATGACAAAATAAATAGGAAAACAAGAGAGAGAGAGAGAGAGAGAGAGGCTCGGGTTCAATTTTTAATCATTCATGATTGAAGAATGGCTGCAGGGCTCTGCCTCGCCATACCTAGATGTAGAGATTCTCACAGCAGCAAACATAGAGTAGAACTAAGTAGAGATGCAAAAGAAACGATCTTTGAGCGAGCCTAAGGAGAAGTGGAGAGCTCGAGCTTGGGTTCTCGGGCTGCTACTGCTGCAATCCGAAAGGAGCATGCATCAATGCTCAATAAGAAAAACACTTTAGCCTCTCTATATTATATATATCATGCAGTTGAGTCTCGGTTTAATCCCGAGCGCGGGGGGGTGTTTGGATGGAAGGCTGGGCTGGGCCGGGCTTTGTTACTGTTGCTTATTTTTTTCTCCTCTCACTAATTCCTATTCCTTATATATGCATCTATACATATATATATATATATATATATATATATATATATATATATATAGCTATGAACTCTTATACATATATATATATATATATATATATATACACACACTTATACGTAAATGTATAATATATATATTTATATATAAATACATGAATACACACAAATACCTTCATAGTATATATATATATATTTATATACACCTACGCGTATATATATATATAAATATATATATTATACATTTACGTATAAGTGTGTGTATATATATATACGTCCTATATATATTTATATATATATATATATATATATATATATATATATATATATATATATATATATATATATATATATATATATATATATATATATATATATATATATATATATATATATATATAATTATTTACACCAATCTATATACGTCCTATATTCCTCTTCATATTTATATATACACAACTCTCATATATCTACACAATACACAATATATATTTATAAATACACACATATTCTTTGTGCATAAGAACCATATTTAATCTAAGATATTTAACATTAACACAAAATATATTTTCAAATAAATTGTTTATATACACATATATATACATACTTCTATACATACACCCATGCTATATATTATTATGTATAAGTACACATACACAATACGCAATATTATATTATATTTATGCATAAATTATAAATCACATGACAACAAATCTAATATAACAATTAAAATCACCATTTAAATAAAAATAAATAATAATAAAATATTTTAAAAAAAATTTGGGAAGGGGAGCTACACAACCGCATGGAGAAGACCTATGCGACTACGCCTGCCAGCCGCATGAAGATTATTGATGCCAGCCGCATGACGCCTACTCCACGCGGCTCTATCTTCGACCGCCTCTCCTATGGTCCTGATCTCTTGTGCTCCCAAGAAGACATGTCTGACTCTCTCCAGTACCACTTAGACTCTTCCTACTATGTGCCCTCACGCACTAGAGTGAAGAAGTCTAGGGCAACACGAGTTTGGCAAGCTCGGTCCGCTGATCCGACCTCTGACCATACGAGCATCCCACATACTGTTATGCGGGCCTCTGATGGGAAGTTGTACAGAACCACTCGAGTTCGGCCCCCGACGGCAAACGGACAGAGAGGTTCCCAAAAGTCTTCCAAAATCTAGGGAGCAAACATGGTCGATCCAGACCCATCTGACTTGCGTGAGGCCATCCTCCACAAATGCAAGGAAAGAGAAGGTGCCTCGGGGTACAAAGTGTCCTCCCACAGACGTCACTGCACCCAAATCATCGTCAACTGCTATTGCAATAATACGACGATACGAGACGACCGACAGTCCATTTTCCAAAGACTGCAACAACCATGTTCAGAGGATGAGGCACCTCCCGTCGTCTCCTGCAACTCTGCTCAGAAAATCCCTGCCGATGGGAGAGGAAAGAAGACCAATGTTCCCAGCCCGAAGATTTTAACCACCATGACTAAGAGACTATCGTCTAAATGGGTGTCCACCACTGGAGTTTTCAAAGGTACCCGTTCAAAGACGAAATCTGCTATATTAGGAGATTCATCGTCCACACCACTGGGGGTTGCTGGGACTGGGGTTAGCACTCCTCAGAACATCCACGATAATCCGATGTTCCAAGGAGATGAGCCCGAGGAAACAACTCTCCCAACAGATACAGCAAGGGCCGACGTCCCCGAGGACGTCCACGACTCCCAAGATGAAGCAAACTCTGAAGCTGGGGGTACTATCCCTTCTGAGTCCGAACCAGAGGAGAACATTCCCACATATCCCGATGACTTCTCGCTACAGGGGTATGATTCAGAGGGCATGTCCTCCACTGTTCCATCCATCTCTTCTCATGTAAAGACGGTATTCATGACGGACAGCAACCAAGGTGGTTCCAGTGATCGCCAACACATCGACACTCTGGAGGCCATACTGCATGCCTTGGTCAAGTCTGTAGACGAGATTAAAGCGGCCCTTCCAACTCTCCAATGAGGGATGCCTGGCCAGACAAGCGCGGGTCCCGCGGTCAATGTAGACTCGAACTCAGCGGCACAGAACTCGGGCAACAATCCTCCTGAAGTGACGGCCCCCATCGCTGTGGATGAGGCCAGGGAAGCAAGAAGAGAGGTCCAGGAGCTTCGAGCCATGTTTCACGCTCGAGAAACCTCTCAAGACCTCAGAATACGGCAACCATACCCTGCTACGTGGAGGGATGTCCCCTTCCCACCAAGATATAAGCCATTCAATATCAATCCTTATGATGTCAAGACCTCTGCAAGTCGGTACATCACTTACTTCGAGGTCACCACCGACCATTTGTCCCATGACGATGCCATCCTTACACGATTATTCATCGGAGCATTGGAAGGAGTCACCTTCGACTGGTATCGCAACTTGTCGGACAACTGCATCCACTCCTTCGCCAGCTTTAAGTGTATGTTCTTGGAGAGATTTTACGAAGTAGGACAGGACATCACGATGTCCACCCTCATGGACGTCGTTCAAGGGAAGAAAGAGCTGACAAAGAACTATATTGAGCGGTTTTGCCAAATCGTAATGAAGCTACCGTCTGGTAACCCGGATTCCTCCTTAATTAAAATTTGCCAAAAGAGGCTGCTTCCAACAATCAGCCTCTGGATGGGAGAAAGTCAATTCAAGGACTGGAAGACGTTTATCATCAGTGCCACAAGCGCCGAAGAACGATTGAAGAAGGCTCGCTAACTGGGATTGCACATCTTAGAGGAAGAAGACAAGGGCAGGCGTCCCAACGCCAACACCAATAATGGGGGTAGCTCCACCAACAACCGGGACAACAAGGGCAAGTAGGCTATGGTGGCCGACACAGCACAGAAACCTGAGGCAAAACCGACAGACAAATAATGGCCACAAATGACCTACTCCTTCGAAGACGGCCACGTCAAGCCCATCTTAGACATGCTCATATAAGGAGATAGAATTCAGCTCCCTCCACCAAGACGGAAACCTCGGCCGGCAGAAATAGAGAACCCAAAGTACTGCCATTACCACCGTTATGTCCACCATGCTACACACGTCTGCTACCAACTAAAACGGTACATCCAAAATCTCATCGATTCGAACGCTCTGGCCATCGATTTTGAAGAGGTAACCGTGGTAGCCAATATGGTGTCAGTACAATTTGGCAGCTTTCCTCCAACATAAACTCAAGACGGTGTGGTCTCCATCCCTCTGGCGACAATGGAGATTGCTAATCTTCCACCTTCTCGGGATCAGGCTGCTGGTCTAGTGCCCCTCACCACATCACGAGGGAAGGTCATGTGGGTCCATCCAGACTTGGTAACTAAAGTGACTCAGTCCACACCATCTTCCATTCGCAAGAAGAAGAGTGAAAAAGTCAGATCCTATCGCACAATCTCGACAGATATCGAAGAAGTCACAGCCGTCGTCACTCGGTCTGGGGCACAATCCCAACCTGTGGCTGATAACTCGACTGAAGATCATCAGCCAACTAATGCTGACGCTCCAGGACCTTCTCAGCCACCGACGACCGACAAGCCTTGGCCGATGGTCATGACTCACAAGACCGCCTGCAAGTTCCAGCCAAAATAGGAAGGTCCATTTATCATTGAGGCTGTATTCTCCAATGGTGCTTACCGCCTCGCAAAACAAAATGGAGACTTGCTCATGTTGTTCGTCAACGGCAAGTTCCTGAAGAAATATTTTGTCTAAACGACATTCCAGATCATCGAGTCATGTACCTGTCGGTACCGCTGAACTCGTATCATACTTCCCAGATTATTGAGTCATGTACCCGCTGGTGCCGCTGAACTCACATCCACAACATTCCAGATTATTGAGTCATCTACCCGCTGGTGCCGCTGAACTCACATTTCCAAATTCCAGATTATTGAGTCATGTACCCTCCCGTACCGCTGAACTCACAATCTCCCAGATTATCGAGTTATGTACCTGCAGGTGCCTCTGAACTCACATTTCGGTCACTCTTTCAAATAGTAAGTCATGTATAACCATACCTTTGAACTTTCTTCCTGAAAGAGATCCTCCTTCATGATCCACTACCTGTACTCCCAGTGCACAAAAAGGGTAACAGATCCACAAATTTTTAAAATGGCCATGTCCTCATTACCTCTGAGTCGTTTCACTTCCGCCAAAAACAAATCACCCCTTTACATAGAACTTTCATGTCCTCATTACCTCTGAGTCGTTTTATGTACCCTCCTTCATTGAGCCCACTCCTGCCATGTCATCATTACCTCTGAGTGGAAAGGCTCCGTCGAAGAAACCTTCATGCTTGCCATGTCCTCATTACCTCTGAGTAAGTATGTTGATTCCCTCGACCTATTATCTGTACTAAAAAAAAAACCAGGGTACGCCAAGGATAATAGGTCCATAAATATTCTCCGTTGAGTTCACTCCTGCCATGTCCTCATTACCTCTGAGTAGGAAGACCCCACGGTAAAACCTTCGTACTTGCTATGTCCTCATTACCTCTGAGTAAGTATGTTGGTTCTCTCTCGTCTTATTATTCGTACCCTGAACCAGGGTACACCAAGGATAATAGCCCCACAAATGTCCTCTGTTGACCACAAATATCCCCCGTTGAGTCCACTCATGCCATGTCCTCATTACCTCTGAGTAGGAAGACTCCACGGTAAAACCCTCATACTTGACATGTCCTCGTTACCTCTGAGTAAGTATGTTGGTTCCCTTTTTATCCTGTTATCCGTACCCTAAGACGGGGTACGCCAAGGATAATAGGCCCACAAATGTCCTTTGCTAAGTCTCTTAGTACAGGCCCACCATTCCTCATCATGCCTCGGGAGCCCAGCTGCTCCATGACATTCTCTCTTCCAACACCCGGAACGTCCATGAGCACCCTGCCATGGAATTGCTCTAGGTATCCCCATCAAACTTGTTATTCGTACCTAAAACCAGGTATGCCAAGGGTAACAGGTCCACAAAAAAGTCCTCCCATTCGGGGCAAATGCCACCATAACACCACAAGCACAACAAGCAGTACAAATAAAGGGTAAAATAAAATATACTCTTTTATTTGGAAGCCAAAGAAGCATTACATATTTTGGGACCACGTCCCTCTCAAAAAAAGAAAAGAAAAGGAGAACAGGAACGAAAAAAGAAAAGGCCGACTATGGTTCGGTATTACACAACTCCAGGAGGCAGTTTCTCACGAAGGTGGTCCCCCGCTCAAGCTGCTGTCTAGCTCGGCGTTCAGCCTCTTGGGACAACTGCTCTGCATCACCCAAGTGCATATATGCCCGCCAGTCATCCTCTATCTTCTTCAGGGCGAGTTCCAGATTGGCAGAAGCTCGACTAAGTCTGTCAGCCTCCTGGATAGCAAGCCCATTCTCAGTACATGCAGCCTCAAGCTCAGACTCCAGGAAAGCTAGCTTCCTCTGAAGCTCAAGGATCTGCTCCCTGGTGTTAATTACTCCGTGGGAGGCGGCCGCCTCCCGAGCCATGCAATCTTCACTTCTGCGGCTCTATTGATCGTGTAACTGAGACAGATCACGGCGGTCCTTCAGTATTGACGGCTTGATCGACTCCCGAGCAAGCCTCACCTTCTCCATCGCGGTTATGAGGAAGGCGCACTCTTGATCTATCGCCGCGGACATATCAGCTTGCTGCAACACATGAAACTGGGCCACAAGATGATCGGCCTCTAACAGCTTAGGCTCCAAGAGCGCAGCTAATCCCGCCCCACCGGAAAGTATTCTAAGGATGTCGATTTGGCCACCGGCGCACCGACGGGCCATAGCAAAGGGAGTTCCCTTCTTCATGGCTGCCTCGACCCCTCTCTTCAGATGGCGGTGAAAGCTATCAACGACATCCTGGGATACTTCATCCAAAACTTTTGTAGAGGATGGAGTCAAATGGAGTGTGGCCGGCAATATCGAAGGAGTAGCATCGGAACTTGCCATCCCTGCCACCAGGGAAACAAATTCCGTACGAAAAGATGTACGAATAGCGGCTAGCTCCTCTTCTGCCGCCCGGAGAGCTTGGATACTTGGCAAGGCGGAAAGGTCAACCCCCGAGACTATATTCAAGGAGGAGGACGCAGGAAGCATTGTTCCTTGCCCCGGCTGTGCCACCACTCGAGCCCCCGAACTTGAACCAGCTGGAGGCCCTTCAATATAGGTGGGAAAAGAAGGAGGCACATGTGCTTCCATCAGATCCCCTCCGGTAGAGTCTACCCTGACAATGTCTGTCACCGGCAATAAAGGGGCGGGACCTGTACGTCCAAAGCAACCGTCAATTGACGTAACCCGAAGGATATGATGATAGAGCAAATAGGCCTCCTCATAAGTTAAGATTCGACTTATCTTACCATGGGAGGAGCAGGAAGGTCGCAGCTCGCTCGCGGTTGACATAGTCTCCTCGCCCGCGACTTCCAAGTTGAATTCAACTGGTTTCTCTACCCCAGCCACTCCTGAAAGGGAGCCAGCCAGTTCAGCATCACCTCGTTAAAAGTCAGCTGTCTCAGGGACAGATGCAGTAGAACCCCCGTCCCCATGGGTGGAGGTCTCAGCAAGGTTGGGCTCCTCAGCCGCCTCCGGAAGAACCCCAACGGAAATGATAGCGGTGCACGTATCATCAACCAAAGTGGTCAGGGCCGGATCGACCTCAGTAGCCGGATCCCGAGAAACTGACTCCTCTGACGCCTACGAAGAGTAAAAGAAGATGATTAGGACATAGTTTAGAAAAAGAAGAAAAAGGTAGTGGAAATTCAAATCACCTCAGAAACAATGCCAACATCATCAATAAATAGCATACGGCATCTTACCGCAGCTTACTTAGTGGAGTAGGTTATGCTATCATCAGTAGACATACGCCTACTTCGCTTGCGCAAAGGACCAGGCACAGCAGGCGACTGCCTCACAACCACGTCGTCCGGCACGTTAGGTGGCTGATCCCCCGCCTCCTCGTCTGAGGAATGGGACGAATCATCGGCATCCTGCCCATCATCCTCTTCGTCCGCCGTCGTGGACTCCGAGTCCGGCACAGGAACCGTATTTGCCTTTTTTCTCCTCTTCTTGGACCCCTCGGGATTCTCTGCTAAGCCAGTCCCGACAATAAAACTGGTGCTCATGTCAAAATTCATGGGAGGTTTGCTCGCCGTAACATGATAAAGGGCCGCCATGTGCAAAATCTCCCCTTGCGTATTAGCTTCGGAGACCGAGAAGCTAGCCCGGGTATGAACCGTATTGTAATAATGCCACGTCCTGATACCGTCAAGGACACTGCCCTCGTAGCCTAGGCAAGCACTGGGACAATCAAGGAACAGCTGACTGTACCCGAACTGGCGGAAGAACCTACTGGGCAAGTAGGACTCCAGGTACATGTTATTGCGGTAATGATATACCAGGTGTGCCGGACGAATATTGTACAGCCAGAGAAGCATCTTTTTAGATAAGAGCAGGGGAGGTTCAATGCCGTCAACGTGTACACCCCTCACTTCTCAAACGGTAAATTGAGGGACAGACACAAAGAAGTCGGGCCCATCTACTCTCGCCAACGCCCTCCGACAGGCTGGCATGGTATCGAATTTCCCAGGCTGACGACGGTATCGAAAAAGGAAAGCATCATCATCGGTAACACCATCGTCTGCCCCGGTCCTCATCAACAACCGATAATGCATCAATAGCCAACCCATTAAATAATGGTAGGGTAGTTCTATTCGTTCAAAGTTGAGTGTCGTCTCACGAGCAATGACTTTGGACGAAAAGGTACGGAGGCCGTGGTGTATGCTACACACCATGGCTGGAAGAAGGGCCAGCCTAACCCTGAAGACCAGCTTCACGGCCAGGAGGATGAAGTGGCGACTGATCCTTTCAATAGAACCAACCCCCCGAGACTACGCAGTTTCGTAGCCACACAATCAAAAACCCGGCCAAGAGTGCTTTTTCAGTCATCTGCTGGGTACCATAGTGGAAATAGCTGAAGGAGTCAGTACGACTCCCAAATCTGTCTTTGGTGGACCTCGACCTCTTGGCAGTCGACATCAGGTCCTTTACTTCCTCCTGGGTTTGAGGATCCCGGGAAAAAACTTGGTCGGAGGGACTGAATTTGAAGAGATACACGACCTAGGACGTGGTATGGGGGGCATTCCCTTCTGAGCTATTGTTCTTCTTGATAGCAGTCTGGTAACAAATATTGTGGTGGCACAGCAGTTTTCGGTACACGGCGATAAAACCCGGGAATCGGTAATCCAGATCCTCGAGTTTCTCGTTTGTCGGGGTGTATACTTCAAAGGCCTCACCCCCCACGGCAGCTTAGAAACAGCATGCATTTCATGGAGAGCAAGTCCCAACCCCCCTCCGGGCGCGAAGAAAGTTCCTGTCCTCCGGTTATACATCTCCAAAAGGGCCATAAACAACGACTTGTTGATGGGTAACCCGTAACAAGTGCCCCGAATGGCATAATAGAGGTCAATCTCCCTAAGAAATTCCTCGTATTTACTTAGAATCAATGAGGTCAGGTTGACCCATGTAGGGATGGGGTTTATCTAGTTCAACAGCGACAACCTGCCAACAGGATAAGACCCTTTGCGAGCGAGCTGATTCAGAAAAGTATCGGCCAGAGTAAAAGTGAAATTGGGACCACATACGTTTATGATGGTGCCCGGAATCAGTCCCATCACACTTCGACTAACCCAGTCCCTGCTCGCACATACCGACCTCATATTTCTATTATAGTAGATGTTACCCACGAACATCCCCGATTGGGTCGGAGTTAGGGAGCCCACCATCTGCCTGCTCAGCGGTACCATATTGAACCACGAAAGGGGAAAGTGACGTTCCATTTCGGGAATGTGGATCTCCACCTCGTCCACAGAAAAGTCCCAGTTCTTAGAGATGTCCAGCACTCGGGGGTTTTTTACGGATAGAGCATTCCCAAAGAGAAAGGCTGGCTTCAGATACTCTCCCTCCAGTCTCCCCGAGTTCATCATAGTACAAAGAAAGTGGAAAGGCTGGTTATTGATGGCACCTAACCTCTCTAGAGGTTCATTGGTAGGAAGCTAGTTCGACACATGTCGAACAAAGCCATCGATCCGCACACCCACAGCATACTGTGCTAAACCCACCAAAAGCTCTCCTGTCGGGTTGGTTGGCAAATTCACTGAAAGTAGACAAAAGAAATAAGATTAAAAGATGGTTAAAACAAAAGTTTCTTAAAAAGAAGCTCCTATGAGCCTATGCGGCTCGGGTCAATGAAGCCTTATGCGGCCCAAATTTAGTTGGGTCTTATGCAACACGGCTTCGATGGAGCCTATGCAGCTCGGGTCAACGCAGCCTTATGCGGCCCGATTCAGTTGGGTGTCATACAACACTGTTCCGATAGAACTCATGCGGTTAGTTGTGTAATGCCCGTATTTCGGAATACGTATTTTAATTAGGCTTAGATGTATTTTGGACCTTTATTTTATTTTTTCAGATTCTGGCCTGTAATTGTGTTTTGGCTTAACTTGCAAATTTTGGTTTTCTCGTAAAATGGGTTTCGGACCTGGCTTGGTTTTATTTTGTGGAGAAGGAATTGGTTTGGTTTGGTTTAGTATGCATTGGAACACCCTTAGCTAACCTCCACCCTCATTCCACCACAACCACCCTCATTAAATCCCCACATAACTTTCTCTCTCCTCCATAATTTCTATTAATTTCTCCATCTTCTTCTTCCTCCTTCCTCCACCAACACCATAGGCAAGTGCACCTTGCCACCAAATAAGTACCACATTTTATTTGTCCATTAACTAGATTAGGCCATGGAGAACAACATTAGAACTTGGCATTTTGTGATTTGGAGTCTCCATTGTTCTAGATCTAAGTTTTAACTATTTTTGGATTTTCTTGGTTTTGATCTATTAAACTTAGATTTTTTTCTTATTTTGAGGCTTCCATGTGAAAGAGAATTCAATTTTATATAAGTTAGAACTTTGAAAATCTAAATTTAGTTTTGATTTGGCCAAGATATGGAGATTTGAAGTTTTTGGTGTTCTTGGTTCATCTTCTCAGCCTAGCTGGAGAAGAAGACCTCTCGGCCTGCGCTCCTTAGCGCAAGACTGAACGCGCAGCCTTTCTCGACCAGCATTCTTTAGCGCTGGCTGACCAGCACAGCTTGCCCTTTGGTGAATCGCGCATCCTCCAGCGCCCCCTGATCCCGACGTGACCCGATCCAGCGCGGCTTGGCTCAGCATAATTCACCCTTCGTAAGCCGACCCAGCGTGCTTGGATCCAGCGCAATCGAACCCCCGCACAATCCATCCTCAGCACAGTACATTTTCTGCACTATCCGACTTAGCGCAGCTCGTTCCCTGCGCAACCCGACCCAGCGCAGCTCGCCCGGCGCAACCCGACCCAGCGTGCTTGGCTCTAGCACAATCCAACCCCTGTGCAACCTGACCCCCCCTTTGCGCAATCTATTTGTCTATGATGGTTCGAATTGATTTCTTGGACTTGGCTTCTCTTTTGTGGATTAGAGTTTTGAGATCTTGTTCCACACAACACGACTGTCTTGGCCCAACACGACCTGGCACGGTTTTTGACTAGTAAGGTTTTTGTGAATCTTGTGATTTATGATCCTAGTGCCTTCCGATCTTCTTGATAGTGACCCGATGGGGTGCACCCTTAACTTTTAACCTGTAATTCATGATTAATCTCGATACTGGGTAACTTGACAGTGGCCCGTGGTGGCGCACTCCTGACTTGTAACTTGTAACCTGACTTGTAACTTGACTCGTATAAACAACTCTGACTCCGTGGGTGTTCATTCTTGCTGTTTGTGCTATCCACTGGTCTTGTCTTGCATCATGTCTAGGACGTGACTTCCTGGTTACCACGGTCTGGGATTCACACTGAATATGGATTAGGCTAATGACTAGATCAAACTATACTTCATAGAGAATTTCCAGTCACAGGCAATCTCGTTATCTAGGCGCTTTAAACGGACTTGTAGCCTGCCGACGAGTAGGGCACTTTTCCAATACACTGTCAGGTGTTGCACCCTCTAAGTCACCTAAGGGTATATCGTCTCCTAGGCGATGTACCCAACCATACTCTCAACCCGCGGAAGGATAACTAGATAGTCTGCAGGGCTTGGGACTGGGAATTTCTTATTTGCATCTTGTTAGTAATTAGGCTTGTGATAACCCTAGTTAGTTAAGTAGTAAGCCGTAGTAATTGTTTGGCCGTTTGTGAATGGATGGTGTCCAGCCCTGTCTAAGTCTCGTCTAGTCCCTGTACCTGGTACCCTTGAACATGATTGTTTTACTTATCTTAACAATAAATGGGTAGAGACAAGTGCTATTCAGGCGAAGGGTTACAACCCCGGTCCTTGTTTGGTTTAAGGGTTGTAACCTGGCTCCCGGAACGGTCCCCGTCCCTAGTCGTTATTGTCCTGTTGTACTCTTTATTACTTGTACTTTTCTTCTATTTCTTATGTTCTGATATGCTGGCTTTTGTTCTTATTTTCGTGGCCTCCTTTGTGGCACTTGCTCTTTCTGGGGTTGACCCAGCTGGTTTTGTGTGGCCAGATTTCAGAGCAGCTCCCGAAGATCTACCGAACCTCCAGCCCGATGGTGGCGACTAGAAGGAACCCGGGCTACGAGTGGGTTTTCCATTTTGTTCACCCACTACATTATAAATTCATTCTTTTGAGGCACTTAGCCGACGATCACCTGTTAGCTCGATGCATATTTATATACTATCTGCCTACGGACTGTAAACATGATTAACAAATCTTAGGATTGATCATGTATGACTAAACTCTTGCTAGTCCTCGCATTTTGTATGACTAGCTTCATGATCAGCTGAATATGTAATAATTGGGACGCCTTTTATTGTATATTTGGTGGTCTAACATCTTGTAATTATATTATTTGTTTGAGATTGAGACAATAGGCTTGACCTTAAGAAACCGTTGGCTTGTTGTAAACCCTCATATCTAGACAGCCATGACCGTATAGTGAGATGAATTCTATTTCGATATACGTAGCTAGCTATGTACGCCCCCGCTCTCCAGTATTCTGGTTCTGGGGCGTGACATGGTTTAAGTGGTGGCCCATGCTGGTCTTGGCATTCAAGATATGTGAGGGTTTATCAGATAGATGTCTCAATCAGTACTCGTCTTTGATCTCCATTCATATCCTCTGAATCTCTGGATTTTTGCCCTGATCATGTGCTTGTATCGTTGATCTGTCCTGGTCCTTCCTTATTGTTTTCCCTGTGTCATCTTCTTCAGCGACACTGTACCTGACCCCACCGATCAGTAAGGCGGAGCACTTCCCGTGGAGCAGTAACCCTGAGATCAAGCCCAGTATTCCGGAGTAGCCTCTAGAGTTGTACCTCCCGGAGGAGAGCCCCCAGTTCGGCCCGTCCAGCCTGCAGAGCCTGACGATGGCACCTTGGTAGGTCTCATCAGGACCTTGATAGCTTCCCAGGACCGTAGAGGAGACGCCCTGCACCAGGTAGTGGCAGATGCTTTGACTAGAGGCGGTCATCCAGGGAACAGCGCGACCAACAGCTTTAAGCGCTTGAACCCTCCATTCTTCGACAGCAGCAAAGATGCGATTGCCACGGACGCTTGGCTTTAGGATACCGAGGTGATTCTGGAAGCATCCAGGACACTTGAGAATGAGAAGGTAGCGGTGGTACGCCTACAGTTGTTAGACTTGGCTCGCAGTTGGTGGACAGCGCAAGCCATAGGATTAGTGGCACCCATTGCTTGGGTAGTATTTAGAGAAAGATTCCAGACGAAGTATTTCGATGCTGTGGCTCGGTACGACCTACAGACGAGATTCACCAACTTGAAGCAAGGAGGTAGAACTGTCGACGGTTATGCATCTGAGTTTTCTAGACTCAGTAGGTTTGCCTCCACCTTGGTGGCGACCGAGTTTGATAGGGCCCAGCGGTTTCAACAGGGGCTGCATTTGGAGATCTTGTTGGCGGTTGAGCAGTTCGAGCACCAGACGTTCGATGCGATTTTGAGAGCAGCTAGGAGGCATGAGTACACCTCCCAGAGGATCGTGGATAGGACCGGAGGTAGGAAGCGGTCCCACAGTCAGATGCACCAATCCTCAGCTCCAGCCCCGGCAGCAAGAGGTTTGACCATTGGAACTCCGAGGCGGGCGACCTCAGTGACGTCGGTTCAGCATTCAACCCCGATGTACCAGCAGTAGCAGAAGCAGAAGCAGACTTTCGCGATAGGATGTTCTCATTGCGGGAAGCCAGGCCACGTAGTGACGGATTGTCGTAGGGCGCAAGGATTGTGCCTGGCTTGTGGAGCAACAGATCACAAGATAGGAGCCTGCCAGAATAGGGGTAGTTCATCCTCTTCTAACCTAACCAGCCCATCGGTTAGGGGACCAGCACCTATGCAGTAGCAGCAGTACCCGAGGCCCTTGTTGCCTCAGGCCCAGGCATTTTATCAGTAGAACCAGCATCATTACCCCCAAGCCCAAGTACAGAGCAGGCAGAGAGGTTTCTAGCAGAGGGGACCAGCAGCTAGAGGACAAGGTCAGGCAATGATGATGACCATGGAAGAAAAAGTTGCACCAGGTGAGGTAGTGGCAGGTACTATTCTTGTCAACTCCTCTCCAGCATTGGTATTATTTGATTCTGGTGCATCGCATTCATTCATGTCTGCATGATTCGCGACACGGATATGATTGGAGCTCGAGTCATTATCAGTGAAGCTCAATATACTTACTGGTAATGGTCTTGTGGGAGTAGATCTAGTGTTTTCCTCGTGTCGGATCGTAGTTAGCGGTAGAGAGTTCTCCGCTAGATTCATAGAATTCCCTATGGCAGACTATGATGTAGTCTTAGGCATAGATTGGTTGAGGAACCAGTATGCTAGGATAGAATGCCATGTTGGCAGGGTTGTCTTTAGTATTCCAGGCAAGCCAGAGTTTTCATTTTCCAGAGGCACAGTGGAACCATCTTCCCCAGTATTGCGGATGGCCGTAGCAGCAGTACAGTTACCCCGAATAGTTGAAGAGTTTCCAGATGTCTTTCTAGAGGAACTTCCAGGGATGCCGCCAGAGCGGGAGATTGAGTTCACTATTGACTTGATCCCCAGGACAACACCAGTATCAGAGCGAGTCTACAGGATAGCGCCTTCAGAGTTAGATATTTTGTACAAGATGATTGAAGAATTAAGGACCAAGGGATTCATTCGTGCAAGTGGATCGCCTTGGGAAGCCCCGATGCTTCTTGTGAAAAGAAATCATGGTACGTCCAGGTTATGTGTAGATTATCGTACCTTGAACTCAGTGACAATCAAGAACAGATACCCTCTTCCGAGGATAGATGACTTGTTTGATCAACTCAAAGGGGCTTCAGTGTTCTCGAAGATAGACTTACGGTCAGGATACCACCAGATCAGAGTCAGAGAGTAGGACATCCCGAAGACAGCGTTCAGATCTAGGTATGGACATTGGGAGTTCCTTGTTATGCCCTTTGGAGCGACCAATGCGCCGGCCGTATTCATGGACCTCATGAATCGCATTTTCATGCCTTACCTGGATCAGTTCGTGATCGTGTTCCTAGATGATATCATGGTCTACAGCAAGAGCGAAGCAGAGCATGAGTAGCATCTCAGAATCATCCTTCAGACGCTTAGAGAGCATCAGTTGTATGCCAAGTTTAGTAAATGCGAGTTCTGGCTCGATCGCATTTCGTACTTGGGTCACATCATTACTCGAGGAGGAGTAGAAGTGGATCCCCAGAATATTGTGGCTATCGAGACATGGCCAGTACTTAGTTCAGCGGCAGAGGTTCGTAGCTTCCTTGGATTGGCCGGCTACTACCGACGGTTTGTTTTAGATTTTACAAGGATTTCAGCACCGACGACCCAGTTGACCCGCAAGGATGTGCAGTTTGCTTGGACAGCAGAGTGCCAGGAATCATTTAAGAAGTTGAAGCGAGATTTGATAACGGCTCCCATTCTCACACTTCCAGATGGGACCGGAGGATTCACCGTTTATTGCGACGCTTCAGGCAGAGGATTGGGGTGTTTCTTGATGCATCATGGGAAGCTAATATCTTATGCATCACGTCAACTTCGTGATCATGAGAAGAATTACCCGACCCACGACTTAGAACTGGCAGCAGTATTTTTGTACTTAAGCTTTGGCGGCACTACTTGTGCGAAGACAGAGTGGAGATATTTACTGATCACAAGAGCCTGAAGTATGTTTTCACCCAGAAGAACCTTAATATGCGGCAGAGAAGATGGCTTGAGCTATTGGTGGACTACGATGTGGATTTGCAGTATCACCCAGGGAAGGCCAATGTTGTAGCAGATATATTGAGCAGGAGAGCCGGAGTTTACTTTCTAACGGCGCAACCAGAATTATTGGCAGATCTTCAAAAGATGGGTATTGAAGTGGTTCTTCCTACCAACGTGGCGTTGATAGCTAGTCTACAGGTTCAATCCAACATAGTTAAGAGGATTCGGATGGCGCAGTCTACAGATTCCAAGCTTCAGCGACTCAGAGCAGTGTGTGAAGCAGGAAGAAGGCCAGAGTTGTGCGTTCATGAAGATGGTACACTTCGACACGACACTCGTCTTTGTGTACCCAGTAAAAATATCAGACAGGAGGTCATGGCAGAAGCTCACAGTTCACAGTATTCTATTCATCCCGATGGCACGAAGATGTACCGTGATATTCGTCAGCATTTCTGGTGGAATGGCATGAAGAGGGAGATAGCCCAGTTTGTCTCTCGGTGTTTGGTTTGCTAGCAGGTTAAAGCTGAACATCAGAGGCCCGCTGGACTTCTTCAGCCCTTGCCAATTCCAGAATAGAAGTGGGAGCATATGACCATAGATTTTGTGACTGGATTGCCTAGATCCCCAGCTGGTAGAGATACTATTTGGGTTATAGTTGACAGGCTCACGAAGGTGGCTCATTTTTTCCCATTCATAGTTGGGCAGTCTACGGCTCACCTAGTAGAGATGTACCTCAGGCATATTTTCAGGCTTCATGGTGTGTCCGTCAGTATCACCTCGGATCGAGATTCAAGGTTTACATAACACTTTTGGCGTAGCCTGCAAGAGAGCTTAGGAACTCGTCTCCAGTTCTGTTCAGCATATTATCCGCAGACGGATGGCCAGTCGAAACGCACGATCCAGACACTTGAAGACATATTGAGATCTTGTACACTTGACTTCGGTGGTTCGTGGGAAGATCACCTGCACCTGGTGGAGTTCTCGTACAACAACAATTTCCAGGCCAATATTCAGATGGCTCCTTTCGAGGCCTTATATGGCAGGAAGTGCAGATCCCCGTTAACATGGGACGATGTCGGAGAGAGACAGATGCTCGGTCCAGAAATGATTGCCCAGACAGTTGAAGTAGTCAGAAAAGTCAGGGATCATCTTCGAGTTGCCCAAGATCGCCAGCGACATTGGGCCGATGCCCATCGGCGTCCCTTAGAGTTTGCTATCGGCGATCATGTATTCCTTAGGATCGTGCCTAACCGCGGCGTTATTCGCTTTGGCGTACAGAGAAAGCTTAGTCCTAGGTATATAGGGCCGTTCGATATCCTGGAGTGAGTAGGAGATGTATCCTATCGTCTCGCTCTTCTGCCGTCGCTAAGTGAGGTGCATGATGTATTCCATGTGTCCCAATTACGACGGTACATCCCGGACCCGAGCCATATCCTAGATCATTTGGAATTGGTTGTTGGTACCAACCTTTCGTATGAGGAGAGGCCCGTGTCAATATTAGACCGGAGAGAGAAGATACTCAAGAACAAGTCTATTAGCTTAGTCCGTGTTACTTGGGGTCAGCACTCTCTAGGTGAGTCAACGTGGGAGCATGAGAACGACATTCGATCGCGATATCCCGACTTTTTTGACTCGTAAGGTATAATGTCTTCCTTATGCCTTGTGCTTTCTATCCCTTGCTTGCATGTATGATTGTTTGGTTGTTGCTTAGTCTAGCTTATTTGTGAATAGTATAGCTGGCTCTTACATCTCTAAGCATCTTGATTTAAATTCTGAGGACGAAATTCTTTTAAGGTGGGTAGAGTTGTAATGCCCGTATTTCGGAATACGTATTTTTAATTAGGCTTATATTTATTTTGGACCTGTAGTTTATTTTCTCAGATTCTGGCCTGTAATTGTATTTTGGCTTAACTTACGGATTTTGGTTTTCTCGTAAAACGTATTTTGGACATGGCTTGGTTTTATTTTGTGGAGAAGAAATTGGTTTGGTTTGGTTTAGTATGCATTGGAACACCCTTAGCTAACCTCCACCCTCATTCCACCACAACCACCCTCATTAAATCCCCACCTAACTTTCTCTCTCCTCCATAATTTTCATTAATTTCTCCATCTTCTTCTTCCTCCTTCTTCCACCAACACTATAGGCAAGTGCACCTTGCCACCAAATAAGCACCGCATTTTATTTGTCCATTAACTAGATTAGGCCATGGAGAATAATATTAGAACTTGGCATTTTGTAATTTGGAGCCTCCATTGTTCTAGATCTAAGTTTTAACTATTTTTGGATTTTCTTGGTTTTGATCTATTAAACTTAGATTTTTTCTTGTTTTGAGGCTTCCATGTGGAAGAGAATTCAATTTTACACAAGTTAGAACTTTGAAAATCTAAATTTGGTTTTGATTTGGCCAAGATATGGAGATTTGAAGTTTTTGGTGTTCTTGGTTCATCTTCTCAGCCTAGCTGGAGAAGAAGACCTCTCGGCCTATGCTCCTTAGCGCAAGGCTGAACGTGCAGCCTTCCTCGGCCAGCGTTCTTTAGCGCTGGCTGACCAGCGCAGCTTGCCCTTTGGTGAACCGTACATGCTCCAGCGCCACCTGATCCCGGCACAACCCGACCTAGCACGGCTTGGCTCAGCGCAATTCACCCTGCGCAAGCCGACCCAGCGCGCTTGGATCCAGCACAATCGAACCCCCGCGCAATCCATCCTCAGCACAGCCCGTTTCCTGTGTAATCTGACTTAGCGCAGCTCGTTCCCTGTGCAACCCGACCCTGCGCAGCTCGTCCGGCGCAACCCGACCCAGCGCGCTTGGCTCTAGCGCAATCCAACCCCTGCGCAACCTGACCCCCCACTTTGTGCAATCTACATGTCTATGATGGTTCGATTTGATTTTTTGGACTTGGCTTCTCTTTTGTGGATTAGAGTTTTGAGATCTTGTTCCATACAACACGACTGTCTTGGCCCAACATGACCTGGCACGGTTTTTGACTAGTAAGGTTTTCGTGAATTTTGTGATTTATGATCCTAGTGCCTTCTGATCTTCTTGATAGTGACCCGATGGGGTACACCCTTAACTTTTAACCTGTAATTCATGATTAATCTCGATACTGGGTAACTTGACAGTGGCCCGTGGCGGCGCACTCCTGACTTGTAACTTGACTCGTATAAACAACTCTAACTTCGTGGGTGTTCATTCTTGCTGCTTGTGCAATCCACTGGTCTTGTCTTGCATCATGTCTAGGACGTGACCCCCTGGTTACCACGGTCAGGGATTCACACTGAATATGGATTAGGCTAATGACTAGATCAAACTATAGTTCATAGAGAATTTCCAGTCACAGGCAATCTCGTTATCAGGGCGCTTTAAACGGACTTGTAGCCTGCTGACGAGTAGGGCACATTTCCAGCACACTGTCAGGTGTTGCACCCTCTAAGTCACCTAAGGGTATATTGTCTCCTAGGTGATGTACCCAACCATACTCTCGACCCGTGGAAGGATAACTAGATAGTCTGCAGGGCTTGGGACTAGGAATTTCTCATTTGTATCTTGTTAGTAATTAGGCTTGTGATAACCCTAGTTAGTTAAGTAGTAAGCCGTAGTAATTGCTTGGCCGTTTGTGAATGGATGGTGTCCAGCCCTGTCTAATTCTCGTCTAGTCCCTGTACCTGGTACCCCTGAACATGATTGTTTTACTTATCTTAACAAAAAATGGGTAGAGACAAGTGCTATTCAGGCGAAGGGTTACAACCCCGGTCCGTGTTTGGTTTAAGGGTTGTTACCTGGCTCCCGGAACGATCCCCGCCCCTAGTCGTTTATTGTCCTGTTGTACTCTTTATTACTTGTACTTTTCTTCTATTTCTTATGTTCTGATATGCTGGCTTTTGTTCCTATTTTCGTGGCCTCCTTTGTGGCACTTGCTCTTGCTGGGGTTGACCCAGCTGGTTTTGTGTGGCCAGATTTCAGAGCAGCTCCCGAAGATCTACCGAACCTCCAGCCCGATGGTGGTGACTAGAAGGAACCCGGGCTACGAGTGGGTTTTCCATTTTGTTCACCCACTACATTGTAAATTCATTCTTTTGAGGCGTTTAGCCGATGAGCACCTGTTAGCTCGATGCATATTTACTTACTGTCTGCCTACGGGCTGTAAACATGATTAACAAATCCTAGGGTTGATCATGTATGACTAAACTCTTGTTAGTCCTCGTATTTTGTATGACTAGATTCATGATCAGCTGAATATGTAATATTTGGGACGCCTTTTATTGTATATTTGGTGGTCTAACATCTTGTAATTATATTATTTGTTTGAGATTGAGACAATAGGCTTGACCTTAAGAAACCGTTGGCTGGTAGTAAACGCTCATATCTAGACAGCCGTGACCGTATAGTGAGATGAATTCCATTTCGATATACGTAGCTGGCTATGTAAGCCCCCGCTCTCCAGTATTCTGGTTCTGGGCGTGACAAGTTGAACGTATGCGGTTCTGTTTAACAGAAGAGCTTATGCGGCACGACTTAGTGAAGCTTTCTATGGTTCAGGTCAGATGAGACTTCATGCGGTTCAAATCCAGAAAGTGCTCCTGCGGCTCAAGTCCTTCTCATGCGGCTCAAACACAGGGCATGTCCCATGCGGCTCGAATACGAGAGCGGTTTTATCATGATTAAACTTGGGCAGTTCAATGAAGACGAAGGATGAAGGCTTGTGCATAAATCATGCAACAGAGCCATAGGGTTTGTGGTTCAAAACATTTAATCCAATCCTTACCCTTAAAACCAGGGTAGACGTCGGGGTGTACTTCAAGCGTAGTGGCCGATGAGAAGGCCGCTTTCTTGCCCTTTGCAGCAGCAGAAGCAATCTTGGAAAACTTGGAGGCCATTATCGTATCGACGGTTGGAGAAGGAAGACTAAGGAAGAAAATTGAGGTCGAAGACGAAAGAGAGAGTGAAAAAGTCTCTCCGACTGAGCACGTTCATATTTTATAGGCAAGAGAGAGGCACCTCGATCCATGTATAGTAACCGACCCTTCGGTTCTTGAGACGAGCCGACTGACATAAAGGCCAAACTCTTGGGATCCTTCCCCAAAAAAGCGGCCTTAAAACTGACGGCAAATCAAAAGCAATTAATGCAAAAGATTTGCACACGTGACAGGATGACATGGCAAGAAGCTCATACAGCCAGACAACCCATGCGGCCAAAGGATCCATGCGGCTGATTGACCAATGCGGCTGAGGAGGCTATGCGGTTGGAAAATCCATGCGACAAGGACATCATATGCGGCGAGAAGAGTTTATACACAGCCATGCTTCTTATTCAAAGTATTTCAATTTTGCAAATTGAAAACTTTGAAGGGGGTCTTGTAGAAGCATGGAAAAGAATAAAGAAAGATCCATGCGGCCAAGGATCCCAATGTGGCTCAGGGACCGATGCGGCTCAAACGTCTATGCGGCCCAGAGAGGAGCCACGTGGCCCTCAACAGCTCTTCCCTTTGTCTTCTACTGCATTTAATGCCTTGACGGCTGACAGCTCTGACCAATGACAGAAAGATGCAATAATGACTCTATCATAATGGCAGACTCCTGGGGAAACGAAGGATATCTCTAACACAATCCGCCAAACCCCAAAGACTTTTATGCGGCCTTGACACGTTGTAACGCCTCAGTCCCAAAATACTTAAGACTAGGTACGTATCCATGCCAGCTGCATACATACGAAGTATACTCCAATATATGGAAACCTCGTATGAATACATAAGCTGTAAAATGCAGTAAACCAAGAGTAATCTAATCTCATCCATAATTAAAAAAATAAAACATATCATATAATCAACTGTAATAAGTTTTTGAACAATACGTTGGGCGGAGACAAAGTCCACTACCAACTATCTCAAATAAAAGGTACAAGAAGGAATAGATGAAATAATAAGACTAGCCAAGTGCAATCATCTTCGAAAGGATAGAGAAGATCACGGTCTCGACTAGAACACCTGTAATATCACAGAAGCACACACACCTGGAGAGATAACCAGGTCCTCAGAGGGACGTAACAAGATACAGGAAGAACATGCAATATGAACTGAATATAAATGCACCATAAAATAAAGATAAAGTAAAAGCGTCCAAACCATAACATGGCTCAATATCCCATCATCGAAACAGTAGGCTACCCCTACAACCAAACAAGGACAAGGGGTAACTTACTATTCCATGATGTGACATTTTCCCATGCCATGATTGGAACATAAAATTTGCTAAGGTCTCCTAACCTTTCTACTAGACAATTTAGAAGACATATCGATGTATGGGCAGGTGAAGGCTGACTCCCCTAGGACAATGTAACAACTCACAATACGCACACGTCAGTACCAATACTATCAGCCGGCATAACTCGAGGCTAGCGGCCCACGTGACCCATCAGTCCACATAGCTCGAGGCTATTGACCCTCGCGACTCGACTACCGTAGTACGCAGTTACTACGGCTTTTTGGAATTAGGGTAGCCCATACATTCAACTTTCTTCTCCCTCCCAAGGTCACTAACAAAAGGTAGTTCGCTAAGACTAGGTCCATATGCATACAAAAAGGTAAGAAGGAAAAATAACTGAAAGCAATAAAGTGAACTAAAAATAGCAAGTAATGGATCCAGCTAAAAATAAAAAATAAATGTGCAGTAAATAAATAAATAAAGATGCATCTAATTATAAACAGTAAATAAGGCAAGGTATCTTGCCTGAGGGTGGTGCGAGAAGCAGCAAAATCCAACAATCAGAATCGTCAACACGAAAGTCAAAATCCACAAGAAGCTCCGGATGCTGAAACAAACATTACGAACGAGTTTGGAATAAAAGATATGCCTAGGAAACGCCGGTCCAAAAGTCAAATTCTGGAACATGAGCAATTTTGTAATTTCGGGTCAAAACGATGTCCGCCGTTGGACCCGTTTTGTACCGAAATGTGCGCCAGAACCTACGGTCTCTAAAGTCGTCAAACTACATGTCTACGAATTTGTTTTGATGAGATGAACCCAACGGTATGTCCAATTTTGGATTCCAGTGGGCTGTACACAAAATCGCCCGTTGAGTGGGATTATGGGCACGCCAAAATAGCGTCCCGATCAACGGTCTCAGAATCGGACCAAACTTGGCTCACAGGACCAGAAAAATATTTTGAGTCCAGTGGCGCAAGTTTTGTCGCGATTTGATGAGTGTGCACAAAGTAATTGGGAAATTCTGAAAAGTCCGATACGGGAAAATTTGACGGATATGGGTCAAATTCGTCGCGCACATGCAACCAATTTGAATTCCGTCAAAGCCCGCACGTCCGCAAAGTTGAAACGGACGTTTCGGTACTCTCGGTTTGCGACGGGGTCGTCCGGTTTGTCGGGACGTACCTCGTACGAGATTTTTAAGGTTTATAAAAACTGATTTTTTTTTGAGATTTTTAATTTAATTAAAACTAAAATTTATTGCAGAATAAATAAATCTATTTGAAGGGGATGATAGAGGTTCATGGGGCTTTCTACACGAATTTACGGATCTAAAAACGGATTTAAATTGATAGAGAAATTGATCGAGGAAGTGGGATACCTTAAAGTGGGAATCTGTTGTTGTTGTTTGGTGTTGTCGCCGTGGCGACCGGGAGGCGGGACTGCTGTCGCTCCAGCGAGGTTGGGTACGCACGCCAAAGAGAGGAAGGAGGAGGAAGGGAGGAGAAAAGTGGAGGAAGGAGATGGAGATTAGGGTTTAATAATATATATATATATATATATATATATATATATATGTATATATATATATATATATATATATATATATATATATATATATATATTTTTTATATATATATATATATATATATATATATATATATATATATATATATATATATATATGGAGATGTATGTGTCGGCCAACATAATATTACAATTGTTGTTGCTGCTTGCTACGAAACAAAGGGGGCGCACAAAGCTAAGTGTGATGCTACTCTAGTTTTCCTTGCATGGGGTTGGCCAGGTGGTGGGGCCGACCCTCCATGCAATACTTATTATTATTATTATTATTAATATATTTTTTTCTTCTTTCTTTCTTTATTATCTTATATATATACAAATGTTTAAAAGCAAATGGGGGAAAGTGGAAAGGGCCGACCCCTTAGCAGCTTTGTTGCTGCTGCTTGTAGGAATAAGCCAAAAGTGGGCAGCCAGCTTTAAGGTTTGTAATTGTTATCATTAATTTCTTTTTCTTTTTCTTTTTCTTTTTCCTTCAATCTTTTAAATATATATATCTATATCTATATATGCATATGTATATACATATACATATCCATCATAAATATATATAAAAATCCAAATAACAATTTAAATGTTATCTAATCCAAATATTTAATATATTTAAACATATCTATATATATATAAATTCAATCCTTAATAAATCAACTCAACATAGTAATAATATTTAAATAGAAAAACATATTTATTAAATCACCACAAAATAATTTAAATTATAATAAAATAATAGTAATCGTCCCAATGGGTGAACTTTACCGCTCACCCATGTATGGATCTAGAAATTGTACCATCTTGTAAATTTATTTTATTAATAAAACATAAATTTTGTACCAAAAGTCAATAAATATTCATCAAGTCTCAAAATTATTTAAAAATATTTGTCCCCACATAAAATGTTCCTATATGGCCATCTTAATCATCCCACATGCTCACATGGGCTTAAATTTGGTCCAGGCCCTGTTTGGGCTGAATTGGCCAAACCGGGTCATCAAAAAAATAAATAAATAAATAAATAAAACCATAAATTGTATAAATTCATTTTTAAGTCTAATAAAAGAATAAAAAAAATAGGGTTTTACACACGTGGACAGTCGCATGCAGCTCAGAGAGAGGCCACCCATGCGGCTCAAACAGAGGCCACCCATGCGGCTCAGGCAGAACTACCCCATGCGGCTCAAGCAGAGGCCACCCATACGGCTCAGACAGAACTACCCCATGCGGCTCAAGCAGAGGCTACCCTATGCGGCTCACGAGGACTATCTCCATACGGCTCACGAAGAAAGCACCCATCATGCAGTCGCCTACGCTCATGCGGCTCAGATTACCCCCATACGGTTCAAATGTTCAGGGGCCACTCCCACGCAGCCTTGACACGTGGCCAGCCTTATGCGGCTCAATGGGAAGCAGTCATCATGCGGCTCAGATTTTCTAAGTGGCTCGCGGTTAAGATACGTGGCATGATAATGGGACACGTGGCATCAAATTGACCGAAATCTATCAGCAAATCCCAATAGAATATTGGGATCAAATCATATCATTTGCAATCAAGCTAATCAATGACACGTGGCTGGAAATCCGAGATTAGTATAACAAATCATGGAGATTTATGTCAATCATCATTAATTACTCACAAAGATTCGATGCAATCACATTAATTGCTCAGATCCATTATATTCAAGATGAGCGATCCAGATTCATTGATCCCTAGCCACCGACTTTTGAGAATGGGCAATCATTGCAAACCCTAATGATGCCCTCCACTCTTATAAATAGCAAGGTGCCATTCCCTTGTAACACACAGAGAGGAGAATATACAGAGAGACAGACATAGACGAGCAGAGAGAGAGAGAGAGAGCACACCCCCCTTGGATCCAGAGAGAATAAAGGGAGCATTTCTTCATCAACGCCAAGTACTTCTTCTATAGAGCCAAGGCTGTACCCGATCGTCCAAGGAGTAAGGCAGAGCTGCCGTCGCTTTCCTGAGCCTCTATCGTCACCCCCCAGAATCTAAAATAAACAATTGTACTTAGATTGCTGTACCTAGGTTTTCGTCCATAGGCTTTCTTTGTACAAGCGAGTTTGTATTGTAAAGTAAAAGTTCAGTCCTCCGATAATTGTTTGGTTCTTTTATATTTCACGGCAAACAGGAGTGCCAGTCAGTATCGTATCGGATAAAGATTTAAGATTTATGTCGCACTTTTGGAAGAGTCTTCAGGAGAGTTTGGGAACTCGTCTCAAGTTTAGTTCAGCTTATCATTCTTAGACAGATGGTCAGTCGGAGTGTACGATTCAAACTCTTGAAGATATGTTACGATCATGTACGCTAGACTTCAGTGGTTCATAGAAAGATCACTTGCACTTGGTGGAGTTCAACTACAATAACAGTTTTCAGGCCAGTATCCAGATGGCACCGTTTGAGGCACTATATGGCAGAAAGTACAGATCACCTTGGATGATATAGGCGAGAGACAGATGCTTGATCCAGAAATGGTTACACACTCTATCAAGGTAGTCAGACAAATTAGAGATCAACTTTGAGTTGTACAAGATCGTCAGCGCCATTGGGCCGATTCTCATCGGCGTTTTCTTGAGTTTTCTATCGGTGACAACGTATTCATTAGGATCTTGCCTACTCGTAGCATCATTCGATTCGACGTACGGGAAAAGCTTAGTCCTAGGTATATAGGACCATTTGATATTCTCGAGCGAGTAGGTGATGTGTCCTATCGTCTCGCTCTTCTGCCGTCGTTACGTGAGGTACATGACATATTCCATGTATCCCAATTATTTGCCATTAAAATCTTTTGATTGCAAATTTCAATTACAAACAGAACAGTGTTACAATGTAGGACTTGGATGTAGTCCTAGGAGTACACTTTTGTTTATCTGGGTCCTTGTGTCGATGGAGCAAGTGGTAATACGTTGACTCCGTTGATGATCTGACGACGGTTCTCGGTTCTTTGAAGGTCTGAGTTACTCTGGGTGCTGGAGCTTATGGAGAAGAAGAAGACGTTGAGTATCTCTTTCGATCTCTGGGAGTAAACTCTGATGCTTTGGTTGACTGTGTGTCTTGATCTCTGACAGTCTCTGTGTATCTCTGTGTGTGTGTGTGAGAGGGAATGATCCTTCTATTTATAAGCAGCAGGTTGGCTGCTCATACGTGCATATATAGGATATGCCTGTTTGTGGGGATGCCACATGGTAATTGCTGATGGAGGCGCATGGGCGGCGCGCTCGGATTGAGGAGTTGAACTCTTCTTGTTGTATTTGTGGGCTACGATAAAGCTGACACATAGCAATGGAAAAGATCTTTCGGTTGCTGAGATCTTGGGTGATTAGCACCCCTTCATCGGCTAAACTGAGTCAAAAGACATATGGCGCGTATCCGTAGCTCAAGGATCTCAGATTTGGTGGAGAGTAATCTGACAGGATGCGCATAGGATTGGGTGCATGAGTAGACTTTGGCCTGTAACCTTTAGGAGTCACGAACTAGTCTGGGCGCATGGATTTTGAGGCGCATACGGGGCTTCAGTAGTGACTTGACCTCTGTCTTTAGGGATCAGAGAAAAGTCTGAGACGCATGCAAAGATTTGGGTACATGGCTGCGGAGGCGCATGCGAAATGGTTGGGCGGCCACGTGGCTTCTACCTACCGAAGGAAAGTAATGATGATGCTGATGTCAGCGACGCTTCGTCTTCTGAAAAAGCTGCTAAGTGTTCAGTTCTCGGAGGACATGCTGTCAACTCTGTCACTTGAGCATTAATTAGTTGATGGGTGACGAGCCAAAATGGGCGCATGGGTCCATATTGATTAGGATGCATGGATATGTGTTTTGTTGTGTGCATCCTTACGGGGGGCTTTGGAACGGGCACGTCTGTACGTTGCGTGGTGTCTGGCCGACACATCTGTTTGCATGACGTGCCTTTATTGGTCCGACTGTTATGTTCTTCGAGTGCTTTAAATAGCCATTTTTGACTTGGCCGAATTTGAAGAGTTAGATTCATCACCATAAATGCAAGTTTATTGCATGGGATTCGGAGAGCCCGCCACTTGGCGCATGGATTTGATTTGCCTGGCCTATAAATAGTGACAAGAAGAGAGTTTGCTTCTCGTTCTCTTATGTCCTTCCAAAGTGAACATGTTTGCTCGAGCACATTCTGTTGACGAGATGTTTCCGAGGGTGAAGATGCGACGACTTATCTTCGTTCATGCGCTTGAAGGTGACTATTACATCCGAAAGTTGGCGTCGAGGGCTTCTGAGGCAGACGGAAGGTGCCTGTTGCATCCGAAGATCGGGATGCTCGAACCTCATCTCCGTTATGCTGGAATAGCCGTAGATCAGAATTTTGGTGCCCCGATCATCTTTCTTGGGCCTTAGGAGAGCTCCTCCTCCTGCTAGAGTGGGTGTTGCCCATTCTGGTTGTGTTGAAAGCCTCATTTTGCCGCGAATCGATTGCAGTGCTCTCCTCTTTCTTTGGAGAGCTCTTCTTTCCGCTAGGGTGGGGTTGATCGTCCACCCTTGCTCAATAAATGCTTTATTAGTCGAAGCACCCGATCGGGTCGAGGTGGAGCATATATGCTGATACTTCATGATGTGTATGACTGAGAGGTGGAAGGGATACACAAAACTGAGCTGCGGAAGAGATGCGCCTGACTGAGACGCTGAAAAGATGTGCCTGACTGAGACGCTGAAGAGACGCGCCTGACTGAGACACTGAAGAGACGGGCCTGACTAAGACGCTGAAGAGACGCGCCTGACTGAGAGCGCATGGCGGTTGCTGCGCCTAGCTGTAGACTTAGGGTCTTTTCTTTGTAGAAATTCTTCTTTGTAAAGCCTTTTTTAGACATGTAATAGACTTTTATATGAAATAAAAATCTTCTTTTAATGTCTACGCTTTTGCTGTTTGCTTGTGCCAAGTACTTCATCTGAGCTCCCTTGCGCATGTAATGTTAGGCGCATAGGATTTCTGGTCCTGAAATTCCATGCTTCTGCAAGACCCCCTTCAAAGTTTTCAGAACATTTCTTCAAGTTTTGGTATACTTTGAATAAGAAGCATGGTGGTGTCTTCTCTGGGGCGTATGACTGTCCGGGGCGCATAACTGTTCTGGGGTGCATGCTTCTCCCAGTTTTAAATGCCCAAATAATAACGCTTCGGAATAAATGAAAAGATTTAATGATGATCTTTTGGACTATCCACGGTTATCACTTCATAGAACCCTAAACGGCGGTTGACGTCACCTAAGCCTATAAATAGGCGTCTGATAGAGAGAGAGGGAGTTCTTTCTCTCTTTGCTGTCTTCTTCTTTAGAGTTTTTTCTTCCAAAAAAACTATAATCTCCTTTTCTCGAAATGGCTCCCAAAACTCCTCGCGGTGGTGCTGGCCGAGGGTAAAGCAAAGGGAAAGAACCCATGGAGTTCGATGAGGAGGATTCTTCTGTTGTTGCTGCGGCTCCCGCCGACGTCCGGACAGTGGTGACGGGTGAGTGCTTCTTGACATTTTTAGACGAGTTCGGTGCACACAAGGATGAGTTGCACCCTGTTGCTGTGCCCTAACTCTTTGTTGCCGACGTGCATGGACTTTTGTCCTGATTATGAGCCGAGGCTAACCCGCTGACGCGTATGGACTTCTGTCCTGATTATGTGCCGAGGCTTTACTGCTGACGCGTATAGACTTCTGTCCTGATTATGCGTCGAGGCTATCCCGCTGACATGTATGGACTTCTGTCTTGATTATGCGCCGAGGCTATCCCGCTGACGTACATGGACTTCTGTCATGATTATGCGCCGAGGCTATCCTGCTGACGCGTATGGACTTTCGTCATGATTATGCGTCGAGGCCTTAATGCATATGGGCCTTTTTTGGCCCTGATGAGGCATAAAAGCTTTGAACACGCCCCAAATGTTTCGTCCTTCTTTTAAGCCTCTTTCTCTTCTTGTTGCCTGACTTTTGTTTTGTGTCAGTGTCAATGACAATCCCTTTGCTGAACGAAGTCCTTTTGGATGCTTTCCTCTGCCAAATGGAGATTGACTTCAATGAGGAGATTGTTAATCCAGCGAGGGTTGCTATCATACAGGACCAGCCTCCCGAGAGGATGTTGCAAATCCGGGATCAGTCGCCCGTTTTTCTCCAGAACATGATGGAGAGTGGCCGACTAAAATCAGCTGAATTCGAGAACGTAACTTTTTTGAAACCTGTCTTTCTGTTCGGTGACCGGTTGACCTCTACTGAGGCAAAGATATTGAAGATTAAAGAGGACTGGTTCTTTTCGGCGAAGGACGTAGCCCTGTACATACGGCAGTCTGAGCGTCAATTGCCGTTGACGGCTTTCTGCCGTTTGGCTTCCAAAAGGAGGATGCCATGGGAGCTTACTCCTCCCAAGGAGGGGCAGTAGGAGGTACCCTTTGTATTGATGTTACTTCGAATCAGAGGGATACCTTGGCCGCCTCGCGAGCTGGAGCCTCGTTCAGTAGCCGAACTTTGTGCCCTGGGAGCCTCTACAGTGTCGTTCCTCCTGATACCTTTGCCTTTGGGGCTTCAACTTTTGCAAGTCGGATGCTGACATCGCAGATTACGTATCCGAAAGGAGGTTTTCGAGTTGAGGGGTGGTGCCATCACATGTTGAAGTGGGATGAGTTGACCCTCTGGGTTTTGTCAAAGTTTAAAACTGAGCTCAAAGCGATTGGGCTGACTGCCGCTCTTCGTGCCACACAGGGGGCATCGATATCAACAAGCCCATGTTCCTTGCGCTCCTGGAGATGTCCAACTCCCATACTGGCACCTTTTTTACTCAAGTGGGGGAGCTGGGGTTGGCTCTGCACGAGATGTATGTGGTTTCTAAACTTTCCTGGGGTTCGGAACTGTACGAGGAATATTTCCCGTCGAATGAAAAGATCCAAGTCCTAGAAGAAAAGGACAAGGAGATAATGGCTATTTTCAAAGAGGTGTCGAGCCCCCATTATCTGCTACAACGGAATGATAGGGGTGGGTTGCAGCCCCATGTGACTACTTGGAGGGACTACATCTTGAAGCAGGACTCGACAGACCCTTGCAAGATTCGGTTTGTGACTCCGCAGGGACTGCCTCATACGGAGGTGACCTCCGAAGTAGGCCGTATAGACGAGAAGGCTCCTCATTCAAACGAGAGTGTTGCCGATGTATAAAGTTGCTTCTGGCATTGCGTACACCAGATATCTCCTAGGGTCGTGTTAGCGGCATACTTGATGATATGGCTCTGGGACTATGTGTTCTCGGGCGGCTCTGGATCTATAGAAAGAGTGAGCAGAAATCACATCTTGCTAGCGGTTAAGTTGATTTTTGGTCACCCTCTGGCCCTCCTTCCCGTGATGGTGTGTAACCTGTTACGGGGTTTGAGGACTTTTGCTGACTACGTGATCCATGGGAGGGGTAGGAATGACAACTTTTCCTGGGCTGAGCTACCATTCCATTATCTGATGGGATGGCTGATTCTGCATCATCCGAACGTGATGAGCCTCGGCCCTGAAGACGATCACGTTGTAGGTGACGCCTTTATCCGTCGCTTCTATAAAAGGAAGTGGCTACATACTGGCATCCCTGTTTGTAGAAGGGTCTTATCTTATCTTCAGGGGTGGGAGATCACAAAAATCAACCTCATCTTCATATACTTCGAAGTCGACCTAGAGTTGGAAGACTCTGGCGAGGATGCGATCGCCCTGCCGATATGGGGGTTTCACTGGTTAAAGAGAATTCGGCCTTCCCAACTGGTCTACCGCAACAAGAACAAGTGCTATCTAGAGCCATATCTGCCAAACCGATTTGCACATCAGTTTGGCTACACCCAGCTGATGTTAAGGAACCCCAGTAACAGTCTGAGGTTTATTGGGAGTTTACTGGACGGATCCTGGGGTTGGCAATATTAAAATGCCGGATGCACCGGAGTCCGTTTTACCACGCCAGTTCATAATCCTCGACTGCAGATCTTGTATTCGGCTGCCACACTGTATTGTGCCATGAACGCTACATCCCCTGAGTATGGCAGGAAAACTACTTTCATCATTGGTACACAGCTAGAGGCGACAACCAACATATTGGCGGTGGCTCGATCATATCACCCACCAGAGGTTGTGGGTTATAGGTCAGCAACTGTAGCCTCAACGGGGGGTAATCAGGAAGAGACCCCAGCTGGAAAGAGGTGGGCTGATACGGAGGTCGGTTCGTCTATGCCGAAGAGACCAAGGAAAGCTACGACTCCGAAGGCAGGAGCTTCGGAGGTGGCACCTGTCGTAGCAACAGGATTGGCTCTCGTGGAGGTAAAGACGTCCCATATATTCTGGTTTTACTCTTTGATTTTTGTGACTCATGTCTCCTTTTTATAGGCGGTGCCGAAGAAGAAGTCCCGGGCTTCAAAACCAGGTTTGGTTAAACCGAAGGAGGTAGCGAGCTCTTCTGACGAGCGTGTTCCTCCGATTACTGTATCTCCCAGGGAGGAGATTATTGATGATGCCATTTGTGTGGGGACTTTGGTGTATCCAGATGGTGTTGAAGGAGAAGCTGAAGGTGCAGCCATCCCCAGAATAGTCCAAGCTGATGTAGAGATCTCTGATGTCGAGGTCCCAGTAGAAGTTGTGCCTCCGAAAGAGAAGAAAGAGTGGAGTTCGACTTCTTCTGATGACGTTCCTCCAGATGTTGATGAGCCTGCCGTAGGGACATCAGGTGTGATTGAAAAAGAGGAGAGGATTGATTCCTTCCATCGTCATGATGAAGAGGGGTCGACTGTTTTATTGTCGAGCCCTACCCCGGATCTAGCTGTAGAAGCCGAGCTGGCTGTCGCCCCTAAGGTTACAGCATACTTTAATCCCGCAGAGGGATTTGATCAGGGAGGGGAGACTTGTCTGCCAAGCCCGACCCCAGAAGAAGTGCTCGGCTAGGAGACGGGTGCTGATCCCGCTAGCTCATCAGAGGAAGAAGATCCTGGGCTGATTACAGATCGTGCCTCGGAGGTGGAGAAGGCAACTCCGGATGTTGGTGGTCCCTCCGAGACGGAAAAGGGCAAGGACCTGCTAGTGTAGGAACCCTCTGTTGCTTCTTCGACTTGGAGAACGATATCGACACCCCACTTAGCTCCTTCTGCCCTCTTGGCACCTCGGACTAGTAGTGGAGTTCAAGTCTCTGACGAGGGAGGGTCCGCAGAAGTTGAGATTCCGGCCTCATAGATTGAGGTCGGCGGGTCTTCTGCAGGTCCACCGTCTAGAGCAGCTCCTCCAACTCCTGCTATGATACCGCAAGTGCTGGCGGATGCGGATGAGTACGTGAAGTTTATCATTGAGGTGGTGTACAAGATGCTGCAGAGGGGCGTATCGGCAGTGATGAATGCCAATGGGACTTTCGCGATGGCAAAAACTATGGCACTCCCTCACATTGGTCTGATACGTTCCCACCAGGGCCATGATCATATGGCTGAGATTCTGGAGGCATCGGTGGCCGAGCTCGACCAGCTGCTTTTCGAGTTTCAGAGTATCTAGCGAAATGATCTGTCTGCCATGATAGAAGCAGAAAAGGAGAAATTGATCGCTGAAACTGAGTCATCTTATCAGGCCACCGTGGCTGTCTGGGAACGCAAGGTGGCCGAAGCTGAGGCTGCGGTAGAGAGGCTATCTCAGTCAACGTAGGAGAAGGTGGAGTTACGAGCTGCGTTGGATGCTAGTATAGTGGAAGTAAATGCCAAGATTCGCCACCTTGAAGACCAGCGGGCCCAACTCTTATTAGATGCTTAGTGAGTCCAGGCTGAATATGTAGCATCTAAGGAGGAGGAAGCAGCTTTCATCCACCAAGCTCTTTCCTTGGCCCAGCAGCGACAACAGCTGGACGAGAAGTATGAGGATGACACTTCCCCTGAGGCCATAAAAATGATGCGTCAAGAAGCCGATCGCCGAGTTCTGGCGATTGCAGAGACTCGGGCGAAAGACTTGAAGCGTCGGATCGAAGAGCTTTCAGCCGATCCCGGTGATGCTTAGGGATTGTATCCTCTCCCTTTTTTGTTATTTTGTGTAATTTGCAACTCCTGCTGGAGATGTAATCCTTTACTTTTAAATAAAGAATAAAGAGTTTTGTGGTGTGTTTATTCTTGCTGTCATGAACTTGATGATTTGTATGGACCTATTATCTTTTGCGCACCTTGGTTTTTAGGTACAGATAATAAGTTTAGGAGAACCAACATATTTGCTCAGAGGTAATGTGGACGTGGTAAATATGGGATTCAAATATCGGAATCTTCCTACTCAGAGGTGTTATGGACGTGGTAGGAGTGACTCTAGGGAGATACGCGGAACTACTCAGAGGTAATATGGACATGGAAGTTCTGTGATCGATGTACGACAATGCAGGGGTTGTCTGTACGGAATGTTTACTCAGAGGTGATGTGGACGTGGTAAACATGATAAACAACATAATCCTACATTGTGTGAGATTATGTTTTGCAGGGCGTAGAAGAGCAACTCAGAGGTAATGTGGACGTGGTTCTTCTTCTACTGAGGATAGAATGCCACGGAACAGCTGGGTTCCGGAAGCGTAAGTTTTTATAGAAGGAAGGTATTCGTGAGTCCTGATGATTGGATCCACAGACTCCCTTGTTGGGTGGAGGTAGAATTACATGTCTAAAGGATGTCAAGAGTAGTACTTCTTTAGGAACTTTCTGTTGATGGGCATCATGAACAAGTCCCCATTGGGTTTGGCGAGGCGGTAAGCACCATTTGAGTATACCGCCTCTATGATGAAAGGTCCCTCCCACTTGGGCTCGAACTTTCCTGGTGTCTTGTGAGTCAACACCATCGGCCTCCTGACTGCCAGAACCAGGTCGCCTACTTGCAGTCCTCTGCTTGACCTTCTTGTTGAAAGCCTGTGATATACGGGCTTGATAGAGTTCGATACGATGTTGAGCTAGGAGATATTTTCGTCAAGTGCTTCCAATTCTCGCAGACGGTGACGTTGATTGTCTTCTTCTGTGAGTTGATTTGTGATTGCTACACGCAGTGAGGGTATCTGGATCTCGAAAGGCAGTACCACTTTGCTTTCGTAGACCAAAGAGAATGGTGTGTTGCCCGTCGGGGTCCGTACCGTTGTGCGGTAGGCCCAAAGGCATTCGCCGAGCTTTTCGTCCAAGTCGCATTTGTTGGATGACACGACCTTTTTGAGTAGCTTGACGATAGTCTTGTTAAACGCCTCGGCCAATCCGTTTGCTGCCGGATTATAGGCGGTCGATGCCACGTTCTGAATGCGATTCTTGTCACAGATTCTGCTGAAAACTTGGCTGATGAACTGTGGACCGTTATTATGGATAATCCTTCGGGGTACCCCGAAATGGTAGATGACATAGTGCTTAATCAAGCTGATCACCCTAGAGCTCTTCACTTCCGTCAGCGGAACTGCTTCTGCCCATTTGGAGAAGTTGTCGGTGATAGCTAGGATGAAGCGGTGTCCCCTCGATGAAGGAGGGGTGATAGGTTCGACAATGTCCATGCCCCAAGCTTCGAAGGGCCAAAAGGCGACCGTAGGATGTAGTGGTTTCGATGGTATATGGATGAAGTCGGCATGAAGCTGACAAGCATGACACTTCTTAGCATAGTCGACAGCGTCGGCTGCCATGGTCGGCCAATAGTAACCCATGCGTCATAGTCGATCATGTAACTTAGGCCCATGTTGATTAGCCCCGCAAGTTCTATCATGAGCTTCTCGAAGGGCTTCGGCTGCTTCTTCTTTGGACAGGCATCGAAGGAGAAGTCCATCGTAGGAGCGTCGATACAGCATTTTAGTAGCTGTATTGTAATAGAATCGAAGAGACCGCCTCCTGACTGAGACGGCTTCTTTCGGGTCTTCTTGGAGCATTTTGTCGACAGCGAAGTCGATGAAAGGGAACCTCCAGTTCGAACATTAATACTAGTACTTGTTGACATGGCATGAGCCATTTGTGAGGACATATTGTTTTTAGGAGAGACCAAGTCTCGACCAACTACCATGACGTAGTGCTGAGTCCCGAGGGGTGCTGCCAACGAGGCTGCGAGGCCAGCCAGAGCGTCAGCCTCTAGGTTTTGTAACCGGGGTACGTGTTCTATAAAGAACTTGGTGAAGGTTGAAATAATGTTCAATGCCACTTCATGGTAAGGAACCAGATTTTTATGGCGAACTTCGTATTTCCCTCTGATCTGGTTAACGACGAGTTTTGAGTCGCCGTAGGCTTCCAGATTATCCATCCCCAGCTGTTGTGCCAGCTGGAGTCCCATAATGAGAGCATTGTACTCGACAATATTGTTGGAGCACGGCTTCGAAAGGGAGTAAGCACGCTGGATGACCAGCTGATCGGGGGAGACTAAGACTACCGCTACTCCTGCAATGATTTGGCCTTTGGGGCCTGTTCTTGAAGTTACATCAAAAAACATCCGCCAGATGAAGCTTTCTTCGGTGACGTTTGATTCTTGGACCTCATCCGGGATATCTTCAAAGAGTTTGGAGGACTCTAGGATGGGGTATGCAGCTAAAAAGTCAGCCAGAGCTTGACCCTTGACGACTTTTTATGGGACGAACACCATATTGTACGACGTCAATAGGATTGCCCATGTAGCTAGCCGGAAGTTCAATGATCTTGGCTTTGTCATGAGAACCCTGAGCGGATTGACTCGGGAGATGACATAAATTGTCTGGCCCGAGACATAATGGCGAGTCTTTTGGATAGTGAACACCAAAGCCAGACACTCCTTTTCTACGGAGTTGTACCGTTGTTCGGCCCCGATCAGTGTCCTACTGAGGTAGTAGATAGCTTGCTCATAGCCCGCATCGCTATTCTAAGCCAGCAGAGCGTCAAGGGAATGATCCATGGCACGAACGTAGAGAAGAAATAGTTTTCCTGCGACGGATGCCACCAGGACTGGCGGGCTCGTCAAGTAAGCCTTGATATCATCGAAAGTTTTCTGGCATTCCTCTGTCCAGACGTAAGAGACTCCCTTCTTCATGAGCTGGATAAAGGGTTGATATTTTCTGAAAAGGTTTGCTATAAACCTTCGGATATATGCAAGACGTCCTTACAGGCCTCGAAGTTCTCGGAGATTCTTCGGAGGGTCCATGTCAAGGATGGCCTTGGTCTTCTCGGGATCGACAAGAATGCCTTTCGCCGTGATAATGAAGCCTAGGAACTTTCTGCTAGAAACCCCGAGGAAGGATTTAGTGGGGTTCATCTTGAGTTGATGCGCTCGTATGAGATCGAAGACTGTCTTTAGGTCTTGTAGGTGATCACCTTTGGGACGGCTCTTGACAGCGATATCATCAACATAGCATTCGACTGTTTTGCGAAGATGTTGACGGAAAATGGTACTCATAGCTCGTTAGTATGTAGCACCTGCGTTCTTCAAGCCGAAGGGCATCACTGTGTAGCAGAAAACCCCTTTCGGCGTCCTGAACGACGTGTGTTTTGCGTCACCGGAAAACATCTTGATCTGATTATAGCCCGAATACCTGTGCATAAAAGACATGCGTTCAAAGCCACATGTATTGTCGATCATCACATCAGTGATCGAAAGTGGGAATTCGTCTTTCGGGCAAGCAGTATTGAGATCTCTGAAGTCGATGCAGAACCGTATCTTTCCATTCTTTTTGGTGACAGGGATGACGTTGGCCACCCAATACGGGTGTTTTTTTTCACGAATAAACCCGCTGGTCAGGAGTTTGTCCACTTCTTGATCGATAGCGTTCATGATGTTAGGGCAAAAACGTCACTGTTGTTGCTTTATAGGCTTGGCATCAGGTAAGATGTTAAGCCTATGCATCGCGATATGAGGATCAAGTCCCGACATACCTTTATAGCTCCAGGCAAAGACGTCGATATAATCTTTAGCCAGTTGGATTAAAAATTCCCGGTCTGTTCCCTTTAGACTCTTGCTGACGAAGATGGGTTTGGAAGAAGATCCATCCCCAAGGTCGATCTGCTCGACTTCATCTTTGGTAGGGGGTTCGCGTAATTCAAAATGAGACTCCCACTGCGCTCCTAGGTGTTGAGCCCAAGGTTCTTCCTCGAAGAATTCTGGTGTTTGGTCTTCGCCTTCATCTTCCTATGATTATGCAGATGCCATGTTGACTGATAGCACCTTCTTGAACACTGAGCCGATACTGGTATCGGAATCCCAAGTTGATACTTCGAACGAATGAGAATGTTCTACTTCTTCTGCCTCCGAACTCTCTGGAGTTGCCGGTGGCGTTACATAGCCTACCCCCCATCGAGTTTGATGATAGTAATCCTGCGGCTTTCCTTTAGGTGTTGGAAGCCGGAGAGGAAGATGTCGGCCTTTGCCGTAGGTCAGGCCTTTGTTGCTTTTCAGATCGTAACCCATCTTTTGGATGAGGTACTTTGCCTTGACCGTGTACCGATATACTTATATTTTGTCGGTATCTGGTTCTTGCTCGAGTGGTGGGAGGTCTTGATGACGCTCGACTTTGCTGAAGATGATGGATTCTTCGTCTCCATTCCGCGGTGGGACTATAAAACAGACCCCTTGGGACGGGACTAGTCGATTTACATGATTGACGATCGTTATTTATGTTTGCAACGACCATAGAGCGTTATCTAATGTATACATGGTATTCCAACGTGGAAGACTAGAATAATTAAAAGATACTCTATTATTGATGAAATACGAGATTTTATCCTGCGGGATTACATTGTCCAGAGAGGGTGCATCTACATCAGCAAATATGTATTCCCCTAGCTCTTCATCTGTGAGTACTGGAGTTGGTTCGGGAGAGTCCACCGCAGCTTTGACCTTGGGGTCCGAGAGGGCTATGTGAGCCTTCTCCGGCAGCTTGGATGATTACGGAGGCTTGCCTTTGAGACGCACCTTTAGGGGTGCCTCGACTGCGCCTTCGATGACAGGTGCCTTCCCCTGTAGTTTTGCCGCAAGGGGAGCCGATGTTTGAGACGGCTTTCCCTTGAGCCGTATCTTCAAGGGAGCTTCAGTAGGTGTTATACCTAGAGAAGTTGGTGCTTTTCTAGGTAGCTTGATGGTCATGGGAGGCAGCATCTGAGGCAGTTTTCCTTTGAGTCAAATTTTCAAAGGAGTGTCGGGAATCATCTCTGGCTCGATGTCCGGCTCTGCTGTCGTTTTTGCTTCATCGTCAGCATCATTGGCTTCCCCTTCGTCGGGCGACTTGTACAGGGTCGAATCAGTGAAGTAGGCTTCGACCCCCTTGAAAGGGTCAATGTCCGCGAACTCTGTCCGGATGATGTCGTTGCTGGACACATACTTCATACATTGGTGGAGTGTAGATGGCACCACCATGTACTCATGCAGCCACGGATGACCCAATAGGAGGTTGTAGTTGACGTCAGCGTCCACGACATAACAAGTCACCTCGGTTCGGAGGTTACCGATATGGCATTTCAGCCATATTTTTTCCAGCGGTTCACTTTTGCTAGCATGAAACCGCTGATTGTGGTGTTGGAAGGCGCCAGACGGTACATTAGGATCTCCAGTGTTGAGAGTAGCATCTTCGGGATGATGCTGAGGAAAGACCCTGGATCGATCTGAATCCGCTTTACCTTGACGAAACCGACATACCCTGCATAATACAGTGGCCTGTTGTGTCGGTTGTACTTGAGCAACATGTCTTGTTGGGTAAAGTTATGTTGGGGATAACTTCATCCGCACAATGGTAGTGTGCACATGTGGTCGGGGTATCCTCAGGCTGCTTGACCTGACTGATGAAGGATTCAGCATCTTTCAGGGTTTCACAAAGAGCTTCACGAGTGTCCTTGGAAAAACGAAGAAGCTCAAACAGGGATAGGCGGGCAGAAGTACTGGCAAGTTGTGCCAGTATGTCGAAGTTGTGGGGCTTGGCTAGCCCCGAAGCATTCTTCTTTCGCAAAGACTTGTCGAAACGGGCCTCTACATGCTTCTGTTTATTGGCCGCTGGAGGCTTGGATGAAACTACTTCTTCGGCAGCAGGGACAGTGCAAGGAGGCACCGCCTCGACAGCAGCTTCGTCAGGTTGGGCGTTCTGATGTGAGCACGTCTATACAGGAAGTGCCTCCTCCGAAGAGGAAGAGACCATGCGGCAAGACTTGATCTTTCTGCCCTTGGTTTTGGAGGCAGAGCGTACCTCCGGTTGAGTAACCTCGGAGACGAGATCGGGGTGAACCCACAAGATCTCTCCCCGAGATGTGGTGAGTGGGATGAGTCTACTCACGTTGTCACGAGTAGGTGGTAGATTGACCACCTCCATTGTCGCCTTTGGGATGTGGACGATGCCATCTTGTGCGGTGGTTGGCGACAAGGTGCCAAATTGGAGTGACACCAGGTTGGCCGAGACCGTTTTCTCATCGTAGTCGACGAAGATGACATCCGCATTGATCATACGCTGGATGTAGTTCTTAAGGACGTAGCAGTCCTTAGTTGGATGTCCGACAAACCGATGGTTGTGACAGTACCTCGGATTGTCTACTTTTCCAACCTCGTCGGGACGTTTCGGGTCCGGCAACTTGATCTTGTCACCCTGCTTCAATATCTCGAAGAGTTGCAGGGTGTCTTCATCATTGAAAGAATAAACCTCCTTTGGCCTTGGTGTAAGTGGAGGCTTTTGAGTGGGTGCTGATGCACCTTTGTAGGCATTGACAGTCAACGCCTGCTTCGCCTTCGTTTCTCGTCCAGGGTTGTTGGTTGCAGGCCGTTTTTCCTTGTCCTCAAAGGCAGGGAAACTGACTTCCAGAAGACGAGCATTGGACGCCCTCTTTTCTACTGCTTCGGCCTCGATGATCAAGGAACTCTAGTCGGGAGGAGGAGTGGAGTTTAGCCAGAGTTTGATCACAGGCAGCATGTTCATGCTGCAGAAGGAGAGGAGTGCATGTTCTGGCATACCCGGGGGCAGTCTTAACCTGGCTTGTCGGAAGCGTTCGATGAATGCTCGAACTGTTTCCTTCTCCTTCTGATGTATCTCTATGAGGGACGCCATTGTCATGTCCTTCCCTCCGTCGTAGAAACGATCGAGGAAGAGACGTGTCAAGTCGTCGAAAGAAGATATGGAGTTGTCAGGGAGACTGCAATACCAGTCGTAAGCTACTCCTTTCAGTGCCCCGACAAATTTGCTGGTGAGTAGTACGTCTTCCTTTGGGAGATGTCCTATTTGAGACTGGAAGTACGTCAGATAACGGCGTGGAGAGTCCTTTCCGTCATATGGCGTCAAAGTTTGCGGTTTATATTTAGGAGGATAAACCACTCTGTTCCATTCGAGGGGATATGGTTAGGGGAACCCCATCTTCTGGCGCTCCTCCTGTGTATTCTTTGACTCAAAGCGCTCTCGTAAGTCCCTGATCATCTCTATCACATCTTCTGTGGAGCTGGGAGTCGGAGATGGTGGTACAGCCTGGAGTTGAGCATTTGATGGCTTCGACGTCCGAGGTGCCTCGCGACGATCTGTATCCAAGGATACCCGTTGAAGGGGTACACTTGATTCTCTATTATCCCCTGGGTCAGGACCGGTAGACGGTGCCCTGGCCAAAGCTGACCGTATCTCAAACACTGCTTGAGTCAGTGTTTACATGGAGGCAGAGAGAGTTTTGAGTCCTCCCTCCAAGGTATCTATGCGCTGGACGAGATCTGCTGGCGGCGCTGGACGATTGGAAGTGGATGGATCGGTTGAGGCTTCGCTTTCGGCCTCGCTCTCTTGTAGAAGAGGAACTTCCCTGGGCTTCGTCTTGGCCACCCCCAGCTATGTTCTGGAGATCACCTTTGTCTTGGGAAGAAGTATCAGCAAGGGTTTGACTACCCCCAAATTTGTCTTGGAGGACTTCTTCGTCTTCGGGACGCAGATCCTCAGGGGCTTGACTACCCCCAGCTATGTCTGGGAGACTGACTTCGTCTCCAGGATGAAGGTCCACAGGGGCTTGACTACCCCGAGCTTCTTTTGAGATTTTTTTTATCCCCCGAGTGCCCTCAAACACTCCTGAGGATGGGACAATTGTCTTGGTCTTCCTCGGCTGGTTCTTGGATGAGGATAAAGCCGAGGAGCTGCCAGTCGCCTTTTGAATTGATGGGGAGTTGGAGACTACGTTGCAAGAAGCAACCTGTAGTTCTGGCTCTATTTCAGCTGACACCTTCTTCCCGAGGCGATGTTGGAGAGGTGTTGATGATTGCAGCCGCTGGAATACCGACTGCCTTGGTGGGACCACTGTCTTGCAACAGCAGTTGATGGTGACTACAGCACAGGTGTGCCCTGTGAAGGGCGCATTGTGCTTGTCAGTTGACTCTCCTGAACGACGTTTATGAGTGATCACATTACACAGATCGTTGGAGGTGTCACGCCCCAGAACCAGAATACTGGAGAGCGGGGGCAGACATAGCCAGCTACGTATATGAAATGGAATCCATCTCACTATACGGTCACGGCTGTCTAGATACATGAGGGTTTAACTACAAGCCAGCAGTCTCCTAAGGTCATGAACAAGCCTATTGTCTCAATCACAAGCAAGCAATAGTAATTACAAGATGTCAGAGCACCAAATATATAATAGCAAGGCGTCCCATACATTACATATTGGATGATCATGAAGCTAGTCGTACAAAATGCCAGGACTAGCAAGAGTTCAGTCATACATGATCAACCCTAGGATCTGTTAATCATGTTACAGCCCGTAGGCAGACAGTAAATAAAGATGCAATCGAGCTAACACGTGCTCGCCGGCTAAACGCCTCAAAAGAATAATTTTTACAAATAAGTGGGAGGACAAAAAGAAACCTACTCGTTGCCAGGGTTCCGTTTAGTGGTCACCATCTGGCTGGAAGATCGGTGGATCCTCTGGAGCTGCTCCGATATCTGGCCACACAAAACCAACTGGGTCAGACCCCAGAAAGAGCAAGTGCCACAAAGGAGGCTTCACTTAGAAACTAAAACCAGCATATAAAAGGAACATTAAAGTTAATTTATCAGAAATAACAACAATAATTGAGTACGAGGAAACCATTCAAGTAGTCAGACTACAACCCTTAAACCAAACAAGGACCGGGGTTGCAATCCTTCACCTGAATGGAAATCCGTCTCAAATACTATGGATAAGGTAATAAGACAATAAACGAAGAGAAGACACAGAACTGCTCCGGGAGCCAGGTTACAACCCTTAAACCAAATAAGGACCGGGGTTGTAACCCTTCGCCTGAATAGAACTAGACTCCTGATCTTTATTGTTAAGGCCATTATAGATAATCATGTTGCTGAAGTAAGATAGAACATGACAAGCATGGCACGGGGTACAAATAAGACAATAACCGAAGGGAAGACACAGAACTGCTCCGGGAGCCACGTTACAACCCTTAAACCAAACAAGGACCGGGGTTGTAACCCTTCGCCTGAACAGAACTGGTCCCCCGATCGTTATTGTTAAGGCAAGCATCAATAATCGTGTCTTGTCACGATCTTGCACAGGATCAGGATAAGACTAAGCTGGAATAACTTTATCCAATCAATCACGGCCAATCAAAAGTACGACTTGATACTTTAACTAGCTAGGGTTATCACAGGCCTAGTTACTAGCAAGATGCAATGAGATTATTTCAACAGCCACAAGCCCTGCAGACCATCCAAGTTATCCAGGTCAAATGTCCATTTATGAAGGATGCACCACATGACTGTGTGCTGGAAGTGTGCCCTACTCGTCGGTAGGCTACAAGTCCACTTAATGTGCCCAGATAACGGGATTGCCTGTAGCTGGGAATCTCTTCATGTCTACTGAATTATTCTAGTTTATTACTCTTAGTTAATTACAGTAGGTACCCCTGACCGTGGTACTCAGGGATCCCATCCTAGACATGATGCAAGACAATACTAGTTTATTGTGCAAACGCAATCATCTACGGTGTCCAGGTTAGTCATTCTTGTCAGGTCATGTCACGTTAGCCGTCGCAACAGCAATTCGAGATAATCATGTCAGGTATGCTTGTCCTGCCATGTCGTGTTCAATTATTATTAACAAACCTATTAAATAAATTCATGATTATCAAGTTCATGACAAAAGGCGTAAGGATATAAAATAGGCGTAAAATATATAATAAAATATCAATATACAGGGCTATAGAAGAGCCAAGCTTAAGGAAAATAAAACCAAAGTGACATGCTGACAAAAGACCAAGTCAGCCAAGGCCATACGCTTAGTGCAAAAGTCATACGCTCAGGTCAGGCTACGCTCAAGTCAAGCTACGCTCAGGTAAGCCTACGCTCAGGTAAGCCTACGCTCAGGTAAGCGTACGCTCAGGTAAGCTACGCTCACAAAGGGCAGTGTATGAGGTCCATACGACCCCTTGTCACACAAGTGAGCGTATACAAGACATACGCTCCAAAAAGGCAGCGTATGAACTTCATACGACTCCTTGTCACACAAGCGAGCGTATGCGAGTCATACGCTTCCAAAAGGCAGCGTATGGACTCCATACGACTCATGGCTATCCAAGTGAGCGTATGCAAGTCATACGCTCCAAAAAGGCAGCGTATGGACTCCATACGACTCCTTGTCAAGCAAGCGAGCGTATGCGAGTCATACACTTCCAAAAGGCAGCGTATGGGGTCTACTGCGCTGCGCTAAAGAGCACGCACAGCTCAGTGACGCAAGCTAAAAAGCTCGCACACTGCTCACTGTCTTCTCCAAATAGCAGAAACTCCATGGTTGAACCCTAAGCTTCCAAAGTCCATAACTTGGTTAAAACAAGTCCAAATCCAACTTTCCAAAGGTCAAAATTGGGTAGAAGGAAATTCTCTACCACATGGAACCATCAAAACTTGAAAACAAGGGAATTTAATAGATCAAAACCATGAAAATCCAAAATGACTAAATTCTAGATCTATAAAAATCCAAGCTTCAAAATAGAAAATGACAAGTTCTAATGTGGATTAGAAAGTTGCTAAGAAGAGGTTAGAACAATAAAAATGGTGGGTTTCTTCATGAAGCAAGATTGCACTTGCCTAGGCTAGGGTTTTCTTGGTTGGTGGTGGAGAGTAATGAAGAAGAAAGGAAATAATGAGGAGAGAGAATGAGAAGAGGTTAATAAATGGGGTTGGTTGTGGTAGGTAGGGGGTTCACCCTTGGTTCATGATGAACCAAGGCTAATCAAGCCTAGCCGAACCAACCCAAGCCAACCCAAACCAAGATGAACCATGGCCAATACGAGATAAAATACGTACACGTATTCTTAAATACGTAATACGAACAACAGGCATTACAGCTCTACCCACCTTAAAAGAATTCCGTCCTCAGAATTTAATTAAGATTTTAGAGAGACTAGAACAAGTTATACTAATTACATGCAAACTATAACTAGGCAAGCAATCACTCATTCAAGCAAGGAATCGAAGACATGAGGCATAAAGAAGACATTATACCTCATGAGTCAAACAAGTCGGGATACCGCGATCGGATATCTTCCTCACGCTCCCACGTTGACTCCCCCAAAGAGTGATGACCCCAAGCAACTCGGACTAACTTGATAGTCTTGTTCTTGAGGATCTTCTCTCTCCGGTCCAATATAGACACGGGCCTCTCCTCATACGAAAGGTTGGTACCAACAACCAATTCCGAATGATCCAGGATGTGGCTCGGGTCCGGGATATACCGTCGTAATTGTGATACATGGAACACGTCATGCACCTCGCTTAGCGACGGCGGAAGAGCGAGATGATAGGATACATCTCCTACTCGCTCTAGGATATCGAACGGCCCTATATACCTAGGACTAAGCTTTCCCCGTACGCCGAAACGAATGACGCCACGGTTGGGCAAAATCCTCAGGAATACATGATCGCCGACCGAAAACTCGAGAGGGCGCCGATGAGAATTGGCCCAATGACGCTGGCGATCTTGGGCAACTCGAAGATGATCTCTGACCCTTCTGACCACTTCAATGGTCTGAGCAATCAATTCTGGACCAAGCATCTGTCTTTCTCCAATATCATCCCAGGATAGCGGGGATCTGCACTTCCTGCCATACAGTGCCTCGAACGGGGCCATCTGGATACTGGCCTGGAAACTATTGTTGTACGAGAATTCCACCAGGTGCAAGTGATCTTTCCATGAACCACCGAAGTCAAGTGTGCAAGACCGCAACATGTCTTCAAGAGTCTGGATCGTGCACTCTGACTGACCATCTGTCTGTGGATGATATGCTGAACTGAACTGGAGATGAGTCCCTAAACTCGCCTACAGGCTACGCCAAAAGTGTGATGTAAATCTGGAATCTCGGTCCGAGGTGATGCTAACTGGCACACCGTGCAATCTGATAATCTGTCTAAGATACATCGCCGCCAGCTGAGCCGTCGACTGACCAACTCTGAATGGAAGAAAGTGAGCCACTTTCGTGAGTCGGTCAACTATAACCCAAATAGCATCTCTACCAGCTGGGGATCTAGGTAATCCAGTCAGGAAATCCATGGTCACATGCTCCCACTTTTACTCTGGAATCGACAACGGCTGAAGCAGTCCTGCCGGTCTCTGATGTTCAGCTTTAACTTGTTGGCAAACCAAACACCGAGAGACAAACCGAGCTATCTCCCGCTTCATGCCATTCTACCAGAAATGCTGCCGGATATCACGGTACATCTTCGTACTGCTTGGATGGATGGAATACTGCGAACTATGAGCTTCTGCCATAACCTCCTGCCGAATATCTCTGCTGGGTACACAAAGACGCTTACCATGTCGAAGTGTACCATTCTCATGAACGTATAACTCTGGTCTTCGTCCCGCCTCACACTCTGCTCTGAGTCGCTGAAGCTTGGAATCTGCCGACTGTGCCATCCGGATCCTCTCGACTATAGTGGACTGAACTTGCATACTGGCCATCAAGGCCACACTGGAAGGATTCAATATCCATTTTCTGAAGATCTGCTAACAGCTCTGGTTGCGCTGTTAGAAAATAAGCTCCCGCTCTCCTGCTCAATGCATCCGCAACAACATTGGCCTTTCCAGGATGATACTGCAGGTTGACATCATAATCCACAAGTAGCTCCAGCCATCTCCTCTGACGCATGTTAAGATCTTTCTGGGTGAAAACATATTTCAGGCTCTTGTGGTCGGTGAAGATCTCCACCCTATCTCCATACAAATAGTGCCTCCACAACTTGAGTGCAAACACCACTGCTGCCAGCTCCAAGTCATGGGTTGGATAATTCCTCTCATGATCACGAAGTTGCCGTGATGCATAAGCTATTACCTTCCCATGCTGCAGCAGAACTCATCCTAAACCTCTGCTTGAAGCGTCACAATATACCGAAAATCCTCCGGTCCCATCAGGAAGCGTAAGAATAGGAGCCGTCATTAAGCCTCGCTTCAACTTCTCAAAAGATTCCTGGCACTCTGCTGTCCAAGCAAACTGTGCATCCTTGCGGGTCAACTGGGTCAGCGGCGCCGAGATCCGAGCGAAGTTCGAAACAAATCGCCGGTAGTAGTCGGCCAATCCAAGAAAACTACGAACCTCTGCAACTGTGCTGGGCACCGGCCATGACTCAATAGCCACGATCTTCTGGGGATCCACTTCCACTCCTCCTCTGGTGATGATATGACCCAAGTACGAAATACGATCGAGCCAGAACTCGCATTTACTGAACTTGGCATATAACTGGTGCTCCCTGAGTATCTGAAGAACAACCCTGAGATGCTGCTCATGCTCTGCCTCATTCTTGCTGTAGACTAAAATGTCGTCTAGGAATACGATCACAAACTGATCCAAGTAAGGCATAAAAATACGATTCTTGAGGTCCATGAATACTGCCGGTGCATTGGTTGCTCCAAATAGCATAACAAGGAACTCCCAATGCCCGTATCTCGATCTAAAAGTTGTCTTCGGGATGTCCTGCTCTCTGACTCTGATCTGATGATATCCTGAGCACAAGTCAATCTTCGAGAATACAGCTGCCCCTTTAAGTTGATCAAACAAGTCATCTATCCTCGGGAGAGGGTATCTGTTCTTGATTATCACTGAGTTCAAGGTACGATAATCTACACATAATCTGGACGTACCATCCTTCTTTTTCACAAGAAACATCGGGGCTCCCCAAGGCGATCCAGTAGCACGAATGAATCCCTTGGTTCTAAGCTCTTCAATCATCTTGTACAAGATCTCCAACTCTGATGGCGCCATCCTGTAGACTCTCTCTGACACCGGGGCTGTCCCGGGAATCAAGTCTATGGTGAACTCAATCTTCCGCTCTGGCGGCATACCTGAAAGCTCTTCTGGAAAAACATCTGGGAACTCATCCACTATCCTGGGCAATTGAACTGCTGCTACTGCCATCCGCAATACTGGAGGAGAAGGCTCAACCTCGCCTCGAGAGAAAGAAAACTCCGGCTCTCCTGGAATGCTAAAAACAACCCTGCCAATGTGGCAGTCTATCCTAGCATACTGGTCCCTCAACCAATCCATCCCTAAGACTACATCATAATCGGCCATCGGGAATTCTATCAATCTAGCGGGAAACTCTCTACTGCTAACTACGATTCGACACGAGGAAAATACTCTATCGACTCCTACAAGTTCGTTACCAGTGAGTATATTGAGCCTTACTGATAACGACTCGGGCTCCAATCCTATCCATGTTGCGAATCGTGCAGACATAAATGAATGTGATGCACCAGAATCAAATAAAACTGAAGCTGGAAAGGTGTTGACGAGAATAGTACCTGCCACTACCTCACCTGGTGTTACTCCTTCTTCTCCCATGGTCAAGGCCAGCACTTGACCATGTCCTCTAGGGGCAGGTCCTCTCTGCTGAAAATTCCTCTACCTGCTCTGGATCAGGGCTTGGGCCTGAGCATACTGCTACGGTCTCTGCTGCTGGAATGCCTGGGCCTGCGTCAGCAATGGCCTCGGGAGCGGGTACTGTAACTACTGCTGCTGCTGGACTGGCGCTGGTCCTCTAACTGAAGGACCAGAGAAAGTTGATAAAGTCCCCCTGTTCGGGCAGTTTCCAACCCTGTGGTCCGGGGCACCACAAACCAAGCACAATCCCTGTGCTCTGCGACACTCTGACACCACATGCCCTGGCTTTCCGCAGTGTGAACATCCTACTGCGGAAGACTGTTTCTGCTTCTGTTGCTGAGGGTGCGTCGGGGTAGAATGCTGAACCGACGTCACCGAGGTCGCCCGCCTCGGAGTTCCAATAGTTAAACCTCTAGCTGCCGGGGCTGGAGCTGATGATTGGTGCATCTGACTGTGGGACCGCTTCCTACCTCCGGTCCTATCCACGATCCGCTGGGAGGTGTACTCATGCCTCCTAGACGCCCTCAATACTGCATCGAACGTCTGGTGTTCGAACTGCTCAACTGCTAGTAAAATCTCCAAATACAGCCCCTGCTGGAACCGTTGGGCCCTATCAAACTCGGTTGCCACCAAGGTGGAGGCAAACCTACTGAGTCTAGAAAACTCAGATGCATAACCATCGACTGTTCTGCCTCCTTGCTTCAGGTTGGTAAACCTCATCTGCAAGTCATACCGAGCCACAGCATCAAAATACTTCGTCTGGAATCTCTCTCTGAACACTGCCCAAGCAATGGGTGTATAACACCCAGTTTTCTAAAATGAGGGTAATTTTGAAATTTTGTATTTTAATTTATTTAATTATGATATTTATTTAATAATATGATTTTTGGTAATTTTTACTCATTTTTTTAAATTATTTAATCATGACTTGTGATTTTGGTGCATTGACTAGTGTAGCCTTAGACAGTTGACCTAGAGCCTAGTCATTGTGATTAGGATATTTGATTAGTAAATTTTAGCCTAGAGGATATTTTGGTCATTTTAGAATTTATTGGAATTTTTAGGAATTTTTAGAATTTATTTTGGAATTGTTTGATTGAAGGTTGACTAGGTTGACTTTGACTAGCTTTGACTTGTGACCTAACCCTAGTTAGGTTGGACTTGACTAGATATGAGATCCTAGGTTAAGTTGGGTCAACCATATTCTAGTTAGTGCAAACATTTGAGAATATTGAGTTTTGAATGGAGAGATTTAACCACAAGTCATGACATTTGATTTTTAAGTCATTTGTTTAAAGGCTAGGCCCAAAGCCCATTAACCAAGTGCCCAACCCTAACCCTAACCATTTTGTCCAGCCACTTAACCCTCATTGGAATTTCCCCCCTTATAAATATTCTCTTGGAATTAGGGCTAGCCTCTAAGGAAGAACAAGCTTTAGGAAGAGGTAATGTCCCTACTTCAAAAATCCATAGAAAATCCATTTTAGCTCCTTTTTCCCCCAAACAAATTGCAATAGGTTTTAATCTGAGTATTCTTGCTGTTTTGATAACTTATTCTCAGATTCAAATCAATTTGGAGGAGTTTGACTCTCAAGAGGAACCCCTCTCTTTAGAGCTTTTTGGAGATTTTGATACATAGAGGTAACTTCCTAATGTCACCATGAAATTCTAGTTTGTTTGTATATTTGGAAAGCCCTAGGCCTAACCTAACTGTAGGAATAGGAAACCCTAAAATTTGGGTCCATTTCGTGTCCTATTTGGACACGTATCAGTGTCCCCTTGTTTGTGTTTGAGGAAATGCCACAAAGAAAGTTTTGGTGTTATTTTCGAATTCTATTTGAATAGGAATTTAGGTTTGATGTTGCTTATTGGTTTCTGGTTGACTGAGGTGGTGTTTGTGTTGTGTCGGGTCGTTTTGGACACGGGGACACGCCCGCGCGCGCTGGGTCTGCACTGTCCTGCTGTGCGGGGGCTGCACCGGACACGACACGCGGCTAGAGGACACGAAACTCGACACACACCACGGGGCACTGACTGACACGCCACGTGTCAAGTTTTAGATGACCATGTGGCGTGTCGAAGGAGAAATCCCCAGTGCATTGGTTATACACTGTTCTGCACACAGTGTGCATTTAGCCACTGATACGCTGTTCGTATCTCCTTTGGACACGTCGAGGACACGATTCAGGCAACCCTAGTCCTAGCCCTAGTCCTACTCGACACTGGGACACGAGCACAGGGTCTGTGTCGTGTCGTGTCTTGTGCACGAGCTCTAGGAACACGTGCACGAGGATTTGTTCTGTGATTGCACTATTTTGTATTTTTGATTTGTTGGACACGTTTGTGTCCACTTTTGTGGACACAAACACTTGACACGACATGTACACTTTGTATATATTATTTACCAACCACTGATTGATGCTTTAGTTTAATTATATTGATCAATTCCTTCTTTTTTCCTATTTTCCTGATACCTCCATTATTTGCTCATTCTTGTTTTTGTTCCAGGTTTCATAACTTGATTTTGTCATCAATTTTACCCTACCTAACACTGTTAATAGAGTGGTTTAAGACCTCACATTGTTTCTCCTACATGTTAACTACCTATGTGTTGATTTTGGTATTGATTGGTGGGTTTTTGATTCAAATGGGTTGATGTTGAGATGGGGGAAAACTGAATTGGTTCAGTTTTCATAGGTATTGAAATATTGTGACTGTGGTTTGTGATTTGGGATTGAACCAACTGTGTGGACTGTTTTCCACAGTTCTGAATAACTGAGATTTAAACCTAGAACTAAAAACTGGAACTTGGTGATACTGTGAACTGATTTCAAGATTTTATGCAATGTATATCAATGTAATGCTTCACACATTCCTGAACATTGTTTTTTTTTGCCATAGCATACTGCTACACTCATGCATACACCCTCACTTGAGAGTCACAAATCTGAAAGCTGTTAATTAACTCCTGATTACATGTTTTTTTACAGCCCTCTAATGTATTCCTGTTTTCCATTAACCCTTGACTGGACACTGACACTCCCATACTTCACTCATGCAAGACACACACACACACACACATGACCACTACATGGCTGTCCAATATTAGCCCATCTAATCCCCATTGAATACCCATATCAGTCCCTATATATATATCAGTCCATGTTCAGGCCATATTGGCCTATGGGACAGCCCCCTAAACCTGCTATTAACCCTTCACCCTTGACACACACTTGATTTCCTACCTCTATACATATATGTATAGATATATTGTGATGTGCCTATGTAGATATATATGTATGTAGGCAAGTATCTATGCATTTTGAGTATGAATGCAATGTGTATATATATAAATATGTGATATGTGAGATTGATGGCTTGACTAGCTTGTATAGCCTTATTTAGACTTGTGATGTTGTGTGGTGGTTGGAATAGACTAGTTAGACTGGGTAGGCCTATTATAGACTTAGCTAGACTTGATTGACTAGTTAGGGCCTAGAATGACTTGTTAAACCTAGATTTGACTAACTTGGACTAGGCTTGATTAGACCATAGTGACCTAGTATAGACTAATGTAGTTTAGTATAGACTAGTTGACCTAATTTAGACTTGGTTAGACCTAGTTTGACCTAGTATGACTTCTAGGGTTGACCAGAGTTGACCAAGAGTTGACTTTGGCCTAGTTTGACCTAGATTCATGTAGAATGCATAGTAGAGCTTCAGTTTACCATTTTTTAGACTTGTTGTGACTTGTGCTGTTCTATAGGAGACAGACACCACTCCTCGGACAGTATATTCTCTTCAGACACTCAGACTATCAGGCGAGTACATTCTCTGACCGTTTCATACTTGTATGGATGTACATTCTTGCTCTAGATTACTGTACTTGATGCTGACACGACCGTTATCACGGATTGGTACTATATGGATCTCCTTTTGAGATGTTATCTCCTTGTATTCACTAGATACATATTGTGACGTGCGTTTCACTTCCATATTGTATTTATTGAATACCCATATCATTGTATACTCATTGTGCATATTGTACTCTCATTATCACATGAGCCCAGGGATAGACCATTGTACACTATTGTATAACATTGTACATCCATTGTATAACATTGTACACTATTGTATAAGATAACGTAACTGGAGAAGATCCTTGTGTATTGATTGGGGAGGGGGAGTAGAATTGGTTATGTACTCAAATCCTATTGTACAACATTGTATAACTATTGTATATGTCTATTGTACACCCACGTACAATGGAGTTACCATTGCACTTTCCTAGCCCGTTTACATAACCAGATTGTACTCTAAAATCACATGTTCCTTACAGTTCTTACTTATCATATTTAGATATTTCTTGTTATCAAATCTCTACTGTTTTTCCTATATCTTCTTCTTTCAGCGTTTCATGTACTTTACTCTATTGCATGCTTTATATTTCCTAACTCGATATGAACTGCGTGAGATGTTTTGTGCTCGCTCCCGTCCTGACTGGACCTGTTGAAAATATTACAGAGGATGATGAGGAGGCCTGCATAGACACCTACTATGGGACAGCTGTTGATGACTTGTGTGACCCAGATTCCCAGCCTGATCCACTAGCTTAGAGATTATGGCTCCCTAGTCTAGGTTTACATTTTCTGTCATTTTGAGATCTGATTGTATATTCTTTCATTTCAGTATTAGAGACTTGTATTGAGTTGGATATTCTGTTTGTATGTCAGTAGACACTTAGACTCTTTTTCTCTGATTGTATCCTGTGGATCCTTATTCCAGTATCTATCTATCTTTTATTTTCATCATTCTGCCTTAGATGTGATTGAGACTGTATATTGTTATGTCACCTCCATTCGGAGTGTTTATACTGTACAGGTACCTTTATATTGTTAGATGATTGACCTAGGACAGCGTTCTACCGCCGACACTGCGGCGTAGGCTGGGCGTCGTTACGTTCTCGTACCCTCACAGTGGGTGCGGGTCGTGACAGGGTGCCACTAATCCCTCGGCCTACGCCGCCCACCAACTGCGGGCAAGATCTAACAACTGCAGGCGCACTACGGCCACCTTCTCGTTTTCTGGAGTCCTGGCTGCTTCTAGAATTACTTCGGTATCCTGAAGCCAAGCATCCGCGGCGATCGCATCTTCGCTGCCGTCGAAGAATGGAGGGTTCAGGCGCTTGAAGCTGTTGGCCGCGCTGTTACCCTGATAACCACCCCGGGTCAAAGCATCCGCACTGCCTGGTGCAAGACATCTCCACGCCAGTCTTGGAAAGCTATCAAGGTCCTGACGAGTCCTACCAAAGTGCCGTCATCATGTTCTACTGGTTGAACTGGCTGGACTGGTGGCTCTCCGCCAGAAGGCACGACTCTAGAGGCAACTCCGGAATGCTGGGATTGATCTCCAGGTTGCTGTTGGTCCGCAGGAGGTGCTCCGCCTTGCTGGTCAGTAGGACCACGAACAATGCCGTTGAAGAAGACGACATAGGAAACAATAAGGAAGGACCAGGACAGATCAACGATACAAGCATATGATCAGGACAAGAATCCAGGGATTCAGAAGATACGAGCAGAGATCAAGGACGAATACTGATTGAGATATCTATTCGGTAAACCCTCACATATCTTGATTTACAAGACCTGCATGGACCACCACTTAAACCATGTCACACCCCAGAACCAGAATACTGGAGAACGGGGGCAGACATAGCCAGCTACGTATATGAAATGGAATCCATCTCACTATACGGTCACGGCTGTCTAGATACATAAGGGTTTAACTACAAGCCAGCAGTCTCCTAAGGTCATGAAGAAGCCTATTGTCTCAATCACAAGCAAGCAATAGTAATTACAAGATGTCAGAGCACCAAATATATAATAGCAAGGCGTCCCATACATTACATATTGGATGATCATGAAGCTAGTCGTACAAAATGCCAGGACTAGCAAGAGTTCAGTCATACATGATCAACCCTAGGATCTGTTAATCATGTTACAGCCCGTAGGCAGACAGTAAATAAAGATGCAATCGAGCTAACACGTGCTCGCCGGCTAAATGCCTCAAAAGAATAATTTTTACAAATAAGTGGGAGGACAAAAAGAAACCCACTCGTTACCAGGGTTCCGACTAGTGGTCACCATCTGGCTGGAAGATCGGTGGATCCTCTAGAGCTGCTCCGATATCTGGCCACACAAAACCAGCTGGGTCAGACCCCAGAAAGAGCAAGTGCCACAAAGGAGGCTTCACTTAGAAACTAAAACCAGCATATAGAAGGAACATTAAAGTTAATTTATCAGAAATAACAACAATAATTGAGTACGAGGAAACCATTCAAGTAGCCAGACTACAACCCTTAAACCAAACAAGGACCGGGGTTGCAATCCTTCACCTGAATGGAAATCCGTCTCAAATACTATAGATAAGGTAATAAGACAATAAACGAAGAGAAGACACAGAACTGCTCCGGGAGCCAGGTTATAACCCTTAAACCAAACAAGGACCGGGGTTGTAACCCTTCGCCTGAACAGAACTGGACTCCTGATCTTTATTGTTAAGGCCATTATAGATAATCATGTTGCTGAAGTAAGATAGAACATGACAAGCATGGCACGGGATACAAATAAGACAATAACCGAAGGGAAGACACAGAACTGCTCCGGGAGCCAGGTTACAACCCTTAAACCAAACAAGGACCGGGGTTGTAACCCTTCGCCTGAACAGAACTGGTCCCCCGATCGTTATTGTTAAGGCAAGCATCAATAATCGTGTCTTGTCACGATCTTGCACAGGATCAGGATAAGACTAAGCTGGAATAACTTCATCCAATCAATCACGGCCAATCAAAAGTACGGCTTGATACTTTAACTAGCTAGGGTTATCACAGGCCTAGTTACTAGCAAGATGCAATGAGATTATTTCAACAGCCACAAGCCCTGCAGACCATCCAAGTTATCCAGGTCGAATGTCCATTTATGAAGGATGCACCACATGACTGTGTGCTGGAAGTGTACCCTACTCGTCGGTAGGCTACAAGTCCACTTAATGCGCCCAGATAACGGGATTGCCTGTAGCTGGGAATCTCTTCATGTCTACTGAATTATTCTAGTTTATTACTCTTAGTTAATTACAGTAGGTACCCCTGACCGTGGTACTCAGGGATCCCATCCTAGACATGATGCAAGACAATACTAGTTGACAGAATTTGAGATAATCATGTCAGGTATGCTTGTCCTGCCATGCCGTGTTCAATTATTATTAACAAACCTATTAAATAAATTCATGATTATCAAGTTCATGACAAAAGGCGTAAGGATATAAAATGGGCGTAAAATATCTAATAAAATATCAATATACAGGGCTATAGAAGAGCCAAGCTTAAGGAAAATAAAACCAAAGTGACATGCTGACAGAAGACCAAGTCCGCCAAGGCCATACGCTTAGTGCAAAAGTCATACGCTCAGGTCAGGCTACGCTCGAGTCAAGCTACGCTCAGGTAAGCCTACGCTCAGGTCAGCCTACGCTCAGGTAAGCGTATGCTCAGGTAAGTCTACGCTCACAAAGGGCAGCGTATGAGGTCCATACGACCCCTTGTCACACAAGTGAGCGTATGCAAGACATACGCTCCAAAAAGGCAGCGTATGAACTTCATACGACTCCTTGTCACACAAGCGAGCGTATGCGAGTCATACGCTTCCGAAAGGCAGCGTATGGACTCCATACGACTCATGGCTATCCAAGTGAGCGTATACAAGTCATACGCTCCAAAAAGGCAGCGTATGGACTCCATACGACTCCTTGTCAAGCAAGCGAGCGTATACGAGTCATACGCTTCCAAAAGGCAGCATATGGGGTCTACTGCGCTGTGCTAAAGAGCGCGCACAGCTCAGTGACGCAAGCTAAAAAGCTCGTGCACTGCTCATTGTCTTCTAAAAACAGCAGGAACTCCATGGTTGAACCCTAAGCTTCCAAAGTCCATAACTTGGTCAAAACAAGTCCAAATCCAACTTTCTAAAGGTCAAAATTGGGTAGAAGGAAATTCTCTACCACATGGAACCATCAAAACTTAAAAACAAGGGAATTTAATAGATCAAAACCATGAAAATCCGAAAATGACTAAATTCTAGATCTACAAAAATCTAAGCTTCAAAATAGAAAATGACAAGTTCTAATGTGGATTAGAAAGTTGCAAAGAAGAGGTTAGAACAATAAAAATAGTGGGTTTCTTCATGAAGCATGATTGCACTTGCCTAGGCTAGGGTTTTCTTGGTTGGTGGTGGAGAGTAATGAAGAAGAAAGGAAATAATGAGGAGAGAGAATGGGAAGAGGTTAATAAATGGGGTTGGTTGTGGTAGGTAGGGGGTTCACCCTTGGTTCATGATGAACCAAGGCTAATCAAGCCTAGCCGAACCAACCCAAGCCAACCCAAACCAAGATGAACCATGGCCAATACGAGATAAAATACGTACACGTATTCTTAAATACGTAATACGAACAACAGGCATTACAGGAGGAGAGTGCCACCTTCGCACCCCCATCAGGCGTATGGCAAGGCCAAGCGCCGGGTTGTCAAGTGAATGTTGCGCCCCCAGATCCAACGCAAAACATGCGCTCATATCAGTAGTGGGGGCACAATATTTAAAGTAACTTGAACGAGCCTCAGACGCAAAACCAATGAAAAAAGGAGCGGGAGTTCAAGACCACAGGGTTTGCCTTGCTCGACTTGGTTGCGAACGTAGCAGATGTACCCAAGTGAGACAAGGACTTTGAAGGTTGGCTCGTTTCTGGCGCAGAAGCACCCGAGTTGACCTTATACAGCTTACCATTAGCAGTGCATATGATCGTGAGCGCATGCTTCTGGTTTGCCGCTGGCATAGCACGTTTGAGGCGCATGGCCCGTGCCGCCTTGGACTTCTTCGTACCGTCCCGCTGGGGTGCATAGTACCCAGAGTCTAAATTTCCCTTGTCATGACAGCGAGTGAGTCTGTCAAAGACAGAGACCTTCTGTGGCGCATCAGAGTTACTGTACAGGGTATTAGCTGCGCCCCTGCTCCGTCGGCGCATCTTTTTCGTCTAAGAGGAAGATGGTTGGGGAATATGGTCAGCCCCACGTTCCTCCGAGAGATGTGCTATAGCGGTGGGCGCATCTTGGCTGCTGAAGACGTCAGCAGGAAGGGTAGGCTGCATCGGCGTATCCCCTTCGGTGGTGGTGCCAGCAGCATCAACCTTGCGTACCCTGACTTGGCGAGTCTTCTTCGACTTTGGCAGCCGCTTCGAAGGACTTGCGCTGCCTTCAGAGATGAACTCCTCATACGCTTGTTGATTGAGGCGTACGACCAGCATCTTGTGGAAGGATCCCACCTTCATGTCGTCGAATTGTGACACAGCTTTCTCGGCGGAGGAGAAAGAGATTCCCAGTAGAGTCGCCAGCTTGTTTGCCATTAAAATCTTTTGATTACAAATTTCAATTACAAACAGAACAGTGTTACAATGTAGGACTTGGATGTAGTCCTAGGAGTACATTTTTGTTTATCTGGGTCCTTGTGTCGATGGAGCGAGTGGTAATACGTTGACTCCGTTGATGATCTGACGACGGTTCTCGGTTCTCTAAAGGTCTGAATTACTCTGGGTGCTGGAGCTTATGGAGAGGAAAAAGACGTTGAGTATCTCTTCCGATCTCTGGAAGTAAACTCTGATGCTTTGGTTGACTGTGTGTCTTGATCTCTGACAGTCTCTGTGTATCTCTGTGTGTGTGTGAGAGAGGGAATGATCCTTCTATTTATAAGCAGCAGGTTGGCTGCTCATACGCGCATATATAGGATATGCCTGTTTGTGGGGATGCCATATGGTAATTGCTGATGGAGGCGCATGGGCAGCACGCTCGGATTGAGGAGTTAAACTCTTCTTGTTGTATTTGTGGGCTACGACAAAGCTGACACATAGCAATGGAGAAGATCTTTCGGTTGCTGAGATCTTGGGTGATTAGTACCCCTTCATCGGCTGAACTGAGTCAAAAGACACATGGCGCGTATCCGTAGCTCAAGGATCTCAGATTTGGTGGAGAGTAATCTGACAGGATGCGCATAGGATTGGGCGCATGAGTAGACTTTGGCCTGTAACCTTTAGGAGTCACGAACTAGTCTGGGCGCATGGCTTTTGAGGCGCATACGGGGCTTCAGTAGTGACTTGACCTCTGTCTTTAGGGATCAGAGAAAAGTCTGAGGTACATGGATTTTGAGGCGTATGCAAAGATTTGGGTACATGGCTGCGGAAGCGCATGCAAAATGGTTGGGCGGCCACGTGGCTTCTACCTGCCGAAGGAAAGTAATGATGATGCTGACGTCAGCGACGCTTCATCTTCTGAAAAAGCTGCTAAGTGTTCAGTCCTCGGGGGACGTACTGCCAACTCTGTCACTTGAGCATTAATTGCTCGATGTTGACGAGCCGAAATGGGCACATGGGTCCATGTTGATTAGGACGCATGGATCTGTGCTTTGTTGGGCACATCCTTATGGGGCGCTTTGGAACGGGCACATCTGTATGATGCGCGGTGTATGGTCGATACATCTGTTTGCATGACGTGCCTTTATTGGTCTGACTGTTGCGTTCTTCGAGTGCTTTAAATAGCTATTTTTGACTTGGCCGAATTCGAAGCGTCAAGTTCATCCCCATAAATACAAATTTATTGCACGGGATTCGGAGTGTCCGCCACTTGGCGCATGGGTTTGATTTGCCCAACCTATAAATAGTAGCAAGGAGAGAGTTTGCTTTTCGTTCTCACACGTCCTCCCGAAGTAAACATGTTTGCTCGAGCACATTCTGTTGACGAGATGTTCTCGGGGGTGAAGATGCGACGACTTATCTTCGTTCATGCGCTTGAAGGTGACTGTTACATCCGAAAGTCGGAGTCGAGGGCTTCTGAGGCAGGCAGAAGGTGCCTGTTGCATCCGAAGATCGGGATGCTCGAGCCTCGTCTCCGTTATGCTGGAAGAGCCGTAGATCGGAATTGTGGTGCCCCGATCATCTTCCTTGGGCTTTGGGAGAGCTCTTCCTCCTGCTAGAGTGGGTGTTGTCTATTCTGGATATGTTGAAAGCCTCCTTTTGCCGCGGATCGATTGCGGTGCTCTCCTCTTCCTTTGGAGAGATCTTCCTCCCGCTAGGGTGGGGTTGATCGCCCTCCCTTGCTCAATAAATGCTTCATTAGTTGAAGCACCCGATCGGGTCGAAGTGGAGCGCATATGCTGAGACTTCATGATGCGCATGACTGAGATACAGAAGGGATGCACAAAACTGAGCTGCTGAAGAGATGTGCCTGACTGAGACGCTGAAGAGACGTGCCTGACTGAGACACTGAAGAGACACGCCTGACTGAGACACTGAAGAGACGCACCTGACTGAGACGCTGAAGAGACGCGCCTGGCTGAGAGCGCATCGCGGTTGCTGTGCCTAGCTGTAGACTTAGGGTCTTTTTTTGTAGAAATTCTTCTTTATAAAGCCTTTTTTAGACATGTAATAGACTTTTGTATGAAATAAAAATCTTCTTTTAATGTCTACGCTTTTTCTGTTTGCTTGTGCCAAGTACTTCATCTGAGCTCCCTGGCGTATGTAATGTTAGACGTATAGGATTTCTGGTCCTGAAATTCCATGCTTCTACACCAATTATGACGGTACATTTTGGATTCGAGCCACATCCTTGACCATTCGGAATTGGTTGTTGGTACCAACCTTTTGTATGAGTGAAGGCCCGTATCCATATTGGACCGAAAGGAGAAGATACTCAAGAACAAGACTATTAGTTTAGTCCGTGTTGCTTGGGGTCATCACTCTTTGGGTGAGTCAACTTGAGAACGTGAGGATGAGATCCGATCACGATATCCACACCTGTTTGACTCATAAGGTAAAATGTCTTTCTTATGCCTTATGCTTTTAATTCCTTGATTGCATGAATGATTGCTTAATTAATTGCTAGTCGTAGATTGCCTATGGTTAGTGTAGCTTGCACCGACATCTTTAGCCTCTTGATTAAATTTCAAGGACGGAATTATTTTAAGATGGGTAGAGTTGTCACTCCCGTTTTTCGTTATACGTATTTTTAGTATATGTGTACGGAATTATGACTTTTGTCAGGTGATCCGTATTTTGACTTGTCTTGCTTAGCCTAGTCTTGGTTTAATTTTGTCTTGGTTTAATTCGGTTTGTTCAACCTGGCTTGGCTTGACTTGGTTTATTTTGGTTCGAGATGAGAAGGTTTTGTATAAAAACCAACTCATCTCTCTCTCTCCCCTCCATTATTTCTCATTACTTCTTCATCTTCTTCATTTACTCCCCCCACCCACCAAGCCCTAGGCAAGTGCAACTTGCTTCATGATGGATCTCAAATTTTATGGTTTTATTGTCTTCCTTGCTTGATTCTAAGCCTCTTTAGAACTTTGAAATTTTGGTTTTGATTGTTACACTTTGTAAACCCCCTGATAAATTTTTTTTAAAGTATTTGTTTAGCATTTTTCCTTGTAGTTAATTTTGTGATTGTGAATATTAAAAATTGCAAGTAAGTGACATTTTATATGTATATATGCTAATTAATTTTGGTACAAGATTTTAGTAAAATACTCTAGAATATTTTAGGATATTTAGGCTTTTAAAGTTAATTAGTAATTTAGATAATTTAAAATATTTCCTACTTATAAATAGATTGTATTGATTTTTATAGTCATGCTATTCACATAATAGGTAAATGTACAAAATATTTATTCAAAAAATTTATTATTATTTATTTAGGATTTTCTTTATTCATATACTTAGAAAAATATTTTGAAAAGATATATATATATATATATATTTTATATATATATATATATATATATATATATATATATATATATATATATATATATATAAATATATATATATATATATATATATATATATATATATATATATATATATATATATATATATATATATATATATATAAACTTGTAACTAGTATTAAAAAAAAAATAAAAAAAAATATATATATATATATATATATAAACTTGTAACTAGTATTCATTTTCTAGAGCAATTAGTAAGAAATTTACATACTAGGTAAAAACTTGGGCATGATATCAAATTTGTTAAGTGAACTATTCAAGATTTTAAAAGAAATTTTTGGATTTTTCTATATATAAATACCTATATATTTGTAAAGAAGAGAAATAAATAAATAAATAAATAAGAGTTACTGTTCACTTAGTGAACAGTCCTCGATTTTGGCCCGAGTCCTAACCCCTTCATGTGCCAGCCATAAGAGCACAAGGCTTTGTTTGTAAAAAAAAACCTACTGTTCTGAGAACAGCAGGCCAAACAGAGCTACTAAGAACCCAATAGCAAACCCCAACGAACCGTGAGCGAAGTCCCTGTATGCGTGTATATATATATATATATATATATATATATATATATATATATATATATATATATATATATATATATATAAGTAGCAGAAACGAAAACCCTAGTACCAACCTAAATCTTGCTACCCCACGATTCCTCGATGATCGTGCACGCCACCCTAGCCCGGCATGTCGCCACGACGGTCGCCGGCCGGCGGCAGAGCGGCGCGCGCGCAACGGCCAGCTGTCAACAAAGACAATACCAACACTATGAAGGTTTGACTTTGTCATGCCCCGCTCCCGTAGGAGCGATCGTCCTCGCTAAGGCGTGATGCCGAACGGGCCTAGGTTGCGCCCGTGCAAGGCTAATCTCTAGAAACGTCCGATTCGAGCTTGGCGACAGAGTCGCACAGAGTGTCCCCATTTGCAGCGGAAAGTAAATGAACACAAGTTGAAGTGAATTCAAACTCTTTATTAATTTTAAGAAGTTTACAAGCGGCGCTAGGCCGAGTTTACAAGTCTCTCAAGCTCTCTCTCTCTCTCTCTGTGAAACATAAAAGCCGTGCCAAGTGGCTTACAACATGGAATGATTTATGGCGAGGTTCCGATACATTATGTCATGTATATGGTGCTTCAGCTCCTTAATTACAACGCTCCAAGGCTCCAGAGTTAGCTCCGTGCCTTAGCACGTTCGAGGGAAGCTCCGCACCCGACGACATCTCCTGCATCCTGCAAGCGATCTATGGGATTATGAGTACATTGTTATGCACTGGTGTCACGACCCACATCCTAGAGTAAGGGAACGAGACGTGGGTACGTCCAGCCTACGCCGCAGTATCGGCGGTAGAACGCTGTCCTAGGTCACAACATCTAACAGTTTAAGGTAAGACAGTTATACTCCCCGAATGGGGGTGACACAACAGAATATATCTCAATCACATCTAAGGTAGAATACGATAAGATAGAATGATATAAAAGATGTAAGATCCAAATCCATAGGAAATACAAATAGAGAGAAAGCTAAGTGTCTAGATAAACTCCACTAACATCCAGAATAATACAGATCCAATATATACAACTCAATTTCCAATACTATGAAATAAGATAAAGACATCTCTGGAGCAACAGTCTCTACAGCTAAGGGATCCGACTGGAAGTCCGGATCACAAGTGTCCTCTAAGGCTGTCCCATAGAAAGTATCTAAGCAGGCCTCCTCCTCCTCGTCCTCTGTAAAATTTTCAACTGGTCCAGTCAGGACAGGAGCGAGCATAGTACATCTCAACAAATCATAGCAGGTCAGGATATATAATCATGCTAGAGAGTAAGATACAAAAACTGAAAGAATAACATGATAAAAAGGAAGACTGTAAATAAATAGATACCGTATATAGAGAACTATCAGTGACTAGTGATTCAGAGCACAAGACGGTTATATAAACGGCACGATGTTGTACACGAGTAATCTACAGAGGTTGTACACGAGTAATCTACTGGATTGAATACCTAACCACTTCTACCCTCCCACCTCAATCAATACACAAGGATCTAGCCAAGTTATGTTATTGTACACGAAGGTCATGTGAATACATAATTATATACGATTCACACATTTCGTATACGAATGTCACGAATACAAGGAGTACACGATGCTCACGATAAAGTACACGAACACGAATACCCGATGTATCCGCTAAGGGGATAACATCGCACAACAAGATCCATATAGTACTAATCCGTGTTTCCAACTGTCAGCATCATGTAAAGTAATCTAAAGCAGGAAATATACTCCTAATGCAGGATATGAAATGATCAGAGAATGTACTCGCTTGTATCCTGAGAATCTGAAAGATATCTACTGTCCGAGGAGTGGTGTCTGTCTCCTATAGAACAGTACAAGTCACTATGAGTCTAGAATGATAATTAGATGCAAGTTAATACAGTCTACATGAATCTAGGTCAATCTAGACCAAAGTCAACTCTTGGTCAACTCTGGTCAACCATAGAAGTCAAACTAGGTCAACTAGGTCAAACCTAAGTCAAACAAGTCTATACTAGTCTAACTAGTCTATTCTAGGTCTAACAAGGCTATACAAGTCCAATCTAGACTCACTAGGCAAACAGACACACCCATAGGCCATAGGCTATATCATGCCTATAACCCAAACCATATCACATATACACAAGTCAAAATATTTCTAATATATAATACACTTAACATATAGGCTACCTATGTGTATACTACACATACAAGTATATCTAAAATATATAATAGTAGGCACACATAGATATAGGATACATATATGTATACATCCCAAATACATATATATATATATATACAAATGTATAGGGAATAGGAAGAAGGATTGTGGTGGTGTACATGTGTGTGTGTGTGATTGAAGACATGAGGGTGTGAAGGAAAATCTTGAAATCAGTGAGGCTAAAACCTGTGTACATGAGTGACCCTGTGTGCAGTGATAAAAGGAAGAAAACAAGACAGTTAATATAGGGGTTAAACTCAGTTAAGTAAAAAGAAAAGAAACTAATTTCACAGTTTAAATAGGAATCAGTAGGCAGGACCAATGTCAGTAAAAAGGAAATGAAGAATCTCAGGTTTAAGGCTATTCAGTCCAGGTATTTAGAGACTTCATCTCAGTTTAACAGTTATATGAAACAATCATCACTTAGAAAATCTGGAAAAAAAGTGAACAAGGAAATCAGTGAATACATTATGAGAACAGTGTGTGTGAAACAAGGAACAAAATGGGAATAAAAGTTACATTAATCTATAACTCAATCTCAGTTTTATACAAACATTCAAGGAATCATTAACTCAGTTAAACATTGGTTAAAAATTCAGTTTACATAGAAATCAGTAGGGAGGAAACCACAATCCTAGTTTTCAATTAAAGTCTAATATCCTATTTCAAATGATCAAAAACCTCATTCGAATGTAATGTTAAGCTAAACGTGAACAAACAATATGTGGGAAAACATTTAACAGTGAAAACATTACTAAAACAAGGATTTAAATGTTTTAGGGAAAATTAGAAACGAAGTATCAGTCACTATTAACCATTTTCGAATCAATATCCCATTCCTCATATCAACCACCTAAACTACTATGAAATCAACTAACATAGATTACAACCATGTAGAAAAACGAATAGATAATTGAAACAACAATTTAAAATAGATTTAATAGGATTTTAAAGTTCAGGAATTCAAAAGAACTAAGTATCAGAACATGGTATCAGTGTTCATGCAGTCAACCCAAATTCGAAACCAATTTCACATCAATACCTATTCTATTATGCAAATCCAATCTAATATTTATCATACATCATATTTAGGATCAAATTAACAATTAAAATCACTATTTAAAACATTAAAACTGAAATTAGACAGAGAACCCAAAACAGTGCACTGATACGCACAGTACATTCCCCATGCACGTGCGATATCGTGTCCGACACGACACGAGAGGTCGTGTAACTTGACACATGTGGTGTCAATGGATGCCCCATCGTGTGTGTCAAGTATCACGTGTCCTAGTAGCGTATCCTGCGTGCAACAGACCCCGAGCATCAGGGGTGCTATAGTGCCCACGCGCGCTCGTGTGCACCCGCGTGTTCCCGTGTCCGTGGCGACACGACACGACACCAAAACATGCTCAGAATACTAGAAACCCCTAAGCAAGGTAAAAACCTAAATTTTTATTCAAATACATTCCTGAAATCAGATCGAAATGCCCTTTGGGATATTTTATCAAACACCTATATACATGGACTGATACGTATCTGATACGGACACGTATCAGACTCAAAACCTTGGGTTAACTATTCCTATAGTTAGGTTAGGCCTAGAGCTTCCTAAATATGCAATAAAAACAACATTCTATTTAGTAGATTTGAATTTACCTATGGGTTTGCAAAGCTCAAAAAGTCCCAAATGAGAATGGATCCTCAAGCCACCAAAACTCTCCCAAATTGTTTCTCCCCTGAAATTTCTCAATACTAGCAGCAAGTAGAATAAATTTAGGACCTATTACAATTGGTTTGGATGGAAAAGAAAATAAATAGGATTTTCTATAAATTATTGAAGATGGAGACTCACCTCTTTCTCAAACTTGCAAATATTTCTGAAGGATGCTAGCCCTAATTTCTAGGAGGCATTAAATAGAGGGAAAATGCCCTAGTGGCCGGCCATGGGCTGATGGGCTAGGGTTCCACTAGTGTTGGGTTGGGCTTCTAAGGGCTTAAGTCATAAACCATGACTTGTGAAATCACAAGCCATTTTCTATTCAAATCAAATCCTAATCTCTCCAAATAAGTTCTAGTGAGTTTGATATCACTGACTTAGTTCAAGATAGGGTTACACACTCTAACCAAGTAGTCATGACCTAGGTTAGCCTCTAGGACAGTCTCCTAAGTCAACACTGGTCAAGGTCAAATATAGCACCAAATCAAATATACTAAAAATTACTGAAAATTCTAATAATTATAATTAATACTAATAATTCCAAAATAATTCTAAAATTTTAAAAATGTCCAAAATACCCTCAAGCTAGAAAAGTGGTAGTGACAAATCTACCCCCTTAAAATAATTTCGTCCTCGAAATTAAAGGCGAAACTAACTGCTGAGAAGGATAAAAAAGTATACCTCAAGGTCCAAAAAGATAAGGGTACCGCTCGCGTATCTCATCCTCCCGCTCCCAGGTAGACTCTCCTGGAGAAGGATGCCTCCATGCGACGCGTACCAAGGGTATCACCTGGTTCCTCAGTACCTTCTCCCGGCGATCCAGAATCTCCACAGGCTGCTCTGGAGAGTAGGTCCAACCTCAATCTCCGAATGATCGAGCACATGGCTAGGGTCAGCCACGTACCATCTCAACTATGATATGTGGAATACGTTGTGGACGCCCACTAGTGCAGGTGGCAAGTCTAGCCTGTATGCCACGTCACCGACTCTCCTGCTGATAACGAAAGGGCCGATGAAGCGCGGGCTAAGCTACCCACCTCCACCAAAACGTATCGTACCACGAGTCGAAGATATCCGCAGAAAAACTATGTCTCCAACCTAAACACAAGTAAGGTCTTAAATTACTAAAAAATCAAACACGATCAATCAAACAAAATAAAATATAACCTACTTCTAATCCGATCTCTAAATCTGTACCTCAAACTCCAACGGCCTCTGGTGGCTACCGGTCCAGTGCCGATGTCTGTCCTGCGCCACGTAAAGTCTGTCCCTGATGAGCTTCACCTTCTCGGCTGCGTCAACAACCATCTCTGGTCCCAGTAAAGCTCGCTCTCCAACATAATCCCAAGATAAGGGTGTACGACACCTACGCCCGTACAGAGCCTCAAAAGGTGACATCTCAATGCTGGCCTGATAAATGTTGTTGTAAGCAAACTCCACCAAATGTAGATTATCCTCCCAGGAACCTCCGAAATCCAGGACGCACGTCCGCAGCATGTCCTCAAGCGTCTGAATAGTCTTTTCTGACTGTCCGTCCGTCTGGGGTTGGTATACAATATTAAATTTGATCTGAGTGCCCAAACTAGTCTGCAGACTCCTCCAGAAATAGGAAGTAAAGCGACTATCCCGATCTGAGATAATGCTGATGGAAACTCCGTGAATCCTGACTATCTGTCGTATGTATAACTCTGCAAGCCTCTCTGTAGACGTTCCCACCTTGAATGGCAAAAAGTGGGCCGATTTGGTCAACCTGTCAACGATGACCCAAATCGCGTATTTCCCACCTGGAGTACGCGGCAACCCAGATATGAAATCCATGGTGATATGTTCCCACTTCCACTCTGGAATGGGCAACGGCTGCAATAATCCTCCGGGCCTCTGCCTCTCTGCCTTGACCTACTGACAGACCAAGCATCTAGCTACGAAGCGAGCTACCTCCCGCTTCATTTCGTACCACCAGACATGCTCGCGCAGATTCTTGTACATCTTGTTGGCACCAGGATGTATAGAGTACTGCGATCTGTGAGCCTCCTGCATGATCTGCTCCCTGAGCTCCCCGCTAGGCACACATAACCTGGAACCGTGCCTCAAGGCACCATCCTCTGCAAGTAAAAACTCGCCATCCACCAACCCTGCACGAACCTGCTCTCGGATACACCGCAGAGCCACATCCTCAAACTGCGTTGCCTTGATCCTCTCCATCAAGTCTGACTGTATCTGAAGGCCCCATAACTGCATCTGCACTCCGGACATAATTACCTTAATCCTAAGGCTCTCCAAGTCTGCAAGCAAGTGTCGATCCATTGTCAAATATATGGCTGTCGGATACCTACTCAAGGCATCGGCAACCACGTTGGCCATCTCCGGGTGATACTGAAGTAAGATATCAAAGTCCTTCATCAACTCTAGCCATCTGCGCTGCCTCATGTTGAGCTCTTTCTGTGTAAACACATACTTCAAGCTCTTGTGATCTGTGAAAATCTCCACCCTCTCGTCACACAGATAGTGCTTTCACAACTTCAAAGCAAAAATCACCGCTGCCAACTCCAGGTCATGGGTAGGGTAGTTCTTCTCATGGGGACATAATTGTCTGAAAGCATAGGTAATCACCTTCCCATGCTGCTGCAAGATACAACCTAGCCCCTTTCCTGAAGCATCACTATAAATAGTGAATCCACTTGATCCTGAAGGCAATGTTAGAATCGGAGCTGTCATAAGCCGCTTCTTCAACTCATCAAAAGCTGCCTGACACTCCTCTGACCAAACAAACTCAGTATCCTTCCGGGTCAACCGAGTCAATGGCTCTGCAACCCGGGAGAAATCTTGCACAAATCTCCTATAATATCCTGCCAGCCCCAGGAAACTCCTGATCTCTGCCACTGAAGTCGACGCTGCCCAAGCCTCAACTGCTGTGATCTTCTTCGGGTCCACTGAGATACCATGTCCAGTCACCACATGACCCAAGAAGTTTACTCTGTTTAGGAAGAACTCGTACTTTGAGAGCTTGCCATACAATCTCTCCCTCCTGAGTGTCTCCAGAACCACTCTCAAGTGCTCCTCGTGCTCTTCCTCTGTCTTCGAATACACCAGGATATCATCAATGAATACCACCACAAACTTGTCTAAGTACTGTTGGAACACCTTGTTCATTAAGTTCATAAATACTGCTGGTGCATTGATCAGCCCAAACGGCATAACCAAAAACTCAAACTGCCCGTACCGCGTCCTGCAAGCGTTCTTAGGAATATCCTCCCTCTTCACCTTCATCTGGTGATAACCTGACCTCAAATCAATCTTGGAGAACACCCGAGCTTCGCTCAACTGATCAAAGAGATCATCGATCCGCGGCAGTGGGTATCTGTTCTTGATCGTCAGCTTGTTAAGTGCCTGTAGTCGATACACATCCATACCGACCCATCCTTCTTGGGTACAAAGAGTACCGGTGCACCCCTAGGTGAAGAACTCGATTGGATGAAGCCCTTATCCTGCAGCTCATCCACCTGCTTCTTCAGCTCCACCAATTCACTGTTGTTCACTCGATAGACATGATGAGAAATCGGTTTCGTACCGGAAAGCAAGTCTATTGAGAATTCTACATCCCTGTCCGGTGGAAGCCCTGGCAATTCCTTTGGAAATACGTCCATAAACTGTGCGACCAAGGGATACGGAGCCACCTGCTCCTCAACTGAAGCTCCACAGAAGATGCTACTGTCCTGCTCTGCCTGCCGGCGGGTGTACTCAAACTCTGGCTCTCCTGGCGCCTCAAACGAAACTCTATCCAATCGACAATCAATGCGGGCGTGGTGTCTACTCAGCCAATCTATACCTAATATAATGTCGTAGTTCGGTAGTGGCATGACGAGCAAACTCACTCCCAACTCTCGGCCTCCCAATATGACGCTCCGCCCTCTGCAAACATCACTCATTATGATGACTCCACCCCCGGTCGTGATCTTGCAGGTCCTAGGCAATGGTTCAGAAACCAGACTGTGTCTAATAGCATATGATACTGACACAAAGCTTAGGAAGCCCCGGAATCAAAGAGTGCAAAGGCTGAAAGAGAGTCGAAAAGAACCGAACCTGCTATTAGCTCTCCTATGACCTCTGTATCCTCAGCCGCCATGGCGAAAGCTCGCCTCTGCTGTCCACCTATTGCCTGCTTCTGGTGCTGGTGGAACCTCTGCTGCTGGGTCGGCAATTGTCCCTTCGGCTGACCTGCTGGAGCCTTGGCTGCCCCAACTCCTCCTGGTACTGGACGCATCATCGCAACTGGACACTCTCGCATCTGGTGGTCCACCGAACCATACATCAAGCATCTACCAAGTCTTTTTCTGCACTCGTCCCACTTGTGCCCAGGCTTCTTGCAGAAAGTACAACTGATAGCCTGCTGCCTGGGTGCCAACTGCCCTCTTTGCTGCTAATGCTGCACCTACTGAAAAGGTGCCCTGCCCTGTTGCTGATACTGCTGAACTGGCCTCTGCGGCTGCTGCTGCTGGAAGTGAGACCTCTTGGCCTGCCCCTGACTGCTGCTACCACCCTGAAAGTTACGACCCCTTTTCTGCTTCAACCCTAGGTAGTCTTCCGCCGCCATAGCCCTAGAAAATATCTCTGCAAAAGTAGCATTCCGGTCGCTCTTAGTCAGCGACCGAACCTCTCTAATAAAGCCTCGACAAAACTTCCTCGCCTTCGTCTTCTCAGTCAAGTCATCTATAAAGCGGGCCAATCTACAAAACTTTCCAGCATACTCAGCTACAGTCTGGTTCCCCTGAACCAGACCCTTGAACTGTGCCTCGATACCTCCCAAGGCCACATCAGGAAAGAACTGCTCCTTAAACAGCTCATTAAACTGGGCTAAAGTCTAGCCCTCAACTCCCACCCTGGGATCTGTCTGATACCACGCACGGGCTAAGTCCTGCATCCGACTGCCCGCCGCCTCGATATAGAGTCGATCTGGTATCTCCGCCAGCCTGAATATCTCCTCGATATGCTCTATCCAGTCGTCTGCATAATGGATGCCCTCTGTACTGAAGAACTCTCTGGGATACATCTTCTGAAAGTCCTGTATGTCCTTCTCCCTCCGACGGGGCTGTTGCTGGGCCTCCTGAGCAGTAACCATCTCAACTGTAGTGCGAACCAGCTGGTGTGCCTCGTCGATCCCCTGACGGAAATCGGCAGTCTGTCTCATCTGCTGCTGCTGGTGGGACTCTAGAATCCTCTCCACGAAGGAGAAGAGATGTGCAGCATCTACCATTCCCACAAACGGAGGCTACTGCGGTGTAAGAATCTCAGGAATCACAACGCTCGGCCTCCTGACTGGTGGAGGTGCTCCTCCAAAAGTTGCAGAAACACCGACTCCTGAGGGCTGCACTGGCCCCGCAGCACCAGGAGCTGGCTTCTGCTGAGGTCGAGAGGTGCTAGACCCCTCTCCAGCGTCTCCCAGTCCAGGACGATGCGATCTCGTCTAAACCATCCTGGAGACACAGATCAAACAAGAAACAATTACTAAGAATGAGTCAAAATATCAAAGGAGGACAATTTAAATTTCAAAGGAAGGCAATAAGCAGCAAAAGTAGATATACAGAATCTGATTCGGAGTTTTTCTAGTGTGATTGAGTACCTTCAAAAATATACTAATTCCTACTGCAGGCTACATCGATATTCTAGTTCGAATACCACTACATTTGTAACCTAGACCGGCATGGGCCACCACTAAAAATGTGTCACGACCCGCACCCTAGAGTAAGGGCACGAGACGTGGGTACGTCCAGCCTACGCCGCAGTGTCGACGGTAGAATGCTGTCCTAGGTCACAACATCTAACAGTTTAAGGTAATATAGTTATACTCCCCGAATGGGGGTGACACAACAGAATATATCTCAATCACATCTAAGGTAGAATACGATAAGATAGAATGATATAAAAGATGCAAGATCCAAATCCACAGGAAATACAAATAGAGAGAAAGCTAAGTGTCTAGATAAACTCCACTAACAACCAAAATAATACAGATCCAATATATACAACTCAATCTCCAATACTATAAGATAAAGACATCTATAGAGCAACAGTCTCTACAGCTAAGAGATCCGACTGGAAGTCCGGATCGCAAGTGTCCTCTAAGGCTGTCCCATAGAAAGTATCTAAGCAGGCCTCCTCCTCGTCCTCTGTAAAATTTTCAACAGGTCCAGTCAGGACAGGAGCGAGCACAGTACATCTCAACAAATCATAGCAGGTCAGGATATATAATCATGCTAGAGAGTAAGATACAAGAAACTGAAAGAATAACATGATAAAACGGAAGACTGTAAATAAATAGATACAGTATATAGAGAACTATTAGTGACTAGTGATTCAGAGCACAAGACGGTTATGTAAAGGATACGATATTGTACAAGAGTAATCTACAGAGGTTGTACACGAGTAATCTACTGGATTGAATACATAACCACTTCTACTCCCCCGCCCCAGTCAATACATAAGGATCTAGCCAAGTTATGTTATTGTACACGAAGGTCATGTGAATACATGATTATACACGATTCACACGTTTCATACACGAATGTCACGAATACAAGGAGTACACGATGCTCACGATAAAGTACACAAACAGGAATACCCGATGTATCCGCTAAGGGGATAACATCGCACAATAAGATCCGTATAGTACTAATCCGTGTTTCCAACGTGTCAGCATCATGTAAAATAATCTAAAGCAGGAAATATACTCCTAATGCAGGATATGAAATGATCAGAGAATGTACTCGCCTGTATCTTGAGAATCTGAAGGATATCTACTGTCCGAGGAGTGGTGTTTGTCTCCTATAGAACAGTACAAGTCACTATGAGTCTAGAATGATAATAAGATGCAAGTTAATGCATTCTACATGAATCTAGGTCAATCTAGACCAAAGTTAACTCTTGGTCAACTCTGGTCAACCCTAGAAGTCAAACTAGGTCAACTAGGTCAAACCTAAGTTAAACAAGTCTATACTAGTCTAACTAGTCTATTCTAGGTCTAACAAGGCTATACAAGTCCAATCTAGACTCACAAGGCAAACAGACACACCCATAGGCCATAGGCTATATCATGCCTATAACCCAAACCATATCACATATACACAAGTCAACATATTTCTAACATATAATACACTTAACATATAGGCTACCTATGTATATTCTACACATACATATATATCTAATATATATAATAGTAGGCACACATAGATATAGGATACATATATGTATACATCCCAAATACATATATATATATATATATATATATATATATATATAAATATATATATATATATATATATATATATATATATATATATATATATATATATATATTATATATATATATATATATACAAAAAAAATATATATATATATATATATATATATATATATATATATATATACATATATATATATATATATATACACATATGTATAGAGAATATGAAGAAGGATTATGGTGGTGTACATATGTGTGTGTGTGTGTGTGTGTGAATGAAGACATGAGGGTGTGAAGGAAAATCCTGAAATCAGTGAGGCTAAAACCTGTGTACATGAGTGACCCTGTGTGTAGTGATTAAAGGAAGAAAATAAGACAGTTAATATAGGGGTTAAACTCAGTTAAGTAAAAAAAAGAAACTAATTTCACAGTTTAAATAGGATTCAGTAGGCAGGACCAATCTCAGTAAAAGAAAAATGAAGAATCTCAGGTTTAAGGCTATTCAGTCCAGGTATTCAGAGACTTCATCTCAGTTTAACAGTTATATGAAACAATCATCACTTAGGAAATCTGGAAAAAAAAAGTGAACAGGGAAATCAGTGAATATATTATGAGAACAGTGTGTGCGAAACAAGAAAAAAACTGGGAATAAAAGTTATATTAATCTATAACTCAATCTCAGTTTTATACAAACATTCAAGGAATCATTAACTCAGTTAAACATTGGTTAAAAACTCAGTTTACATAGAAATCAGTAGGGAGGAAACCACAATCCCAGTTTTCAATCAAAGTCTAATATCCCATTTCAAATCAAAAACCTCATTCGAATGTAATGTTAAGCTAAACGTGAATAAACAATATGTGGGAAAACATTTAACAGTGAAAACATTACTAAAACAGGGATTTAAATGTTTTAGGGAAAATTAGAAATGAAGTATCAGTCACCATTAACCATTTTCGAATCAATATCCCATTCCTCATATCAACCATATAAACTACTATGAAATCAACTAACATAGATTACAACCATGTAGGAAAACTAATAGATAACTGAAACAACAATTTAAAATAGATTTCATAGGATTTTAAAGTTCAGGAATTCAAAAGAACTAAGTATCAGAACATGGTATCAGTGTTCATACAGTCAATCCAAATTCGAAACCAATTTCACATCAATACCTATTCTTTTATACAAATCCAATCTAATATAGATCATACATCATATTTAGGATCAAATTAACAATTAAAATCACTATTTAAAATATTAAAACTGAAATTAGACAGAGAACCCAAAACAGTGCACTGATGCGCACAGTGCATTCCCCATGCACGTACGATATCGTATCCGACATGACACGAGAGGTCATGTAACTTGACACACGTGGTGTCAGTGGATGCCCCATCGTGTGTGTCAAGTATCACGTGTCCTAGTGGCGTATCCTGCGCGTAACAGACCCCAAGCATCAGGGGAGCTACAGTGCCCGTGCGCGCTCGTGTGCACCCGCGTGTTCCCATGTCCGTGGCGACAAGGCACGACACCAAAATGTGCTCAGAACACTAGAAACCCCTAAACAAGGTTAAAACCTAAATTTCTATTCAAATACATTCCTGAAATCAGATCGAAATGCCCTTTGGGATATTTCATCAAACACATATATACATGGACTGCGGACACGTATCGGACTTGAAACCTAGGGTTAACTATTCCTACAGTTAGGTTAGGCCTTGGGCTTCCTAAATATGCAATAAAAACAATATTCTATGGAGTAGATTTGAATATACCTATGGGTTTGCAAAGCTCAAAAAGCTCTAAATGAGAAAGGATCCTCAAGCCACCAAAACTCTCCAAAATTGTTTCTTTCCTGAAATTTCTCAATACCAACAGCAAGTAGAATAAATTTAGGACCTATTGCAATTGGTTTGGATGGAAAAGGAAATAATAGGATTTTCTATGAATTATTGAAGTTGGAGACTCACCTCTTTCTTAAACTTGTAAATATTTCTAAAGGAGGCTAGCCCTAATTTCTAGGGGCATTAAATAGGGCAAAAATGCCCTAGTGGTCGGCCATGGGCTGATGGGCTAGGGTTAGGGTTCCACTAGTGTTGGGTTGGGCCTCTAAGGGCTTAAGTCATAAACCATGACTTGTGAAATCACAAGCTATTTTCTATTCAAATCAAATCCTAATCTCTCCAAATAAGTTCTAATAAGTTTGATATCACTAACTTAGGTCAAGCTAGGGTTACACACTCTAACCAAGTAGTCATGACCTAGGTTAGCCTCTAGGACAGTCTCCTAAGTCAACACTGGTCAAGGTCAAATATAGCACCAACTCAAATATACTAAAAATCACTAAAAATTCTAATAATTATAATTAATACTAATAATTCCAAAATTTTAAAAATGACCAAAATACTTCAAGCTAGAAAAGTGGTAGTGATAACTGGTGGGGAGGCTAGCTCGCCCACAATGCTATCATTACCAAACACATTCTATTTACTTTTGTGGATCGTCTATCATTCATTGTCTTTCTAATCTAGCCTTAGGATCAGTTTTATGGCATATTTCATGACCTATCTCGTGTAACCGATTTTAATATGTTGCAGGGAAATACATGTACAACTTACCCATACATACCGTCCGACCTTTCCTGTCCAAAGTAAACCAAGTTAGTCAGCAATTCATATGTAACAACTTAATATAGTTCGCGTAAGCATTCAGTGTCAAGGGCGTGTCCCTCCCTCAGGTCCTAGTGTGTCATAGGCATATTTTCTAACTCATTTGTACGAAGTACTCCCGATCATTTGGTGTGTTATATTCAAGCGGGTTCAGAAGGCGCTTCAATCAGTTAACTTAGACTACTTTATTTCAATGCAGGGACTTGCACGTGGATTGCCACCTGTGATGCCCCAGTCCCAAAATATGTAGGACTAGGTACATAGACATGCCAGCTGTATACATACGAAGTATACTCCAATATATGGAAACCTCGCATGAATACATAAGCTGTAAAATACAGTAAACCAAAAGTAATCTAATCTTATCCACAAAATATAAGAATAAAAGATGTCATATAATGAAAATAAATTTTTATTGATACATATAGTTGGGCGGAGACAAATCCACTACCAACTATGAAAAGAAATACAAGATATACAAAAGAATAATTTTGGCTAGCGAAGCGAAGACGATCTAAGCGCAATCATCCTCGAAGAAATAGAGATGGTCACAGCTAGAGCTAGAGCTAGAGCACCTGCGAAAGATAAGAACACACACCTGGAGAGATAACCAGGTCCTCAGAGGGACGTAACAATACACATAATATCATGCCATATAAAATGAATAAATATTGCTCAAATAAATAAGTAAATTGAATTATAACATGGTCCAATACTCACCTATTGAACGAGCGTACCATCCCTCCAACCAAAAAAGGACAAGAGATGGTAAACTAATTCACGGTGACATATCTTTCCATGCTATAAATCTAATATGGTATCCGGATCCCAACAAGGTTCAATACCTTCTCATCGAAGTAGTAAGCCATACTTACAACCAAACAAGGACAAGATGTGACGAACTAATCCGCGACAAGTTATTGTTCCAAGCCACGGTCAGATACAAGTACCCAAACCAAAAGTACTCATACCTAACGGATAAGGTATCCTAACCGTTCTAAGAGAATACAGTTTTAAGAACAGTTCATGGTCGCATGACTAACGGGTCAAGTCAAGAAAATACTAATACAGTACCTCAGTAGCGAGTCCCAACACCATATACTATTCCTCAGTACCGAGCGAGTCTATAGCATATAGTCTACCTATCGTTCCTCAGTAGCGAGCGAGTCTACGATAGATAGGGTGGTAGTCAACTTTCAATCATGTTCTCCCCGTCCAATGCCAACTCATAACTGCTAAGTCTTCTAGCATGCAATTCTATTAGCAGTTATTTCCTAACGCACGGCTTATACGTACTGGTGGCCAGCCAATCACGTATGTCCGAGTCCTATATGTGACTCACAATAACGTGGTATAAATGTGTCAAGGCCTATGAATGCAACACACAAAGGTGGTCCCTTAACTCTAAGTTTAATGTGTAGGAAAAATAATACATAGCAGGAAATATAACTGAACAGTAAGTTCTGACAGACTATGCCATGTATCACAGTTTATTTTGTATAAAGTAAATAATGAATAATATATGAGATATGAGCTAAAATAAATAAACAGCAAATGGCAAGGTGTCTTGCCTGAGGGTGGTGCGAGATGTAGCATAATCCGATAGTCAGAATAGTCCACACGAAAGTCAAAATCCACAAGAAGCTCCGGTTGCTGAAACAACCATCACGAACGAGTTTGGAATAAAAGATATGCCTAGGAAATGCCTGTCCAGAAGTCCAATTCTGGAACAGGGGCAAAATCGTAATTTTGGGTCAAAACGATGTTCGCCGTCGGACCCGTTTTGCATCGAAATATGTGCCAGTACCTATGGTCTCTAAAGTCGTCAAACTATATGTCTACAGATCCGGTTTGAGGAGATGAACTCAACGGTATGTCCAGTTTTGGATTCCGATGAGCCGTGCACAAATTCGTCCGTTAGAGCGGGTCGCGGGCCCGCCAAATAGGCGTTCCATTCGACCTTCTCAGAATCGGACCAAACTTGGCATACAGGACCAGAAAAATGATACGGTCCTGTTGGCGCAAGTTTCGTCTCGATACGACGAACGTACACAAAGTTATGGCCATATTTGTAAAAGGTCGATACGGGGGTATCTTGACGGATACGTACTGATTTCGTCGCGCATACGCAACAAAATTGAGTTCTGTCAGTTCCCACATGTCGACAACATCCATACGCGCCTTTCAATATGTATAGTGCGTGACCACGTCGCCCGGTTTGTCGGGACGCACGGCGTATCGGTTGAATTTTCTAAAATTTTTAGTTTTAGAAACAGATTTTTCCTAAAGTTTGAAAAGGTTTTAACAACGATATAATTAGTTTAAAAATAAACTAAAAGTGGGGTCTCCATCTGGTATATGTTGTTATCAGATCTGTTCAAATAGATTCTCAAGGTTGACGAGGAATCGGCAAAATTTTGCCTTCCAAGAAGGGGGTTTGAATCGAGTTTCTTGTCGAATTTAGGACAGGTTTTTGGTCGACTTGGCGTCATGTTTCAGGTCGATTCTAATGGGGTATAATCAAATTCCTTTGAAGAGGATTGAAGAGGGTCAGATGGGCTTTATCTAGGAATTTTTAGATCAAAAAGTTATCAAGTAGAATCGAAGAAAAGTTCGAGGAAAGTTGAATACCTGGCGGAGTTTAGAAACAGGGTATCTCCGTTTCGGGATCGGTTTCGACGTCTTGGCAATGCTTCGATGTACGCACGGTGGTCGCAGGCGGCCTGGGATGTGCGCCTGGGGCGGGGCAGGTGATTGGAGGGTTGATGGCGAGTCAGGATGGTGCGCAGGCGATTCCAGGAAGTTGAGGTGGTTGGCGAACGGGAATAGGGAGAACCCGAAGTGGTTTCCTTTGCCGTTTAGAAAAATCCTGGATTCTTAATCAAATTTGATTTGATTTGGGCGATGGATTCTGTCAATCTCGAAGAGATTTAAATATGGGATTTAAGGAAACAAACATGGAGAATCTGGGATTTAAATCCAACCATATCAAACCGAAACCTTCGGTTGCTGGAAAGAATAGGGGGATGGCCCATTCGTGAGATCTTGGTGATCTCACGAGAAGCTGAGTTCAACTCACTTCTTTTTTCTTTTTCTTTTTTTCTTCTTTTCCTAATGGCTTTCACGCAGTTGTCCCCTGTATGGGAACACCAGCTCGAGCTGACGACGGAACTGTTCATGGAACAGTGCTGACGTCATGCTAACGTCAGCATATCTTTTTTTTTCTATTCTAATTTATTTTTATACATATAAATATATACACACTTATAATATCTATCTAAATTATAAAATAAATCTCTAAAATCTCTAAAATCTCTAAAAATATTTTAAAATATTTAAATACTTATTTGGTAAAATCTTACCTTGTATGTATACAACAAGGTTATGAACCCAATTATTAATCCAAACACCAACCCTTAAATACTGCAAAATTATTAAATAGCTAAATAAATAATAATATAACAAAATCCTACAGCATTCATAATATAGTTTAGTAAAGGTTTTGTACCACAAAAAAATAATACATATGTACTACCATATAGAATAGCAGTCTTTTGCTATATCTTGATATTCACCATTCATATAAATAAATTCAAAAGGCTATTTAATAGTTTAGAGCAAAATACTATAAATTCAAAATAATTTAATAAAAATTCAAAAAATTTCTTAGGGGGTTTACAACCTACCCAACTTACAAGAATTTTGTCCTCGAAATTTAGGAATAATAGGGTAGATGGGGTTGAGGGGTAGAAGGAGTAGTTTAAGGCGAGGATGTGGCCGTATGAGTAGGTCGGTGGTTATCTACATTTCGTTTATATATAACTGATAGGGCAACCAAAGATGATACCTTAAGTCTATCTAGCAAGTACAGTGCCTTGTCTTTCCAAAATAAGTAAAAGACATGAACAACAAGGTTTCAAAGACGATGTCGTTGAGTACGAATGCGGGATTTATAGGCGACAAAAATAATTCAAAAGAGAATTGTCAAGGCTGTCGTGGATGAGACTCTAGGGCAAGTTTAACTATGTCTCCATCCACGTAAAATAATGTACGAAGGCGAACCCAAGTGCAATAGGTTGATCAGACCATTATGCACCGATTTTGATTAGACAATATGTTAATGGGTGCACCCAATAAAATATGTCATGATCAAGCTGAAAATATAAGCTTGCAAAACTACGACTAAATTAGCAGCATAAGATAGTCAAAATATAAGTAAGAAGAATGATAAAGGAATTTAAATAGTCCAGGATTTTTTTTAAAAACTAAGTTTCGCCGAAGTTTGGGGCCTATGCAATCGTCCTAGTGTTTGCTTGCTTATGGCATGGTTGGCTAAATGGGTTAGAATCCTCTAGATTCTATAGTCTAAGTAAACTTATCAATATGGGTCACAAGGACAAAGGGTTTGATGGTCGTGAGGTATTCTACCCAACTTACAAGAGTTAAACTAGTAGTGTGATGGGACCATAGGTCAAGCAATCAAGATAATGCACAAAGTAAAGCATTTAAGGAATTTAGTAGAACATATTCACATATCGGGTCAAAGGAATTGAGTCAAGGTTGGATCTCTAATTGAATTCAAAAAGTATTTTGGTATCATGGTAGAGGTTATAGTTTAGTCACTTTGACCAGAAAGTCATATAAAAAAAATAGAGTACAAGGAGACGTGTTTTAGTGGGACATGATATACCTAGATGATGGTGAGCTCGTCTAGATCTTGTATATGAAATTTGTTTGAAGGTAACAGCTGGTCTCGTGCTCCGAATAACAAGGTAACGATCGAGGACACCAAATAATCTAAATAGAAAGTGGGTGTTCATGAGGCACTAATTTATTATCTAGTGGAAACCAATTTATCCTAATCAATTGGTAAAAGAAGTCTAGAGGGCATTCAATCTAAAATCTCCAGAAATTTCTCTCTCAAAATTAAAACCAGGGCATGATTTTATGATTGATAAAGTTAGAAATATTCCAAGTCGTGGTATCATACCTTGACTTGATATAAACGAGTAACAGAATCATGATGCGGTAGATATGAATCAAGGACGAAGTGATTGCGAATAGATGGAAGAATATTGTGGACGTCATACTTGTGTTCCCGTGGGAATTCTCCTGGCACAAAACAAATATGGGCCATCTCACATATACAAGGTCTACAAAAAGGTATCTAACTCTAAGGCTTGTCTTAGAAATCCTTTTTGACCAAATCCCTAAATCGTTATTTTACGCAAGTCTAGCTATGATACGGTTTATGGGTTTACTAAAGATGTTTATAGGTAGTACCCTACAGTGCAATTGCTAACTCTTAATCCCAATGAGATAACTATTTTATGCATGGATTATGACACAAATGAAGGTGCATCAATAATGCATTAACTAGAATAATACCTGTGGTATCTGTCAACTCGGGAAGGGTGTCTAGCACTGTTATGGTGAATGATTGCCCTTGCCTCAGATTATTCATCTCTTATTTAGCAGGCCTATACTCTGGTGTCTGACCCACCAAGGCTGGTCCCTCCTGATATTCTTCTAGGGAAAGTGGTTGTGGTGCACTTGGTCCAAGAGGTTTTGGCCCTTGTAACTGCTGCTGTGATGGTGCTGGAGCTAAACTGTGTGTGGCATGTCGGTTGGGACAATCTCGAAGTTTATGCTCATTGGAACCGCAATTAAAGCAATACTTTAGTCATCGACGACAGTCCTTCTGCTGGTGCCCTCTTCTTCCACAAAACTGGCAGGTTATTGTACTTGGAACTTGGTAGGGCACGGCTTGCTGTTGATATTGTGCAGTAAGTCGTCGTTTAGGGCCTCCTGAACCAAGTTGAACTGGAAAATTTATCGGGGCATAGCATCTTTGAGTTTGTTGTGCTTCCATGTGAAGGATCTCCTGACTTCTAGCTTCTTCTAATACTGCGGCGTGCGAAATTCTGGATTGCTCAGTGGTGTGTGTTTTAAGCTCGGGCCTTGTCACGACCCGCACCCTAGAGTAAGGACACGAGAAGTGGGTACGTCCCGTCTAGGCCACAGTGTCGGCGGTAGAACGCTGTCCTAGGTCAAACATCTAACAATATAAAGGTACCTGTACAGTATATACACTTCGAATGGAGGTGACATAGCAAATACAGTCTCAATCACATCAAAGGTAGAGCATGATAAAAGATAGATAAAATATGAAATCCACAAAAAGATACCGCAGATAGAAGTCTAAGTGTCTAAGATACACAAACCCAGAAAACATCTCAAAATTCAAATACAGTAATCCATAAAGTAAATACAACTCAAGACAACTAAAATAACTATCTATACAACCTCTACTGTGTCTCCTCTAGGCTAGCAGGCAACCTCCAAGCTATCTGTAAAATTTATCAACAGGTCCAGTCAGGACAGGAACGAGCACAATCTCATCTATAAAACCCATGTAATTGACAGAGAACTATAAAGCAGTTATAGACAGTTGTATTGATGAACATGGCACTTTATATTTAGGTGATGGTATAGAAGACAGATAAGGTACAAGAAAAGTAAGTAACTAAACAAGAGAAGAATCATGGCAATAAAGACTGTAAAATAAAATCTAGCTGAACTAGAGTAACATGATGAGTCCAGACAGTACAGTATAAGTCGAGTGTAATCCCAATGTGAGTCTAATACAAGATGAGTCGAATGTGATTCTAATCATTGTTCTAATAAGGTGAATCGAATAAGGTGATACGAATAAGGTGATACGAATAGTGATTCACATGATGATCTAATAATGATTCGAATAAATTCTCCAAGTGTGTTTTAAAATACTTAGATAGACATGTAAACGGCTTTGGGTAAATTCGGCACATCACGCACTGATCAGGTGAGAGATGGCTATCGTTCGAATATCATTCACAGGGGGTGGTTCGAATAGTGGGAATGTTCACATGTCTAATCAAGTATTTTCCCGTCCATCTAATACAAATGAATCCCAAATCTGACACATCATTCGAATACAAGTCCAACCAGCACATGAAGATACGAATAAGTGGTTCGAATAGTGATTCGTATGGTGATTCGAATAATAGAGGCAAAATGAGTAAGTATATGTGTCGTATACATGGATCCAGTAATAACAATACGTGTTTGTAACAGAGAATCGTATACAACTTACTAGAACTGAAGTACAGTAATTGACAAGTAAATGAGAGAACTATCAGAGAATGTACTCGCCTGATAACCTGAACAGCAGATAGGTATAGAGGTCCAAATTGAAGCCACAGAGTCCTGTTTAGAGCAACACAGGTCAAGATGTATACGAGAGATGATTAATGAAATGTACAATGCATCTGCATGCTGTCTAGGTCAAACTAGACTAAAGTCAACACTTGGTCAACTCTAGTCAACCACACTAGTCAAATTAGATCAACTAGGTCAAGTCCTAGCCCAAACATGTCTAACAAGTCTCACTAGGCCTAACCAAGCCTAGGCTAGCACTCACACAATCACAAGACAATGTGAACTACAATAAAGCATAATATAAAATAGATAATATATATAAATACATACCTTCATACATACATGCATATCCACATTACATACATATTTATATATATAGGCATATGTTACATCATGCATATTTACATAGTTACATAGATATATACATTCATGCACATTTACATACATACTTTTATACATTATATATGTTAACATTTATTACAATGCATTATATTTTACTTATACCTTTGATTGATTCATTCATTCATATATGACATTCATTCATGCATATTACATACTTACATGCATCTATACATTATATACATTGTATATAATATGTAAAAATAGAAGAGGAAAAAAAGGGAAAAACTAAAATGGAAAGGGAAGGAAAGGAAAATGTAAGGAAATGGAAAAACAGTGGACATATACATGCTTGCATCATATATTCTACATTACCATACATGCTATCATTATATATTGCATTACAATATTTATACATTATGCATTCATATCTATCATTACATATATACCTTGCATTCATATCTAGCATTCATTATATACTTTCATGCATATATTATATATCATTCTTTCATTCATGCATTTATGCATTGCTTACATACATTATATTTATTGTATTCCTACATGCTTGCATTCAACCATATATATACATTAATGTAAAGAGGATATATATCATATATATATATATATATATATTATTTCATTCATCTAACATATCATGTATTACATACTCTATATTCATTTAATATCCATACTACATAGGCTCATAGGTTACACAAAATGCATATATCGTATAGTCACTCTTCTACCTAAAACTAATACTATACCAATTGGGCCTCTACTAAATTCTAGAATTAAAGTATGTTGTAGCGCTTCGTGTTAGCTTTCTGAAACTTCAAACGGATCACATTTTCGTGTCCGGAAGCTCCCGAAATCGCGAAAATATCGAAACACATTCGTCTTTCGTACAGCTGACACTCAAATAATTCTACAGAAAGTTATAGGAAGGATTTGGCTTATTAAAATATGTATTTGGAAAGCTAACTTCGATACGGTTCTTTTAAAAAAATGGGAGATAAATCGAAGTTCTAAGCTAAAAGTTATGACATTTCTAAGTTGCTTTGGTTAATAAAAACGTGGATGAATATTATGACGAATTTGACAAAAGAACACTTATAGGCCAAGATACTTGGATACAAACATAGGTATCCAAATGAAACTCATTCTAACCATCCTAACTAATATCAATCCACTCTCTAACTATTATAAAACTGAATTTAAATATCTATTTAAACTATTATCATACATACATACACATGGGGTGTCCTAATTTGGGATCTATCAAGTGGGACACAAGACACATATGTAATATCCTCAAGAGAGCTCCAAATGGTCTCAAATTTGAATCTAAATGGGACACATGCATGAGGATGGATCCTACGGATTCAAAACTAATTTATATGTAAAATAAATCTATTTAGAGGATGGGTTTTACCTATTGGGAGTGGAATCCCAATAAAATCCTTTAGGACACGGCTTCGATACGAAGATCCCTCAAAGTGGACACTCCTACTTGCACTCCTCTTTCCATCCTTGGTAGCACCCTTCCCTTGGAGAATGGGAATGATTGAGGAAAGGTTTGGTGAAGGAATGATTTGATTTGGAGATCAAATCAATAGGAAGACTCTTTAAAATTGGGAAAGAACAAAAGGAAAATAAAAGAGGCAAGATTGTAATGAATGAAATGAATCATTCTTCCCTAAAGGTGGCTGCCATAAAGAGTCTATTAGGGCTAATGAGAAATGTCCTAATTGCCCCTCTCTAGTCTCATATGGTTAAGTCTAGACTAGGTTCAAGTTTGGGGTCAAAATGATCTAGTTTTGAGTCTCTAACTTAACCATTCTAACATGATAAAAATTAGTTTAATTAACTAACTTAAATGTTGGGTTTTGTGAGCCATGCTTAACTTAATATTGGGTCCCATCTAGAGTTTAAGCTACCCGGGTCACAATACAAGTCGGAACGAGACGAAACTCAAACCCGACTAAACAAATCCAATAAAAACAATATTAAAAATATAAAATTTTCCTAAAATATTAAAATATGAAAAATGACCAAAATTATAATACATCAACTTAAATATTATTAAAATAATCTAAAATTCACCAATTAATCAAAATTCTAAATAATTCAAAAGTCACAAAATGACCAAAATACCCTTAGCCTAAAAAGTTGTATATAGTCATTCTAATCACATGGTTAGGTCCCCATGGTCATGGTTAGTCTCTAGGCTCAACAGTTCTAGAGTTCACTAGCTAACACATCAAAATTATAATTTACCAATTTTAAATAGTATTAAATTAATTTAAAAAATTCCCATAAATCATAAACTCTATTATTAAAAAATTAACTTTTACAAAAGTTCAAAATTACCCTCATTTAAGAAAAGTGGATGTTACAAGTCTACCCTCCTTAGAAAATTTCGTCCTCGAAATTAAGATGGTCGTACTTCTTCTAGAGTCTCGTCCCCAACAATCAAAGTCTCAGAACTTGCTTAAATCATACAATTTAAAAGAATGGCATACAGGGTCATGGCATACGGTGGTAGTGTAAGTCTCATCTAGGTATACTAGTTACACTAGACCAAAACAATCATAGGGTATCAAAACTTACAAGCAATCAGGGGTGTTAAACTAAAAAGATACAGAAATAACAAATCATCAAGGCTTTAAGACATAATCAAAATCAAAATTTAAAGCACAAATGTCGAGCATTAAAATCCAATCACAATATATATATATATATATATATAGTGTTAGAAGGGAAAAATCTCGCATTATGTAAAGGTTATGTGGTTAGTGTGTGTATGGGTGTATGTGGACATGTTCATATGGTTAGATAGTAGGCATGTGTGTGTGTGTGTGAAATATACATGAAAGTGTATAGGAGGATTTGGGTTTCAAAACAATAGCTATCAAGTTACACTACTCATGGCATATTGGTTAAACAATCTACAATGCACAACCCATTTACTCATAACATGCATGGCTAACCATATATATACATATATCTATATGTGTAGAGAGGTAAAAATTTAGTTATGTATCTATATACATTATAACATGTATGCATAAACTATATATATATATATCTATATAGATATATGAACATAACATAGAGAGGAAGGGTTAGGTTTACATGACAGTGTATACGAAGTTAGGGTGTGTGTGTCCTTGTACAGGATTATAGCTTTAGTATTGAAAGGTTAAACCCAGTTTTAGTTCAACATTTACATACAAAATCTAAAAATAAGCTAACATTTAAACCAGTATAATATTAACATAATACAGTTTCAGATTTTAGGGGTTTGAAACATCACAACCAACTCAATGCTCCCAACACATCCTAACATGATAGAGATAAAACCCTAACATACTATCAATACATTTTGCTACACATACAGTTCAATATTACATATTAAATCTGAAATAGAACTAAACATTTGAAATCAATGTAAAAATGTTAACATGTATTCAGTTTTAGGATTTTGGAGAAATTCGAACATCAAACCAACCCAATGGTTTATCACAACCTAACATGTAAGAATATGAAACCTAACATTATATCCCTACATACAACAATGTATATAGCTCAAAATATTATATTTAAAAAAATAGCAAATTGAACTAATCATTTAGAATCCAGTATTAAGGGTTAATATGCACACAGTCTCATATTTGACAAGTTCAAACACAAAACTCAACCAATTTCTTTAAGAATTGAAACCTTATGTATAAAATATATGTACAGTGATGTAAACAAAATTAATAACATGAAATTTATATTTAAATTATGAATTTACACTGGGAAAGCAGAGAACCAGTCTCTAATACTGTACTGTATCAGAATATTGAGGTTTTGAGAATTTAAACAACAATATATTAATATGCATTTAGATGGGTTGGTAATCAAAGTGTAGCATACATACGAGTCAGACAAGGTGTCTGTGTCCACTATATATATTTTTATGTCCCAATATAAAAATTAAATTCTATATCAAGACCAACATTTAGATTCTTACCAAGATTGCAAAGTAGGTGATTGATGTAATCAAGGCAGTTTTATTATTATTACTATTATTTAATACAAGAATAATAGCAAGAAAAAAATAATGATAAAATTTGTTCTGCTTATCTATTTAAAAGAAGAACCATTTTGAAACCAGAGCTATAATATCAAATCCAATATAAGGTCTAGCAAAATCATCGATTCATTGTATTAAAAAGAAATTCATAGTAAGAAGTTACACAAGGTTTATAATACAGCTAAAGCTACTCCTAAGTTAAATAATGAGAAGCAAAACAAACAAAACAAACAATAATTCTTTTTTTTTTTGAGAATGACTGAAACAAAAGTAGAGAAAACATGTTCAAGAACATTTAAGGAACAATCTGATAATCATATGCGTCTATCCAAAATCATGGTACTCTAAATCTTCGTCATACTAGTAAGCAAGGCTACGATAATTATAAAGTCCTCGACTTAGGCACATACCTCTAGAATCATGGTATTTAAAATTTTCGCGATACCGCTAGCTTGGCTGCAAAAACCGTAAATTCTCACACCCGAGAAATATATCCAAAGTCAGACTATATGTCCTCACCATGCTGGCTAATGTGACTGTAGAAGACTATATTCCATAACTTAGATGACCTAGCCCATATAATTTCATCTTGACAAAAATTAAATTAAATCAACAATGGATACCCAAAAATTAAATTCATTAACTAACCAAGAATGATAAATATAAACTATTAGAATCAAATTTCGAGATATTTTATAATGAGATTCTCAAGGGTCATCCCAGGAATCTCTCAAGGGATCCTAACTGTGATTGAGTACCTTCAAAAATATATCATAATTCTACTGCAGGCTGTAGTGGTACTCTAGTTCTAATACCACTACATAAACTCGACCTGCATGGGCCACCACTAAAAACGTGTTACGACCCGCACCCTAGAGTAAGGGCACGAGAAGTGGGTACGTCCAGCCTACGTCGCAGTATCGGCAGTAGAACGCTGTCCTAGATCAAACATCTAACAATATAAAGGTACCTGTATAGTATATACACTTCGAATGGATGTGACATAGCAAATACAGTCTCAATCACATCTAAGGTAGAGCATGATAAACGATAGATAAAATATGAAATCCACAAAGAGATACCGCAGATAGAAGTCTAAGTGTCTAAGATACACAAACCCAGAAAACATCTTAAAATTCAAATACAGTAATCCATAAAGTAAATAAAACTCAAGACAACTAAAATAACTATCTATACAATCTCTACTGTGTCTCCTCTAGGCTAGTAGGCAACCTCCAAGCTATCTGTAAAATTTATCAACAAGTCCAGTCAGGACATGAACGAGCACAATCTCATCTAGAAAACTCAAGTAATTGACAGAGAACTATAAAGCAGATATAGACAGTTATATTGATGAACATGGCAGTTTATATTCAGGTGATGGTATAGAAGACAGATAAGGTACAAGGAAAGTAAGTAACTAAACAAGAGAAGAATCATGGCAATAAAGACTGTAAAATAAAATTTAGCTGAACTAGAGTAACGTGATGAGTCCAGACAGTACAGTATAAGTCGAGTGTAATCCCAATGTGAGTCTAATACAAGATGAGTCGAATGTGATCCTAATCATTGTTCTAATAAGGTGAATCGAATAAGGTGATACGAATAAGGTGATACGAATAGTGATTCACATGATGATCTAACAATGATTCAAATAAATTCTCCAAGTGTGTTTTAAAATACTTAGATAGACATATAAACGGCTTTGGGTAAATTCGGCACATCACGCACTGCTCAGGTGAGAGATGGCTATCGTTCGAATATCATTCACAGGGGGTGATTCGAATAGTAGGAATGTTCACATGTCTAATCAAGTATTTCCTCGCCCATCTAATACAAATGAATCCAAAATCCGACACATCAATCGAATACAAGTCCAACCAGCACATGAAGATACGAATAGGTGGTTCGAATAGTGATTCGTATGGTGATTCGAATAATAGAGGCAAAACGAGTAAGTATATGTGTCGTATACGTGGATCCAGTAATAACAATACGTGTTTGTAACAGAGAATCGCATACAACTAAATAGAACTGAAGTACTGTAATTGACAAGTAAATGAGAGAACTATCAGAGAATGTACTCGCCTGATAACCTGAACAGCTGATAGGTATAGAGGTCCAAACTGAAGCCACAGAGTCCTATTTAGAGCAACACAGGTCAAAATGTATACGAAAGATGATTAATGAAATGTACAATATATCTGTATGCTGTCTAGGTCAAACTAGACTAAAGTCAACACTTGGTCAACTCTAGTCAACCACACTAGTCAAATTAGGTCAACTAGGTCAAGTCCTAGCCCAAACAAGTCTAACAAGTCTCACTAAGCCTAACCAAGCCTAGGCTAGCACTCACACAATCACAAGACAATGTGAACCACAACAAAGCATAATATAAAATAGATAATATATATAAATACATACCTTCATACATACATGCATATCCACATTACATACATATTTATATATATAGGCATATGTTACATCATGCATATTTACATAGTTACATATATATATACATTCATGCACATTTACATACATACTTTTATACATTATATATGTTAACATTCATTACAATGCATTATATTTTACTTATACCTTTGATTGATTGATTCATTCATATATGACATTCATTCATGCATATTACATACTTACATGCATCTATACATTATATAAATTGTATATAATATATAAAAATAGAAGAGAAAAAAAAGGGGGAAAACTGAAATGGAAAGGGAAGGGAAGGAAAATGTAAAAAAAAAGGGAAAATAGTGGACATATACATGCTTGCATCATATATTCTACATTACCATACATGCTATCATTATATATTGTATTACAATATTTATATATTATGCATTCATATCTATCATTACATATATACCTTACATTCATATCTAGCATTCATTATATACTTTCATGCATACATAATATATCATTCTTTCATTCATGCATTTATACATTGCTTACATACATTATATCTAGCATTCATTATATACTTTCATGCATACATTATATATCATTCTTTCATTCATGCATTTATACATTGCTTACATACATTATATTAATTGCATTCCTACATGCTTGCATTCAACCATATATATACATTAATGTAAAGAGGATATATATCATATATATATATATATATATATATATATATATATATATATATATATATATATATATATATATATATCATTTCATTCATCATTAATACATCATTAATATTTCATTCATCATTTATATCATAGGCTCATATATATATATCATAGATATATATATATATATATATATATATATATATATATATATATATATATATATATATATATATATATCATTTTATTCATCTAACATATCATGTATTACATACTCTATATTCAATTAATATCCATACTACATAGGCTCATAGGTTACACAAAATGCATATATTGTATAGTCACTCTTCTACTTAAAACTAATACTGTACCAATTGGGCCTCTACTAAATTATAGGATTAAAGTATGTTGTAACCCTTCGTGTTAGCTTTCCGAAACTTCAAACGGATTGCATTTTCATGTCCGAAAGCTCCCAAAATCGCAAAAATACCGAAACACGTTCGTCTTTCGTACAGCTGATACTCAAGTAATTCTACAGAAAGTTACAGAAAGGATTTGGCTTATTAAAATTTATATTTGGAAAGCTAACTTCGATACGGTTCTTTTAAAAAAAGTGGGAGATAAATCGGAGTTCTAAGCTAAAAGTTATGACATTTCTAAGTTGTTTGGTTAATAAAAACGTGGATGAATATTATGACGAATTTGACAAAAGAACACATATAGGCCAAGATACTTGGATACAAACATAGGTATCCGAATGAAACTCATTCTAACCATCCTAACTAAGACAAATCCACTCTCTAACCATTATAAAACTGAATTTAAATATCTATTTAAACTATTATCAAACATACATACACATGGGGTGTCCTAATTTGGGATCTATCAAGTATGACACAAGACATATATCTAAAATCCTTAAGAGAGCTCCAAATGGCCTCAAATTTGAATCTAAATGGGACACATACATGAGGATGGATCCTACGGATTCAAAACTAATTTATATGCAAAGAAAATCGATTTAGAGGATGGATTTTACCTATTGGGAGTAGAATCTCTCAGAGTATGGGACACGGCTCCGATACGAAGATCCCTCAAAGTGGACACTCCTCCTTGTACTCTTCTTCCAATCCTTGGTAGCACCCTTCCCTTGAAGAATGGAAATGATTGAGGAATGGTTTGATGAAGGAATGATTTGATTTGGAGATCAAATCAATGGGAAGACTCTCTAAAATTGGGAAAGAACAAATGGAAAATAAAAGAGGTAAGATTGTAATGAATGAAATGAATCATTCTCCCCTAAAGGTGGCTGCCATAAAGAGTCCATTAGGGCTAATGAAAAATGTCCTAATTGCCCCTCTCTAGTCTCATATGGTTAAGTCTAGACTAGGTTCATGTTTGGGGTCAAAATGATCTAGTTTTGAGTCTCTAACTTAACCATTCTAACATGATAAAAATTAGTTTAATTAACTAACTTAAATGTTGGGTTTTGTGAGCCATGCTTAACTTAATATTGGGTCCCATCTAGAGTTTAAGCTACCCGGGTCACAATACAAGTCGGAACGAGACGAAACTCAAACCCGACTAAACAAATCCAATAAAAACAATATTAAAAATATAAAATTTTCCTAAAATATTAAAATATGAAAAATGACCAAAATTATAATACATCAATTTAAATATTATTAAAATAATCTAAAATTTACCAATTAATCAAAATCCTAAATAATTCAAAAGTCACAAAATGACAAAAATACCCTTAGCCTAAAAAGTTGTATATAGTCATTCTAATCACATGGTTAGGTCCCCATGGTCATGGTTAGTCTCTAGGCTCAACAGTTCTAGAGTTCACTTGCTAACACATCAAAATTATAATTCACCAATTTTAAATAGTATTAAATTAATTAAAAAAATTCCCATAAATCATAAATCCTATTATTAAATAATAAACTTTTACAAAAGTTCAAAAGTACCCTCATTTTAGAATTTTCTTAGAACAATTTCAAGCTAGATGCAAGTCAAGCAATCAAATGAGAGTTTGAAGAGGAATCAAGGAAGGTATCAAACATGTGGATGAGATGCCTAATTTCTAATCCTATATGCAGGCTCGTATCAGCACAGTTATGTAGCCGATACGATATGCTCTGACCTGCATGGACCACCACAAAAACATGTAACACCCCAGTCCCAAAATACGTAGGACTAGGTACATAGACATGCCAGCTGTATACATACGAAGTATACTCCAATATATGGAAACCTCGCATGAATACATAAGCTGTAAAATGCAGTAAACCAAAAGTAATATAATCTCATCGACGAAATATAAGAATAAAATATGTCATATAATAAAAATAAATTTTCATTAATACATATAGTTGGGCGGAGATAAATCCACTACCAACTATGAAAAGAAATACAAGATATGCAAAAGAATAATTTTGGCTAGCGAAGCGAAGACGATCTAAGCACAATCATCCTCGAAAAAATAGAGATGGTCACAGCTAGAGCTAGAGCACCTGCAAAAGACAAGAACACACACCTGGAGAGATAACCAGGTCCTTAGAGGGACATAACAAGACACATAATATCATGCCATATAAACTGAATAAATATTGCTCAAATAAATAAGTCAATTGAATTATAACATGGTCCAATACTCACCTATTGAACGAGCGTACCATCCCCCCAACCAAACAAGGACAGAAGATGGTAAACTAATTCATGGTGACGTATATTTCTATGCTATGAATCCAATATGGTATCCGGACCCCAACAAGGTTCAATACCTTCTCATCGAAGTAGTATGCCATACCTACAACCAAACAAGGACAAGATGTGACGAACTAATCCGTGACAAGTTATTGTTCCAAGCCACGGTCAGATACAAGTACCCAAACCAAAAGTACTCATACCTAACGGATAAGGTATCCTAACCGTTCTAAGTGAATGCAGTTTTAAGAACAGTTCATGGTCGTATGACTACCGGGTCAAGTCAAGAAAATACCAATGTAGTACCTCAGTAGCGAGTCACAACACCATATACTATTCCTCAGTACCGAGCGAGTCTATAACATATAGTCTACCTATCGTTCCTCAGTAGAGAGCGAGTCTACGATAGATAGGGTTGTAATCAACTTCCAATCATGTTCTCCCCGCCCAATGCCAAGTCATAACTGCTAAGTCTTCTAGTATGCAATTCTATTAGCAGTTATTTCCTAACGCACGGCTTATACGTACTGGTGGCCAGCCAATCACACATGTCCGAGTCCTATATGTGACTCACAATAACGTGGTATAAATGTGTCCAGGCCTATGAATGCAACACACAAAGGTGGTCCTTTAACTCTAAGTTTAATGTGTAGGAAAAATAATACATAGCAGAAAATATAACTGAACAGTAAGTTCTGACAGACTATACCATGTATTACAGTTTATTTTGCATAAAGTAAATAATGAATAATGCATGAGATATGAGCTAAAATAAATAAACAACAAATGGCAAGGTGTCTTGTCTGAGGGTGGTACGAGATGTAGCAAAATCAGAAAGTCAGAATAGTCCACACGAAAGTCAAAATCCACAAGAAGCTCCGGTTGCTGAAACAAACATCACGAACGAGTTTGGAATAAAAGATATGCCTAGGAAATGCCTGTCCAGAAGTCCAATTCTGGAACATGGGCAAAATCGTAATTTCGGGTCAAAACGATGTCCGCCGTTGGACCCATGTTACACCAAAATACGTACCAGTAACTATGGTCTCTAAAGTCGTCAAACTACATGTCTACAGATCCGGTTTGAGGAGACGAACTCAACGGTATGTCCAATTTTGGATTCCGATGAGCCGTGCACAAATTCGTCCGTTAGAGCGGGTCGTAGGCCCGCCAAATAGGCGTTCCATTCGACCTTCTCAGAATCGGACCAAACTTGGAATACAGACCAAAAAAATGATACGGTCCTGTTGGTGCAAGTTTCATCTCGATACGACGAACGTACACGAAGTTATGGCCAAGTTTGCAAAAGGTCGATACGGGGGTATCTTGATGGATACATACTGATTTCGTCGCGCACACGCAACGAAATCGAGTTCTGTCAGTTCCCACACGTCGACAACATCTATAGGCGCCTTTTAATGTGTATAGAAACAGATTTTTCCTAAAGTTGGAAAAGGTTTTAACAACGATATAATTAGTTTAAAAATAAACTAAAAGTGGGGTCTCCATCTGGTATATGTTGTTATCAGATCGGTTCAAATAGATTCTCAAGGATAACGAGGAATCTGCAAAATTTTGCCTTCCAAGAAGGGGGTTTGAATCGAGTTTCTTGTCGAATTTAGGACAGGTTTTTGGTCGACTTGGTGTCGTGTTTCAGGTCGATTCTGATAGGGTATAATCAAATTCCTTTGAAGAGGATTGAAGAGAGTCAGATGGGCTTTATCTAGGAATTTCTAGATCGAAAAGTTATTAAGTTGAATCGAAGAAAAGTTCGAGAAAAGTTGAATACCTGGTGGAGTTTAAAAACAGGGTATCTCTGTTTCGGGATCGGTTTCGACGTACTTGGCAATGCTTTGATGCACGCACGGTGGTCGCAGGCATCCTGGGATGTGCGCCTGGGGCGGGGCAGGCGATTGGAGCGAGTCAGGATGGTGCGCGGGTGATTCCAGGAAGTTGAGGTGGTTGGCGAACGGGAATAGGGAGAACCCGAAGTTGTTTCCTTTGCCGTTTAGAAAAATCCTGGATTCTTAATCAAATTTGATTTGATTTGGGCGATGGATTCTGTCAATCGTGAAGAGATTTAAATATGGGATTTAAGGAAATAAACATGGAGAATCTGGGATTTAAATCCAACCATATCAAACCGAAACCTTCGGTTGCTGGAAAGAATAGGGGGATGGACCACTCGTGAGATCTTGCTGATCTCACGAGAAGCTGAGTTCAACTCACTTTTTTTTCTTCTTTTCCTAATGGCTTTCACACGTTTGCCCCCTGTATGGGAACACCAGCTTGAGCTGACGACGAAACTGTTCATGGAACAGTGCTGACGTCAGCATATCTTTTTTTTCCTATTCTAATTTATTTATATATATATATAAAAATATATACACACTTATAATATCTATCTAAATTATAAAATAAATCTCTAAAAATATTTTAAAATATTTAAATACTTTTTTGGTAAAATCTTACCTTGTATGTATACAACAAGGTTATGAACCCAATTATTAATCCAAACACCAACCCTTAAATACTGCAAAATTATTAAATAGCTAAATAAATAATAATATAACAAAATCCTACAGCATTCCTAATATAGTTTAGTAAAGGTTTTGTACCACAAAAAAATAATACATATGTACTACCATATAGAATAGCAGTCTCTTGCTATATCTTGATATTCACCATTCATATAAATAAATTCAAAAGGCTATTTAATAGTTTAGAGCAAAATACTATAAATCCAAAATAATTTAATAAAAATTCAAAAAAATTCTTAGGGGGTTTACACCACCAGCAAGCCCACTTAATCTATATGCACCGGTCACTGGCATCACAAGCCAATTTGGACATATTCTCCTTTGGTATTCTCACCTATCATAGCGTGATGGCTGGTACACCTTGATAGTCTTTTGAAATATCCCGCACTTACGTCTACTTGCTATGTCCGAGCCCACACCCAAGCAGCCCGTAAGCCATGATTCCGCCTAGGCCAGCCACGATATCATCGATTGCTGCCTTTAGAATCCCTTATTCCTTCTACCTCCCGTATACGAGGGGATTGTCCACGACCATTTCGTATTGTCTTGTCATTTTAACTTAACGGCTTGTCCCTGAGCCGTAGGCTGTCTGTGAGCCATGATGCGTTATCGACCAGGTTGGCGACGGCGTCCGTGCAACACGGGTAGTGAGCCCCGATACACGTTTCCGTCATACTTGTCGCTAACCATTCCTTTCTTTCTTATCTTTTATTCATTCTTTTACTTGTTCGTTCGTTCATTGATTTATTCATATATTCATTCATTCATTTGTTGATTCATTCATTCACTGATTCGTTAATTCATTCATTCATACATTATGCAACTCCCCGTACGGGAGTCTCCTTGGCGACCCATCGGTCCCGAAGTCTTCCAATATTGCTATATTCTACTCGAAACGACTATATCGATAGTCTTTCCGTTTTATTGTTGTAAACCATTCATTGCTTCATTATTGAACGCATAAGGAATTTAAAATGTAAGCCTTGCCCCTTAGCACGAGCGTGGAGCGCAGTGCGAGAGTTTCTATATTTTTTGAGTTCTTTTCCAAGTTCTAAACAAGCATACAAGATGGAATTATTCCCTTAGCTAGGTGCGTCGAGTCATTTATTAGCATAAGCGGTGTTATCGCCTAGCAATTCTAGCAATAGTGTCCGTATTGTTATGCGTCTAGGCTAAGCAAAGACGGGTTCATCAGAGCCAACTACCTTAGCGATGTTCGCATCAGCCGAGCGATACCCCGAGCGTGCCTTTGAATGTCTAGGTCTGGATTTATCCTTGACGGGCCAATATAAGTCTTGCATCGATTCTTCATCGGGTCGACGCAACTCTTCGAGTCGACGGCTCGTTTGAGTCGTTGTACCTGCCGTTTGAATCGACATTCCGCTAGGGCAGAGCGGGTCATTACATAATACACCACTCAAAACAAGTCTCGTCCTCGAGACTTCCTGAGTGCAGGTCATCCTACCGTTCCATAATTCATATCATGTGCGTATTTTAGACAATCCCTATCGAATGGCTTTATCGCTCGATGGCAACGAACTATGCTCGATTATCCTTCCAAGTTTTATGTTGCATGCGTTTGGTAAATTTTATTGAACGATTATTCACGCATTTTTAGACTTGATGATACTTATTCAATCGACGTATTTCTTCGACTTGGTTGCTATTTTGTCGTGTCATGCGACTGTAATGGTCGCACGAGGTGCGTTGTAATTTATCAAACGCGAGGGACGCAGGCTGAGGCAAATTCACTCATTCGTTCATGTGCATCTCAACACCCACTTGCAGCTACATTCGAGTTCATCATATCGCTGAGTTTGGATCATGCACATATTCAAGGCGTCCCTCGATTACGTAAATTTCAACCAAGTTTAGCGATTAGTGAAGTCGGACAAGCTACTCGTGATCGTTTCGATTTACCGATCGTTTTACTAACTTCGATTAAAACCAAACTCATGTGCATCTCACTATCGTTTATCTCTATCCTCGAGATGATCCGATTCGTTTATCCAGCGTTCTTGTCTACAAAATCAATACAATTTTTTCTTAGCGGAGTCGACCAAGTCTAAGTAATTTCTGTCTGATTCAAGACCAAGTACTGTACTATCATCTAGTATATCTTTCTATCAATAATTTAATTCATTATCCCAACTTTACTTGTGCATCATCCATTCCTATCATTCACTTCATTTGGGGCCAATCTCATCGTCGTTCACGCACACTCCCAGTTCCACGTCCTACTCTAAGTCTTGTTGTCCCAAGTCTATCGTCCGTCCAGACGATACTGTAAATATCAGTCACACAGGTTCAATCACTCGGCATAGGGTCATCCGCCTATCCGCTAGGTCATCTCACAAGGTCATAGTTATAAGTCAAGTTCTTGGTTCATTGTGCAAGGTCATTGCACGACGCTCGCCCCAAATCCTATGGTCAAACCATTTGTTCATTTGTACGAGAGTTTCTACCCAAGTTCATTTCACTCAAATTTTTAAACATCAAGCAGTGTTCGTCCTATTCACATCAAGACATTCTCCGCTCCAAGTCCGAGCTCGTTAGGAATGTCATCCTATGATAGTTTATCCTCAACCAAATCCTCGACATGTTGATATCGTGCGCACATACTAGAAATTATCATAGTTTATCTTCTCATGTATGTTTGATACAATTCACATATCCATCCTATCAAATTCAAGTAGTCGATCACAAGGTTGTCTAGACTTGCAATAAGTCGTGCCCTAATCTCACGCAAGTCTGATTATCCACGACGGACATGAATCACCATGTCAATATTTCTGCGAAATAATCATCCTCATCGGGACGTATCTCTTGCCTTGTGTCTAGACTTACTCATTTTCGATACGCGGATTGGGTCTACTCGATCCTCAACTTTACTTAGTCTCCAATCATAAGTCCTATTAATCCTCGAGTTCGCCTTCGCTTCCAACCACAAGTCGAAGCAATAAAATTGCCATGTCAAGGTATTTCAAGTTCGATCATTCCTGCTGGACATGATTAACCATGTCAACGCTCATGCGGAATGAATGTCCCAAATTTGACATGACGCATATGCGAGGCTGGAGTTGCGCTCGCGTAAGATAAGATCGTTGTCGTTGTGGTTATCACCGAACAATCAAGTCACTTTTCTTCTTCATTCCGAACATTCATTTCTATAAAAAATCTCCAAGATAGCATTGTTTGCCATTGATTGTAAAAGTGTAGAACAATTTTATAGGAGGACTGAACTTAGACTCATAATACAAACTCGCTCGCACAAAAAAATCATAGGAATAAAAACCTAGGTACAGCAATCTAAGTACGATTGTTTATTTTTAATTCTGGGAGGTGACGATAGAGGCTCGGGAAAGCGACGGCAGCTCTGCCTTACTCCTTGGACGATCGGACGTAGCCTTGACTTTGATAAAGAAATGCTCTCGGGATGTATGGAAAGAATCCACTGTGCGTGCCTTTGTCTCTCTATGTATCCAGCCGGGTGGTCCGAGTCTTTTTTGCAAGGGAATGACACCTTGCTATTTATATGAGTGGGGTGTGATCATTAGGGTTTGCAATGATTTCCCCTTGAAAAGTCAGCGGCCAATAATCTGGATCATTAATCTTGATTGCAACAAATCTGGACAGTTAATCTTTGATTGCGCCAAATCCGTATGGACAATTAATGCTGATTGCAATAAATCTCCATAATTTGTCATGACAAGCTCGGATCTCCCGCCACGTGTTCAATTTGCTTAATTACAACAAATCTGATTTGATCCAAGTAATTATGATAATTATAACAAATCTGGGTTGTTATGATTTGCTAGTAGCCATAACTCCGAGGAGATAAGATCGCCACGTGTTTCAACTATCACGAGGATCGCCACGTGTCTCAACTTTTATGAGGACCGCCACGTGTCTCAACTGTCATGAGTGGGACATCCTGACAGAGCCGTATGAATGTGGTCTCTAAATGAACTGTATATGGGTGGCCCCCACACTCCTAGCCGCATAAAGGTAGCAGCCGCATGAGGGTGGCGGCCGCATGAGGGGGATAGCCGCGTGCGAATGGCAGCCTCGTGAAGGAGGCAGCCGCATAAAGGTGGTAGCCGCATGAAGGGGGCAGCCGCATGAAGGTGGCAACCGCATGAAAGTTGCAGCCGCATGAAGAGAGCAACCACATGAAGAGAACAACCGCATGAAGAGAGCAACCGCATAGGGGTGACAGCCGCATAGAAGTGGCAGCCTCATAGGGAGCTTTGGACTTGGCGGATCGTACCAGCTATAAAATATTTTTTCTTTTCCCTAGGAGCACGCCATCATGTCAGGGCTATCATTTCAGCTTTAGGCCAGAGTTGTCACTTCGCCTTTCTGTCAGAGCTGCCGTTAGGACATTTAATGAGGCAGTTGCTTTATGGCCAGCTGTAGAGGCGAACTGCTTAGTGTCACGTAGCTCCTTCATGAGTCGCATGGAGCTATCCGAGCAGCATGAGGCTTTAAAGGACTTTTGAACCGCATGAATGTCTAACGGATTCCTGAGCCGCATTAGGCTCTTTCTTTCTGAGCTGCATGGGCTTTTCTTGTTATTTTCCATGCTTCTACAAGACCCCCTTCAAAGTTTTTAATTTGCAAAATTGAAATACTTTGAATAAGAAGCATGGCTATGTAAACTCTTCTGGCCGCATAGGATGTTCTAGCCGCATGAACTTCCTAGCCGCATGGACTTCCAAGCCGCATGGACTTCCTAGCCGTATGGACTGTCTGGCCGCATAGACTCCCTGCTACGTGTGCATCTCCTGCCACGTGTGTGTCTCATTAATTGTTCTTGATTTGCTTTGGATTTAAAGCTGCCTTTTGGGACAGGATCCCAAGGGTCGGTTTTAAATATCCGAATTTTCCTCGATGACCGAAGAGTCAATTTTGTTTTTATGCAGCACGCAGATCGAAGCGTCCCCCCTCCTTCTGCCTATAAATAGGAGTGTTTTTGGTCAGAGAGACTTCTTTACTTTCTTTTGTCTTCAACTCTTCTTGTCCTAGGTTGCTATCTTCGTCTTCCTTCTCCGTTCATCAATCAACAATGGCCCCCAAGTCTTCCAAGGCCGCGGCGAAGGGTAAGGGAGTGGCTTTTTCGTCAGCCACGGTACCTGAAGTTCACCTCAACATTCACCCCACCATTGCTGGTAAGGGTTTGGGCGGATCGTATACTTCGAAACCCTAACAAAAATGGCTCTGTTGCATGCTTTATGCACAAGACTTTAATGCGTCCCTCATCTTCATCGAACTGTTCAAATTGTATAGGCCACATATATGTCCCACGTCCGAGCCGCATGGGGGTATACCCCATGTCTGAGCCGCATAGGAGTTTGTCTAGTAGCTGCATAGACACTTCATAAACTGAACCGCATAATGACCCATCGAACAGAGCCGCATAAGTCTCTCTGAATCGAACCGCATGAAGCCCCCTCAAACAGGACCACATAAGCTCATCTGGATTGGGCCGCATAAGGCTGTGCTAAACCGAGCAGCATAAGCTCCTCTGAAGTAAGTCGCATAATGCTCCGCTAAGTAGAACCGTATAAGCCCACGCTAAACAGAGCCCCATAAGCTTACGCTAATTAGTGCCGCATAAGCTCATGTTTGAACAGAGCCGTATGGGCTTTTTTAAAATAGAACCGCATAAGCTCATCTTTGATCAGAGCTGCATAAGCTCATCTTTAAACAGAGCCGCATAAGCTCATGTGGACTGGACCGCATAAGCCAAAACACTCGGTGGTTTTATTTTAGCCATCTTTTAATTTGTTTCTTTTGTCCTTCTTCAGTGAATCTGCCAGTTAATGTAGCGGGAGAGCCTCTGATGGGTCACGCCCAATCTGCTATGGGCTATCGATATGACCACATAGTCGAGTATTTGACGAACCAGCTTCCAAATGAACCTTTGAAGAGGCAGAATGCTATCAAGAACCAGCCCTTTTACTTTCTCTGTGCCATGATGAACTCGGGGCAATTGGAGGGGAAATACCTTAAGCCGGCGTTCCTCTTTGGGGATGCTCTGTCTATAAAGAACACCCGAGTGCTGGATATATCCGAAAGCTGGGACTTTACTCTTGACGGGGTGGAGATCCATATTCCTCCAATAAAGCGTCATTTTCCTCTGTCATGGTTCAACATGTTACCGCTAGACAGAAAGATGGTAGACTCCTTGACTCCAAGCAAGTCGGGGATGTTTGTGGAAAACATCCATTACAACAGGAATTTGGGGTCAGCGTATACGGAAAGGGAACCGGTCAGTCGGTACGTGATGGGAATGGCTCCAGGTGCCTTCATAAACGTATCGGGTCCCAATTTCATATTCTCTCAAGCTGATACCTTCTTGAACCAGCTTGCTCGGAAAGGGTCCTATCCCGTCGGCCGGCTGGCGTTGCTGAACTGGATAAACCCTTTATTTACGTGGGCCAATTTGACCACATGAATTCTGCGGAAGTATGAGAATCCCCTGCGTGAGATCGGCCTCTACCACGCCATTCGGGACACCTGTCATGGTCTGCTTATAAATAAGCCGTTGTTCATGTTTCTCCTGGAGATGTACAACCGGCGGACGGGAACCTTCTTCACGCCTGGAGGGGAGCTGGGACTTGCTCTCCATGAGATGTACGTTAACTCCAAGCTGCCTTGGGGGGAAGAAGTCTTTGAAGTGTACACCCCCACAAGCGAAGACCTCGAGGATTTGGATCGGCAGTTCCCGGGCTTTGTTGCCGTATATCGAGAATTGTTATGTCACCGCAGTACTTGTCACTAGACGGCCATCAAAAAGGATGGTAGCTCGGAAGGGAGTATTCCTCACACCAAGTCCTGGGTCTCATACCTTTTCACACTAGGCTCCTCAGGCCGGGTTTCTTCCCGAGATCCTCAAACCCCGGAGGAGGTACAAAACCTGGCGTCGACCGCCAAGAGATCGAGGTCAACGGGCGACATTTTTGGGAGTCAAACTGACTCCTTTAGTTATTTTTATCATGGTACTCAGCGACTGTAGGAGAAGGCGCTCCTTGCAGGATTTCTGATGGTGTAGCTACGGAACTGCGTCGTCTCAGGAGGGGCGAGTTCCATTGAGAGGATCAGTCGCCACTTTATCCTCCCTGCCGTAAAGCTAGTTTTTGGGGTTAGGCTGGCCCTTCTTCCGGTCATGGTGTACAGCATACACCACGGCCTTCGCACCTTTTCGTCCATGGTCATTGTCCGTGATACGGCGATGGATTTTGAGTGCATAGAGCTGCCATACCATTATCTGATGGGGTGGCTGTTAATGTACTGCCGGTCTTTGATGAGGCCTGGAGCAGAAGACGGTGTTACGGCTGATGACGCTTTCATTTTTCGATTCCACCATTAGCCCTGGGAGTGCAGCACCATGCCAGCCTATCGGAGGGTGCTGGCGAGAGTGGAGGATACGACTTTTTTGTGTCTGTTCCTCGTTTTACCACTGAAGAAGTGAGGAGCGTACATGTTGATGGTACCGAACCTCCTCTCCTCTTACCTGAGAAAATGCTCCTTTGGCTGCATAATATTCGTCCAGCGCACCTAGTATATCGTAACCGTAACATCGTCTACCTGGAGCCCTACTTGTCCAGCAGGTTCTCCCGCCAGTTCGGGTATAGCCAGCTGTTCTTTGACAGTCCCAGTTCTTGTCTGGGCTTTGAAGGTAGTGTCCTGGATGGTATCAGGGTATGGCACTATTATGACACGGTTCATACCCGAACCACCTTTTCGGTTCCTGATGGTGAGGTGCCAGGGGAGATTTTGTATATGGCGGCCCTATACCATGTTACGGCAAGCAAGCCTTCTGTTAATTTTGACCAGAGTACCAGCTTCATTGTCGGTACTGGCTTAGCGGAGAAGCCCAAGGGGTCTAAGACGAGGAAGAGGAGGGCGGATACGGTTCATGTGCCTGACTCGGAGTCCACAAACGCGAACGAAGAGAATGACGAGCATGAGGCAGATAACTCTTCTCCTCCTGTGGAAGATGTTGGGGCGGATCAGCCGCCTGTTGTACCAGATAAAATAGTGGCGGATTAGCCACCTGTTGTGCCTAATGAGATGGTGGTAGATCAGCTGCCTTTTGCGTCTGGTAACGTGGTGGCGGATCCGCCACCCGTTGCGCCTATCCCTTTGCGCAAGCGAGGCATGCGTGATTCTATTAGTGGCGTATCCTTTTCCGTGAAGTGGGCTGCGGTAAGACGCCACGGGCTGCTCATTAAAGAGAGAGGCGAAGGTGATGACGCTGTTTCGGAGGTGAGTTAAATTGCGACCCTCTCCTTCTTTAGCCCTTTCTTTTTTTGAACTATGATCTAATCATTTTCTCTTCTCTGTAGATGTTGGAAGAGTCGGACTCTCGGGAACCGGCTACTATTTCTAAAGCCGATCTGACCTTGAATACTTTGATTAGTGACATATGTACCGAGATTATTTCTGCCGGGATACCCTTGGCGGCGGTTCAGGAATCTTATATGGCCGAGGTCTCGACCCAGGGCAACGGAGGCTCCGCTAAACTTATACCCGAGACTGCAGAATTTCAGCAGGGTGACACTGATCCAGTCGTATCTCCTTCTGGGGTGGCTGGGGCAGAAGAGCCAGCTGAATTCTTCTCGGAGGTTGTTGGTGAGGGGACTACGGCGGCTGTGAGCGAGCCTCAGCCTCCTTAACCCTCTCCTGGTAAGATAAGCCAAATTTTGACTAGTAAGGAGGCCCATTTGCTCTATCATCACATCCTTCGGGTTATGCTGATTGATGGTTGCTCTGGACATACAGGTCCTGCCTCTTCACTACCCATGACAGATATTGTTAGGGAAGGCTCTACCAGTGGAGATCTGGCGGGAGGGAGGTGTGGACTGAGTCACTTCGGGTACCAGGTCTGGATGGACCCACATGATCTTCTCCCGTGATGTGGTAAGGGGCACTAGACCAGCAGCCTGGTCTCGGAGAGGTGGAAGGTTAACGACCTCCATCTTCGCTCTGGAGACAAGCATTACTCCATTTGGAGTCTCTGTCGAAGAAAAAGTTGCCGAATTGTACTGACACCATATTGGCTGCTACGGTCACCTCTTTGAAATTAATGGCCAGGGCCTTAGAATCGATGAGATGCTGGATGTATCGCTTCAGTTGGTAGCAGTCATGTGTAGCATGGTAGACATAACGATGGTAGTGGCAGTACTTGGGGCTCTCTATTTCCACAGGACGAGGTTCACGCCTTGGAGGAGGGAGCTGAATTCGACCTCCTTGTATGAGCATGTCCAAGATGGGCTTGACATGGCCGTCCTCGAAGGAATAGGTCATCTGAGGCCACTGCTTCTCTGCTGGCTTTGGTTCAGGCTTCGACGCTGTATCGGCCACCATAGCCTGTTTGTCCTTGCTGTCTTGATTGTTGGAGGGATTACCACCATTGTTGTTGTTGGTGTTAGGGTGTTTGCCCTTGTCCTCTCCTTCCGAGACGTGCAATCCCAATTGGCGAGCTTTTTTCAATTTGTCTTCTGCGCTAATGGCGTTGATAATGAAAGTCTTCCAATCCTTAAACTGACTTTCGCCCATCCAGAGGCTGATCATGGGAAGCAGCCTCTTTTGGCAAATTTCAATTAAGGAAGAATCAGGGTTACCGGAAGACAACTTCATCGCGGTTTGACGAAACCGCTCGATATAGTTCCTTGTCAGCTCTTTTTCTCCCTGGACAACGTCCATGAGGGTGGACATTGTCACGTCTTGTCCTACTTCGTAGAACCTCTCGAGGAACATACGTTTGAAGCCGATGAAAGAATGGATGCAGTTGTCCGGCATGTTGCGGTACCAGTCGAAGGCGGTCCTCTCCAGTGCCCCGATAAACAACCGTGTAAGGATGGCGTCATCATGAGGCAGATGGTCGGTTGTGACTTTGAAGTAGGTGATGTACCTGCTTGTAGATGTCTTTTCATCATATGGATTGATGTTAAATGGTTTATATCTTGGTGGAAAGGGAACTTCTTTCCACGCAGCAGGATACGGTTGTCGTATCCTGAGGTCTTCGTAGTTTTTTTGGGCGTAGAACATGGCCCGGAGCTCCTGGACCTCTTTTCTTGCCTCCCTGGCCTCGTCTGCAGCGGTGGGGGCCGATATTTCAGGAGAATTATCACCCGGGTTTGGTGTGGCTGAGTTTGAGTCTGTATTGACCGCGGGTCCCACGTTTGTTTGGCCAAGTGTCCTTCCTTGCAAAGTTGGAAGGGCCGCTTTGATCTTGTCCACGGATTTGACCAAGATAAGAAGTATAGCCTTCTGGGTGTCGATGCGTTGGCGATCACTGGGACCGTCATGGTTGTTGTCCGTCATGAACACCGTCCTTACATGAGGAGAGATGGAAGGAACGGTGGAGGACGCTCCCTCTGAGTCATACCCCTGTGCTGAGAAGTCGTCAGGGTATATGGGAATGTTCTCCTCTGGTTTGGACTCAGAAGGAGTAGTACACCCAGCTTCAGAGCTTGCCTCGTCTTGAGAGTTGTGGACGTCCTCAGGGACATCGGGATCTGCTGCATCTGTTGGGTGAATCGTTTCCTCTGGATTATCTTCTTAGAATACCGGATTATCGTGGATATATGGGGGAGTGATATCCCCGGATCCAGTGCCTCCCAGAGATGTGGACGACGAATCTCCAAGTGTGGCAGATTTCGTCTTTGAGTGGGTACCTTGGTAAACTCCTCCTGTAACATTGGTAGACAACCGCTTAGAAGAGAGTTTCTTGGTTACGCCGGTTGAGATTTTGGGACTGGAGATATTTGTTTTCTTTCCTCTACCGCTGCCAGGAATCTTCAGAGCAGAGTTGCAGGAGGCGACGAGAAGCGCTTCGTCTTCTGAGCTTGGGTGTTACAGTCGTTGGAAGACGGACCGCTAGTCTTCTTGTACTGTCATATTATTACAGCAGCAGTTGATAATGACTTGGGTGCAGTGATGTCCATGGAATGACTCTCTGCACACCGAAGCTTCTTCTCTTTCTTTGCGCTTGTGAAGGATCACGTCACGCAAGTCAGGTGCACCTCGAGCAACCTTTATACCCGTTTTGTAGGCCCGGAAATCTCGAGCATCTGAGTGTGTTGGCACCATATTTGCTCCCTGATTGTTGGAAGACTCTTGGGAACTACTCTGTCCGTTTGCCGCCGGGGGCTGGACTCGAGTGGTTCGATACAACTTTCCATCGGAGGTCCGCATAACAGTAAGTGGAACGCTCGAATGGTCAGAGGTTGGGACAGTAGACTGAGCTCGCCGAGCCCGCACTGTCCTAGACTTCTTTACTCTAGCACCCGAGGGTGCATAGTAAGAAGAGTCCAAATAGTGCCACAGAGAGTCTGGCACATGTTCTTGGGCGTATCTGGAGTCAGGACCGCATGAGAGGCGGTCAAAGATTGACCGTGAGCCGTATGGAGCAGATGGTATGCAGTTGGGTTTGGCGGCCGTGCAGGCTGTCTGCATGCAGCTAGCATATGTGGCCGCATGACCCTTCTGTATGCGGCTAGAAGCGGTGGCCGCATGAACCTTCGGGATGCGGGTGGAAGTCGTGACCATGCAGGCTGCCTGCATGCGGGTGGCAGTTTTGGCCTTATGGGCGTTCTACATGCGGTTGACTTCTATGGCCGCATGAATCTTCTCCATATGGCTGGCGGCTGCGGCAGCATGAGCCTTCTTCATGCGGCTGACACCCTTATGCGGCTTGGATCGCATAGAGTTTCTCTTTGCCCCTACAAGTCCAGCATCATAGTATTTTCTTCTGCTGGACTTGGGGATAGCAGAGTCTTCTATGGCCTGAAGCGGGGCCGTATGAGAGTTTTCTCCGCCGTCTTGAGCAACAGAGAGTAATTCTTTGAGAGTTTGGGGAGGAGCAAATGATTTGGGCCTCTACATCCTGCGGGCTTTCTTCGTACGGGCTCGCCGCTGGACCGGTCCAGCGCTCCCGTCGGAGAACATTTCATCAAATGACTGCTGGTCGAACCGGGCGACCAGTATTTGTTGAGTGGAGCCAAGTTTGGCTGCGTCCGATTGCGTCACCAACTCCTCAGCCGTGGAGAAGTTAGTCCCCAGCAGAGTCGCCATCGTGTTTGCCATTGGTTGTAAAAGTGCAGAACAATTTTATAGGAGTACTGAACTTAGACTCATAATACAAAATCAATCGCACAAATAAAGCCTCGGAATGAAAACCTAGGTACAACAATCTAAGTACGATTGTTTATTTTTTATTCTGGGGAGTGATGATAGAGGCTCGAAAAAGCGACGGCAGCTCTGTCTTACTCCTTGGACGATCGGACGTAGCCTTGACTCTGATAAAAAATGCTCTCGGGATGTGTGGAAAGAATCCTCTGTATGTGCCTTTGTCTCTCTGTGTGTCCAGCTGGGTGGTCCGAGTCTCTTTTGCAAGGGAATGTCACCTTGCTATTTATAGGAGTGGGGTGTGATCATTAGGGTTTGCAACGATTGCCCCTTGAAAAGTCGGCGGCCAATAATCCGAACCATTAATCTTGATTACAACAAATCTGGGCATTTAATTTTTGATTGCGCCAAATCCGTATGGACAATTAATGCTAATTGCAATGAATCTTCATAATTTTTCATGACAAGCTCGGATCTTTCGCCACGTGTTCAATTTGCTTAATTACAACAAATCTGATTTGATCCGAGTAATTATGATGATTATAACAAATCTGGATTGTTATGATTTGCTAGCAGCCATAACACCGAGGGGATAAGACCGCCACGTGTCTCAACTGTCATGAGGACCGCCACGTGTCTCAACTGTCGTGAGTGGGACGTCCTGACAGAGTCGCATGAATATGGTCTCTAAATGAACCGCATGTGGGTGGCCCCTACACTCCTAGCCGTATGAAGGTAGCAACCGCATGAGGGTGGCGGCCGCATGAGGGGGATAGCTACATGAGGATGGCAGCCTCGTGAAGGAGGCAGCCGTATGAAGGTGGCAGCCGCATGAAGGGGGCAGCCGTATAAAGGTGGCAGCCGTATGAAGGTGGCAGCCGCATGAAGGGAGCAACCGCATGAAGGGAGCAACCGCATAGGGGTGACATCCGCATAGGAGTGGCAGCCGTATGGGGAGCATTGGACTTGGCGGATCGTGCCAGCTATAAAAGATTTTCTTCTTTTTCCTAGGAGCACGCCATCATATCAGGGCTATCATTTCAGCTTTATGTCAGAGTTGTCACTTCGCCTTTCTGTCAGATATGCCGTCAGGACATTTAATGAGGCAGTTGCTTTCTGGCCAGCTGTAGAGACGAACTGCTTAGGGTCACGTGGCTCATTCCTGAGCCGCATGGAGCTATCCGAGCCGCATGAGGCTTTAAAGGAATTTTGAACCGTATGAATGTCTAACGGATTCCTGAACCGCATGAGGCTCTTTCTGTCTGAGCCGCATGGGCTTTTCTTGTTATTTTCTATGCTTCTACAAGCATCCTTTAACACATTGGCTTCTGACACGATCATCATTCATCGAATCAGAGTACCTCCGAGTTATCGTACATCGATCTTTGATACACCTCAATACCATCGATGATGTACATAACCTGACGATCTTTCTTTTGCAACGAATTTCGAGTCATGCACTTAATTTCTCAATTCATATTGTCTCGTGCTAACTCTTTATCGAGCAACATCTATTCCAAGTCCTTAGTCATTCTCGTATCTTCAAACCAACATTTTCCATGCACGCTATCTTCCGATGGTGCTATCTTCGATCTCGTCTAGGAGTATTTAACCTTAACTCAAGTTTCAATCCAATCGACTTATTTGAAATTGTACGTACGATCTTCTACGTTTCCTCGACCAAGACATCCATTCGTTTTATCGTTTCAACTCTCTATTCAACTTGTTTGTACTTGCACTACACATTCACAATTCGTCCGAACAATATCTCGTTTGAGACTCTCGAAGCATGACCAACTAAGCATTACTCGTTCTAAGGCTTTGCGCGAATCATCGCTTGTCGACATACTCGTCTATCCGTAAATCCTTTAGTCTCGCTCGAACAATTTCTATGTCGTCCATACGCCACTCAGGATTCGAGCGACTCGACTAGTCGTCGACACTCGCTCTTATTCTTCTTCTAAGCTATCACATACACCACTCGGGAGCAAGTCATTCTACAATTCCTCAATAGGTCATTCAATTCACAATTGACATATTCGAAGGTGCGTTTATCCGTTTCCCCAAGGTCTAAGAACTGTTTGCCATTGATTGTCGTAGAACAGAACAGTTTTATAGGAGGACTGAACTTTAACTCACAATTACAAACTCGCTTGTACAAAAGATAGCTTAGAAATAAAACCTAGGAAAAGCAATCTAAGTACAATTGTTTAGTTTTGATTCTGGAGGGTGACGGTAGAGGCTCGAGAAAGTGCTATCAACTCTGCCTTACTCCTTGGACGATCGAACGCAACCTTGGCTCTGGTGAAGAAATGCTCTCTCTCTGCCTGGGCGTATATATCTCTCTATGTGTCTCTGTCTATGCAAGGGAATAGCACCTTGCTATTTATAGGAATTCACGAGTAATGGGATGTACAGTCACATAGCTAATTTTGGACTATATTCTTGTAATAGTGCCTCGAGAAGTGGGCAGCTGGGAATTGGTTAAGATTGATCATGATCTGCTTGTTGCACTAAATTTGAACTGTCAAGACTTGGTCAATTTCTGCCACGTATCTCAACTGCTACTCTGTGGCGAGCCGCATGAATGATGCATCCTGGCTGAGCCGTATGAAGGACTATCCCATAGTCGAGCCGCATGAAAGATGTATCCCGGCTGAGCCGCATGAAGGACAGTCCCATAGTCGAGCCGCATGTAGAGTGTCTCATGACCGGGCCGCATGAAGGTTGTCTCATAATCGAGCCGCATGAAGGACGTCTCATAACTGAGCCGCATGAGAGTTGTCTCATGACCGAGCCGTATGAGAGTGGCCTCATGACCGAGCCGCATGAGAGTGGTCTCCTAAATGAGCCGCATGAGAGTGGTCTCATGACTGAGCCGCATGAAGGTCGCATAGGCAATCCGCATAAAGAATCTTCTTTGGAATTTGTGAACTGTGTCAGATATTATGATAATTTTTTTGTCTTTCTTGGAGCATGTCACGTCTTGTCTTTCTGTCAGAACCATCATCTCTGTCAGAGCTGTCGCCTTTATGTCAGAGTTATTATGGCCAACTGCTTAGGCTGATTTCGAACCGCATAAGGTTCTCTGCTATTTGTGGGCCGTATGAAGATTTCTGAGCTGTATGAAGCTTTCTGGATTTTTGAGCCGTATGGAGCTTCCTGGGTTTTGAGCCGCATAGAGAATCCCCTTCTTTCCTTGTGCTTGTGAAGGATCACATCTCGCAAGTCAAGGACATCTCGATCAACCTTTGCACTCGTTTAATGGGCCCGGGAATCCCGAGCACAAGAATGCGTAGGTATCATGTTTGCTCCCTGATACGGGGCAAGTAAAAGAACTTGCCCTCGATCAATATTAGGAGACTCTTGAGAACCACCCTGTCCGTTTGTCGTTGGAGGCTGGACACGGGCGGTCTTATACAACTTTCCATCAGAGGCCCTTTTAACAGTTAGCGGGACTCTCTGATGGTCAGTAGTTGGGACAGCTGACTGAGCTCGACGAGCCTGCACTGTCCTAGACTTCTTCGCTCTAGCACCCAAGGGTGCGTAGTAGGAAGAGTCCAAGTTGGAGAATCACCCTGTCCGTTTGTCGCCGGGGGCTGGACACGGGCGGTCCTATACAACTTTCTATCAGAGGTCCGCTTAACAGTTAGCGAGACTCTCTGACGGTTAGTGGTTGGGACAGCTGACTGAGCTCGACGAGCCCGTGCTGTCCTAGACATCTTCGACTTAGCACCCGAAGGTGCGTAATAAGAAGAGTCCAAGTTGGAAGGAGGGAAGGGAAGTTGGTGCCCTTTTCAAAGGAGACAAGGGGGCTCTATTTATAGAATAGAGTGAGCCCTTTCTTCTTCTCCTTTCCGATGTGGGACTAAAAGCAATATTTTTTATGCTTCTACAAGACCCCCTTTAAAGTTTTCAAATTGTAAATTCGGAATACTTTGAATAAGAAGCATTGAAAGTAGAGTTGTTTTGGTGTGGTAATTCTATCAGAGGTAGCATGGACGTAATAGGTTTGGGTACTTCCGCTGGAGATTTTGTGTGGACTTATCATCCTCGGCGTACCTTGGTTTTTGGTACGTATAATATGTTGAGAGAGGGAACCATCATATTTACTCAGAGGTGGTGAGAACATGGTAAATGTGGGGTTGATGGTAATGAGGACGTGGTGGGAGTGGACTCAGTTGAGGATACATAGAACAACTCAGAAGTAATATGGATGTAGAAGTTCTACGTAACGGGTAATGAATGCCACGAGACAACTGGGTTCCAGAAGCATATGATTGTCAAGAAGGGGTACATGTACTAGAGGACCTAATACAATATTTGTGGTCAACAGTGGACATTTGTGGACCTGTTATCTTTTTTGTGTACTGGCGGTGCGAGTACGGATAATAAGTGGAGATAAACCCAACATATTTACTCAGAGGTAATGAGGACTTGGTAAATATGGGTCTAAAGTAGAGCCTTCCAACTCAGAGGTAATGAGGACGTGGTAGGAGGGGGCCTAATGAGGATACACAGAACAACTCAGAGGTGCTATCAATATGGAAGCTCTATATATTGGGGTGGTTTGTTTGTGATGGACTTAAAAAACAACTCAGAGATAATATGGACGTGGTTGTTTTTTCCGTTGGGGAATTTTGTGGACCTATTGCCCTTTTGTGCATATAAAAATACGAGCAAATAGATTTGAATAATATTTTGTGGACCAACTACTCTTTGGCGCACCAATAGTACGAGTAATAGATTAGAATAATTTTTATGGACTTATTACCTTTTTTGTGTACTAGCGATACGAATACTGATAATAAGTAGAGCGAACCGACATAATTACTCAGAGGTAATGAGGACGTGGTAAGTATGGGTCTAAATTAGAGCCTCCCTACTCAGAGGTAATGAGGATGTGGTAGGAGTAGGCCAAATGGGGATACACATAACAACTCATAGGTGTTATCAACGTGAAAGTTCTATATATTGGGTGATATATTTGTGATGGATGGGAAAACAACTCAGAGGTAATATGGACATAGTTGTTTTTCTCCATTGGAGAACTTTGTGGACCTATTACCCTATTTTGTGCACCGATGGTGTGAGTAATAGATTAGGATAAGTTTTGTGGATCTATCACCCTTCTGCGCACTGGTGGTGCGGGTAATAGATTAGGATAAGTTTTGTTGACTTATTACCCTTATGCACACTGGTGGTGCGGGTAATAGATTTTGAGGCAAACTCTGGAGGAGAAAAGCATTTAATATGGAGGTTCCTAGTTTATGACTAGGAGATGAGATGGAGTAGTCAGAGATTAAGTTCAGTGGTACCTGAGGGTACATAACTCAATAATCTGGGAGATTGCTAGAAGATGTCGTCTAGACATAATTTTTCTTGAGGAACTTGCCATTGCTATTGTTGGTATTAGGGTGTTTGCCCTTATCCTCTCCATCCGAGATACGCAGCCCCAATTGGCGAGCCTTCTTGAATTTTGCTTCTGCGCTAGTGGCGCTGATGATGAAGGTCTTCCAGTCCTTAAATTGACTTTTGCCCATCCAGAGGCTGATTGTGGGGAGCAGCCTCTTTTGGCAAATCTCAATTAAACAAGAGTCCGGGTTACCGGAAGGCAATTTCATCGCGGTTTGGCGAAACTGCTCGATGTAATTCCTTTTCAGCTCTTTTTCTCTTTGAATAAAGTCTATGAGGGTTGACATTGTCATATCTTATCACACATCGTAGAACCTTTCCAAGAATATATGTTTGAAGCCGGCGAAGGAATGAATGCAGTTATCCGGCAAGTTGCGGTACTAATCGAATGTGACCCCCTCTAATGCCCCAATGAACAACCTCGTGAGGATGGCATCGTCATGCGGCATATGTTCTGTTGTGACCTCGAAGTAGGTCATATACCGGCTCGCAGTGGTCTTTCCGTCATATAGATTGATATTGAATGGTTTGTATCGTGGAGGGAATAGGACATCTCTCCATGCAGCGGGATACGGCTGTCGTATCCTGAGGTCCTGAGAGGTTTCTCGGGCGTGAAACATTTCATGGAGCTCCTAGACTTCTCTTCTCGCGTCCATAGCCTCTTCTGCAACAGTAGGAGTCGACATTCTGGGTGGATTGTCGCCCGGGGTTTGCGCGGTTGCGTTTGAGTCCGCATTGACAGCGGGACCCAAGCTTGTTTGGCCAGGTGTCCTTCCTTGGAGAGCCGGTAGGGCTGCCTTGATCTCGTCCACTGACTTAACCAAGGTATGAAGTATGGCCTCGAGAGTGTCGAGGCACTGCCGATCACTGGGACCGTCTTGATCATTCTCAGTCATAAATACCGTTTTCACATGAGGAGAAGTACAAGAAACTGTAGAAGACGCCCTCCGAATCATACCCTCGCATAGAGAAGTTGTCAGGGTATGTAGAAATATTCTCCTCTGGTTTGGACTCGGAGGAAGTGCCACCCCTGCATAAGAGGTTGCCTCGTCTTGGCGTATGTGGATATTTTCAGGGACGTCAGAATCTGTTGTATCTACTAAGGGATTGTTTCCCCTGGTTCATCTTCTTGAAACACCAGATTGTTGTGGATGTTTCGAGGAGTGCTACCCCCAGTTTCAACTACCCCCAGGAATGTGGATGACGAATCTCCAAGTGTTGAAGATTTCGTCTTTGAGCGGGTACCTTGATAAACTCCTTCTGTGACGGCTGTGGACAATAGTTTAGATGAGAATTTCTTGGCCGTGCTAGTTGAGATCATTGGGCTGGAGGTATTTATTTTCTTCCATCCTTTACCGATAGGGACCTTCCAGACAGAGTTACAGGAGGCAAAAGGAAGCGCCTCGTCTCCCAAACTTTATTGTAGGACCGGTCCTGGCTGTTGCAGTCGTTGGAAGACAGACTATCGGACCTCTTGTACTGCTGTCTTGTTGCAGCAGCAGTTGACAATGACTTGAGTACAGTGATGTCCATGGAAGGACTCTTTACACACCAAGGTTTCTTCTCTTTCTTTGTGCTTGTAAAGAATCACATCTCACAAGTTAAGTACATCTCGATCAACCTTTACACTCGTTTGGTGGGCCCGGGAATCTCGAGCGCACGAGTATGTTGGTATCATGTTTGCTCCCTGATGCGGAGACTCTTGGGAACCACCCTGTCTGTTTGCCACCGGGGGCTGGATACGGGTAGTTATGTACAACTTTCCATTAGAGGCTCGTATAATAGTTAGCGGGACTCTCTGATGGTCAGAGGTTGGGACATCTGACTGAGCTCGATGAGCCCGTGCTGTCCTAGACTTGTTCGTTCTAGCACCCGAGGGTCCATAGTAGGAAGAGTCCAAACAGTGCCGCATAAAATCTGGCACATTCTCATTGGAGCTTCTGATGTCAGGACCGTATGAGAGGTAGTCAAAGACTGAACCCGAGCCGCATAGGGTAGATGGCCGGCGGCTACGATTGGATGCCGCGTAGGTCCTCTCCCTGTGGCTGGGGTTGGTGGCCGCATAGGTATCTTGTATGCGGCTGGAAATGGTGGCCGCATGAGCCTTCTGCATGCGGTTGGGATTGGTGGCCGCATGATCCTTCTGCATGCGGCTGGCACCCTTATGCGGCTTCTTCCTGGACCGCATGGAGTTCTCATTTGCTCCCGCAAGTCCAGCATCGCAGTATTTTTCTTTGTCGGACTTGGGGACAGCAGGGTCCTCTGCAGCCAGAAGTGGGGCCGCATGTGGGTCTACTTTGCCGTCTTGGGCAGCAGAGAACACTTCTTCCAGAGCTTGGAGAGGGGCAACGGTTTTAGGCCTCCACGCCCTACGGACCTTCTTTGGACTAGCTCGCTTCTGGATGGGGCTAGCGCTCCCCTCGGAGAGTATCTCTTCATATGCTTGCTGGTCGAAGCGAACAACCAGCATATGTTGCATGGAGTCGAGTTTTGCTGTGTCCGATTGTGTCACCAACTTCTCAGCAGTGGAGAAGTTAGTCTCCAGCAGAGTCCCTATCATGTTTGCCAATGATTGTCGTAGAACAGAACAGTTTTATAGGAGGACTGAACTTTAACTCATAATTACAAACTCGCTTGTACAAAAGATAGCCTAGGAACAAAACCTAGGAAAAGTAATCTAAGTACAATTATTTAGTTTTGATTTTGGGAGTGACAGTAGAGGCTCGGAAAAGTGCTATCAACTCTGCCTTACTCCTTGGATGATCGAACACAACCTCGGCTCCGGTGAAGAAATGCTCTCTCTCTGCCTGGGTGTGTATATCTCTCTATGTGTCTCAGTCTATGCAAGGGAATAGCACCTTGCTATTTATAGGAATTCATGAGTAATGCTGTGTACAACCACGTAGCTAATTTTGGACCATATCCTTGTAACTGTGTCTCGAGAAGTAGGAAGCTAGGGATTGGTTAAGATTGATCATGATCTGCTTGTTGCACTAAATCCGAACTATCAAGACTTGGTCAATTTTTGCCACACATCTCAACTGCTACTCTGTGGTGAGCCACATGAATTTTGCATCCGACTGAGCCGCATGAAGGACTGTTCTATAGTCGAGCCATATGAAGGATGTATCCTGGCTGAGCTGCATGAAGGACTGTCCCATAGTCGCATGAAGAGTGTCTCATGACCGGGCCGCATGAAGGTTGTCTCATAACTGAGCCGCATGAAGGACGTCTCATAACTGAGCCGCATGAGAGTTGTCTCATGACCGAGCCGCATGAGAGTGGCCTCATGATCGAGCCGCATGAGGGTGGTCTCATGACTGAGCCGCATGAGAGTGGTCTCATGACTGAGCCGTATGAAGTTCGCATAGGAGATCCGCATAAAGAATCTTCTTTAGAATTTGTGAACTGTATCAGATATCATGATGATTTTCTCGTCTTTCAGGAGCATGTCACATCTTGTCTTTATGTCAGAGCCATCATCTCTGTCAGAGCTGTCACCTTTATGTCAGAGTAATTATGGCCAGTTGCTTAGGCTGATTTCGAACCGCATAAGGTTCTATGCTATTTGTGGGCCGCATAAATATTTCTGAGTTGTATGAAGCTTTCTGGATTTTTGAGCCACATGGAGCTTCCTGGGTTTTGAGCCTCATAGAGAATCCCCTTCTTTCCTTGCGCTTGTGAAGGATCACATCTCGCAAGTCAAGGACATCTCGATCAACCTTTGCACTCGCTTTATGGGCCCGGGAATCCCGAGCACACGAATGCGTAGGTATCATGTTTGCTCCCTGATGCGAGGCTAGTAAAAGTACTTGCCCGCGATCAATGTTGGGAGACTCTTGAGAACCACCCTGTCTGTTTGCCGCCGGGGGCTGGACACGGGCGGTCCTATACAACTTTCCATCAGAGGCCCGCTTAACAGTTATCGGGACTCTCTGATAGTCAATAGTTGGGATAGCTGACTGAGCTCGACGAGCCAGCGCTGTCCTAGACTTCTTCGCTCTAGCACCCAAGGGTACATAGTAGGAAGAGTCCAAGTTGGAGAACCACCCTGTCCGTTTGCCGTCGGGGACTGGACACTGGCGGTTCTATACAACTTTCCATCAGAGGCCCGCTTAACAGTTAGCGGGATTCTCTGACGGTTAGTGGTTGGAACAGCTGACTGAGCTCGACAAGCCCGCGCTGTCCTAGACTTCTTCGACTTAGCACCCGAAGGTGCGTAGTAGGAAGTGTCCAAGTCGGAAGGAGGAAGGGAAGTTGGTACCCTTTTCAAAGGAGATGGAGTGAGCCCTTTCTTCTTCTCCTTTCCGATGTGGGACTAAAAGCAATATTTTCCATGCTTCTACAAGAACCATTTCCCGTGTTCATTTTAGCGTTGGTCAAGTAGCGTCTCTATCAACATACGTTCTAAGTCTCACTTATTCTCGTCCGAGCGATAGTCAATCTTGCTCGCAACTCGTTCGCACCAGAAGGTCTAGGTGTGCGATACTCGGCACAACTTAGTCAAAAGGCTATGTGCATAACCATCCCGTTCGAACTATACTTCGGTCTTGTGTACTCGTTCGCTATTGTCAGCGTAAGGTTATTCAAGCATGCACTGCGTTTGCTAACTTTTAGCATTTTGGTTTTCTTCCAACTCAAGTCCGTCGTAGTTTGGCACAAAGGCCTTCGTCTATCGATCCTGTTCAACCGAGTACTCGTACGATCTTTTGAAAATATTAGACTTATTGTATGGAACATCCCAAAGTACGACAAGAGAGAGCGTATAGTTCTTTGTTTCCAAGCAAGCTTTCAAACTGAGAGAATTAAAATGAAGTCCAACGACGTAAAGTCGTGCTCTGATACCAATCTGTCACGCCCCGCTCTCGTAGGAGCGATCGTCCTCGCTAAGACGTGATGCCGCACGGTCCTAGGTTGCATCCGTGCAAGGCTAATCTCCAGAAACGGCCGATTCGAGCTAGGCCACAGAGTCGTACAGAGTGTCCCATTTGCAATGGAAAGTAAATGAACATAAGTTGAAGTCAATTCAAACTCTTTATTGATTTTCAAGAAGTTTACAAGCGGCGCTAGGCCGAGTTTACAAGTCTCTCAAGCTCTCTCTCTCTGAAACATAAAAGGCGTGCCAAGTGGCTTACAACATGGAATAATTTATGGCGATGTTCCGATATATTATGTCTTGTATATGGTGCTTCAGCTCCTTACAACGCTCCAAGGCTCTAGAGTTAGCTCCGCGCCTTAGCACGTTCGAGGAAAGCTCCGCACCCGATGACATCTCCTGCATTCTGCAACGATCTGTGGGGTTATCAGTACATTGTTATGCACTGGTAGAGAGGCTAGCTCGCCCATAATGCTATTATTACCAAACACGTTCTATTTACTTTTGTGCACCGTCTATCATTTATTGTCTTTCTAATCTTGCCTTATGATCAGTTTCATGGCATATTTCATGACCTATCTCGTGTTACCTATTTCAATGTGTTGCATGAAAATACATGAACGACTTACCCATACTTACCGTCCGGCCTTCCCTGTCCAAAGTAAACCAAGTTCGTCAATAATTCATATGTAACAACATAATGTAGTTCGCGTAAGCATTCAGTGTCAAGGGCGTGTCCCTGCCCCAGGTCCTAGTGCATCATAGGCGTATTTTCTAACTCATTTGTACGAAGTACTCCCGATCATTTGGTGTGTTATATTCAAGCCTGTTCAGAAGGCGCTTCATTCAGTTTACTTAGACTATTTTGTTTGAATGCAAGGACTTCCACGTGGATTGCCACCAGTAAGCCCACTTAATCTATATGCACCGGTCGCTGGCATCACAAGCTAATTTGGACATATTCTCCTTTGGTATTCTCACCTATCATAGTGTGATGGCTGGTATACCTTGATAGTCTTTTGAAATACCCCGCACTTACTTCTACTTAGTATGTCCGAGCCCACACCCAAGTAGCCCATAAGCCATGATTCCGCTTAGGCCGGCTACGATATCGTCGATCGTTGCCCTTGGAATCCCTTATTCCTCCTACCTTCCGTATACGAGGGGATTGTCCACTACCATTTCGAATTGTCTTGTCATTTTAACTTAACGGCTTGTCTCTGAGCCGTAGGCAGTCTGTGAGCCATGATGCGTTAACGACCAGGTTAGCGACGGCGTCCGTCCAGCGCTGGTAGCGAGCCCCGATGCACGTCCACGTCATACCTGTATCTAACCATTTCTTTCTTTCTTATCTTTTATTCATTCTTTCTTTTTCGTCTTTCACTTGTTCGTTCGTTCATTGATTCATTCACATATTAATTCATTCATTCGTTGATTTATTCATTTACTTATTCGTTCATTCATTCATTCATACATTATGCAACTCCTCGTACGGGAGTCGCCTTGGCGACCCATCGGTCCCGAAGTCTTCCAATGTTGCTATACTCTACTCGGAACAACTATGTCAATAGTCTTCCCATTTCATTTTTATAAACCATTCATTGCATCATTGTTGAACGCATAAGGAATTTGAAATATAAGCCTTGCCCCTTAGCACGAGAGTGGAGCGCGGTGCAAGAGTTCCTACATTTTTTGAGTTCTTTTCCATGTTCTAAACAAGCATACAAGATGTGATTATTCCCTTCGCTAGGTGCGTTGAGTCATTTATTAGCATGCGCGGTGTTATCGCCTAGTGATTCTAGCAATAGTGTCCGTATTGTTATGTGTCTAGGCTAAGCAAATACGGGTTCATCGGAGCCACCCACCTTAGCGATGTTTGCATCGGCCGAGCGATACCCCGAGCGCGCCTTTGAAAGTCTAGGTCTGGATTCATCCTTGACGGGCCAATGTAAGTCTTGCATCGATTCTTTATCGGGTCGACGCAACTCTTCGAGTCGACGGCTCTTTTGAGTCGTTGCACTTGCCGTTTGAATCGGCGTTCCGCTAGGGCGGAGCGGGTCATTACATACTTCGCAGAGGGTTTACGCGATGCATGCTCGATCGTTTTGTGATCCGTTTATTCGAGTATGATCCTATCCTATACGCCTATGTTTTTCTTCAAATAGTTCGTATTAAATCGCATCATGTGCGATGAAAAATGAGTTACAAATTCGAGAAAATAATGATTTTTGGACGACTAGAAATTTTTCCAACCACCCATATTTGCGGTCGATTTGCGACCAGGATACCACGAATTTTAGGAATCTAATTGAACAAAGTTTTAGACAACCTGACCGAGATCGGAACCCATTAATTACTTTATTTTATTTCTTATTATATTCTGTTTAAAATTTGGTTGAACTTTACGAAAAACCTATTTTAAAAAATATTAAAAAACTTCGATACGACATGTATCCCGCCAAACCGGGCGACGTGGTCGCGAACCAAAAGCATCAAAAGGTGCGTATCAACATCGCGGACGTGTGAGCTTTGATGGAATTCAAATTGGTTGCGTGTGCGCGACGAATTTAATACGTATCCGTCAAAATTCATTGTATCAGCATCTTTGCAAATTCTCTAATTACTTTGTGCACGTTCGTCAAATCGAGACGAAACTTGCGCCAGCAGGACCGTATCATTTTTCTGGTCCGGTGTGCCAAGTTTGATCTGATTATGAAAAGGTCGACTGAATGCCTTTTTGGCAGGCCCGCGACCCGATCCAACGGGCAAAATTGTACACGGCCTGCCGGAATCCAACTTTGGACATACGGTTGGGTTCTTATCCTCAAACCGGACCCGTAGATATATAGTTTGACGACTTTAGAAACCGTAGGTACTGGCACGCATTTTGGTGCAAAACGGGTCCAACGGCGGATATCGTTTGACCCAAAATTTATGATTTTACCCCTGTTCCAGAATTGAACTTTTGGACAGGTATTTTCTAGGCATATCTTTTATTCTAAACACATTTGTGGTGTTTATTTTAGCATCAGAGGACGTATGCGGGATTTGTCTTTCATCGCTTCACTATTTTGACGGTTTAAGCTATTGGATGTCGCCCTTTTGCATACAACCTCAGGCGAGATACCTTGTCATATTTACTACTTATATTTAGTCTTCATTTTCTTCAGTTATTGCACATCACTATTTATTTATTTCTAGTTCTTCTAGCTGTACCATTATTACAGTTTATGATTTACTACCTGCTTAGTGATATTAGCTTTGCTTTATCTATTATCTTTTGATTGCATATGAACCTAGAGTTAAGGGACTACCATCTGTAGTGTATTACATAAACCTTGACACAGTTGTACTACGAGGTATGTGTGAGATGAGTAGCATGTAGAGGTACTTACGTATTGGCTGATCACCCGTGCGCATGCGTTAGGTCTAACTGCTAATAGACGCATATTATGAGACTTAGCAGTTAGTAGAGGTATATGGCGGATGCGACTTCGATAGGTACATCGGGTGGGAAGAATATCTCCTTGTCGTATGGGCTTCTATTACACATTCTCTTGTAACTCGGAAGCTCCGCTGGAGATACTGGTATCTTACCCCCTTATGTTGACCACTGACGTTCTTGAACGTTAAGCGCTTGGGGTAAGATGATCCACTCAAGTTGGCTACTGTCATTTTTGAACGTCATGCGGTTAGGTCACTAGTGCCTAAGTGGAGACTATAGCTGATCCTATTTACAGCCAGGGCTCATATGACGAAAGGTTTGTTCTTAACTGCATAAACACATTAGAATGGTTAGGTAACCTTAGTCAATGTCAAGTCACCCCCGTTCCTTGTTTGGTTGTAGGGGGAGTCCACTGTTTCGATAATGAGATATTGTATCCTGTTACGACAAGGACTATTTACGTTACTTGTGGCTTGTGACATATTATATATTCAGTTTATTATGGCCTGTTCTTCCTGTATCTTGTTACGTCCCTCTGAGGACCTGGTGATCTCTCCAGGTGTGTACTTCTGTGATATTTACAGGTGTTCCAGCCAAGACCGTGATCTTCTCCATTCCTTCGCAGAGGATTGCCCTTGAGTCGACTGGCTACCTTTCCTTTGTATTTTCTTCCGTGTATTATCCTTCCTATTAAATAGTTGGTAGTGTATTTGTCTTCGCCCAACTATATGTATAGATGACAAATTTTATTGTAATTTATATTATTATTATTCTCTTATTTGGTGGATGAGATTTAGTTGTCTTGGTTTACTGCATTTTACAGCTTATGTGTACATACGAGGTTTTCTTATATTGGAGTATACTTCGTATGTATGCAGCTGGCATGTCCACGTACTTAGTCTCAAGTATTTTAGGACTGGGGTGTTACACATTTTTGTAGATCTAAGTTTATAGTTTCTTCGATTTTTCTTGGTTTTGATATCTTAAACTTTGTTATTTTCAAAAAATAATGATTCCATGTTGTAGAGAATTCAATTTCATTCAGTTTAGACCTTTATTTTGCCCAATTTTGAGTCCTTTAGCCCAAGTTATGGACATTGGAAGTTTTTAAAACTCCATGGCCAAAAGCTTACTAGTAGGGACGACACCTCGTGCATCTCGTGCGCACCTCGCACACCTTTTGGTCCACGCACCTTGCATCTCATGCATCTTTTGGTTTGTGCACCTTTGTACCTTGCGCACCATTTGGTCCGTACACCTTGTACCTCGTGCACCTTTGTACCTCGCACACCTTTTGGTTCGTGCACCTTGTACCTCACGTACCTTTTGGTCCGTACATCTTTTATCTCGCGCACCTTTTGGTTCACGCACCTTGCACCTCGTGCACCTTTTGGTTCGTACACCTTGTACCTCGCGCACCTTTTGGTCTCCGCACCTTGTACCTCGCGCACCTTTTGGTTTGTGCACCTCGTGCACCTTATACCTTACGTCATGCGCCTTTTGCCCGTGCACGAATCACTCTAAATGACTGTTTTTGCTTGTTTAAGCTATTTTGTAGCTAGAATCTTAAAAACCTCAAAACATGAAAGTTGTAGATCTTTGTCTTGGCTTCAAGAATCTACCTGTCTCATTATAGTCAGAGTTCATATGTGACTTATAGTTTCAATCACACATGAATGTTTTTGATGTTCTTTGTATGTTTTTCTATACTTGGCCTAAATTGCGACGACCCAACTTGACACTTGATAGTCTTGAGATAGTAACTTGAACGTGACTTCAACATGATAATATGAACCCGTCTTGATAACTCTTGATAAGTGGCCCATTGAGGTGCACTCTAGACAAGTACTCTTGACATGACAAATAACCTGACATGACATGTATAATCTTGAAAGGCTGTTGCGACAGCTATCCTGACTTGCTAAGTAACTCTTATATTGACACCATGGTTGACTTTCTTGATTGTGCCTGTACAAGCTACTTATCTCGTCTTGCATCATGTCTAGGACAGATTCCTGGTTACCACGGTCAGAAATTTATAATAAATCTGACTATGTTAATGACTAGATTGATTAAGTAGTTCATATAGAGATATTTTTTCCAGTTACAGGCGATCCCGTTATCCCAGCCACACCTGAGGGACTTGTAGCCTGCCGACGAGTAGGGCACATTTCCAGCCCACTATCATGTTAGACACTTCTTGAAAACATAAGTACTGAAAGTACATCAGTAATCTTGATAACTCTTGTAACTCTTATAAATCACCTCGCCTGGATAACCTGGATAGCTGCAGGGCATATGACTGCGGGAATATCTCATTGTATCTTGCTAGTAACTAGGCATATGATAACCTAGTTAGCTAATGATAGCAAGCCGTAGGACTTGATTGGCCGTGCCTGAATGCTTGCTCGTGATTAGCGTGGGAATTATATTCCGTCTTTTGTTTTTCCTAATACAAGCTATTATTTTATTCTAACCATGTCTTCTTGTTATTTAAGCCTGTTTATTTATTTATTCTTCTATTTATTATCTGCTGGTTTTAGTTCCTTAATGAAGCCTCCCTTATGGCACTTGCTCTTTCTGGGGTCTGGCCCAGCTGGTTTTGTATGGCCAGATTTCAGAGTGATATGCGAGGATCTTCATGTTTATCAGCTAGATGGTGAACACCAGGCGTAATCCTAGCAACGTGTGGGTTTCTATTTTGCTCTCCCTCTCTATTGTAAATTATTCTTTTGAGGTGTTTAGCCGCCGAACAAGTGTTAGCTCGTATTGAAACTTAATTTTTGTTTGCCTAAGGCCTGTAACATGATTGACAAATCCTAGGGTTGATCATGTATTGTAATGCCCCATCCCACTCAGTCAATCGGAGGATCGAAATGCCAATGGCGTTCGAACTTTGACATGCAACGACGACTCGAAGGCCCGCTCGGTCGAGGCGACTTCTCGTTCAGGTAGGGTAGTTTCGGTGAACTTGCCTCATCTTAGCCTTCACATAATAAATTGTATATTTTCAACTTGCACAAGTAGGCTTGATAATAAAAGAGACGAATCCACATAGATAAGAAAATAATCCCGGCGGGTCGAATTGAGTTAGAATAGGGAAAGGTCTAACGGTCGACTTAGAGTTGATGCACGGCGTGCTTTGAAAATGACACTCGATCCTTTGTCCCGTGGCTTGGGAAAAGGAAAAGTTGGTCTTTGCCACAAGCTAAAAGTTAGCCAAAGTCATAGGTGTCGCCCGCATAAATGCTTCATAAAGCATGCACGGTCCCATCATCCAAGGCTTGACGCAGCCTTTGTTTGTCAAGTTGATGTACAATTAAGTTAGGCTAAGTGATTCTAGGTGATCAAAGGAATTCTAAGCACTGTCCCACGTTTTCTACGGTTATCGATATTACTTGGTTTCATGATCATATAGAGTATGACTTGGGCGGTGGTGTCGCATAGAGTTCAAGTTGGTTTAAGGCATGATGTCACGGTCTTAGTGTTTTAAGGCACGGGCCACGGTTGATTTAATTGAGTTGGAAGGAGGGCTTTCAAATAGTTGTTCCTGAGTCGAGTGAAATGATAGGGCAAGAAAGAAGAATGCTCGCGACCATGGGTCGTCGAGGCGAGGTCTCAGATATGAGAAGTATCGAACATGGCCCTGGGAGAGATGGTAACACTGAAAGTAAAATGAATGTATGGGACGTCAGTTTGAGTCGGGTCTTGCATGGTCATTGGACAACTTGTCGACAAGGTAAATAGTTTCTCCGTAACGGTGACCCACAAGGCCCGGGACCGTTACGGCTGAGTATGGAAACAAAGGATAGCTGTGCTGAATTGATAGCACTGGGTTAGTCGGGGACTTCCAGCGGGGATAGCTACCTTGCGTTTGAAGGGTCCCAGCCAACGCAAGCTATGAGTCCAGGTATAGCTTGTTATTCTAGTGACCTCATATAGATGAGTCGGCATGGGCGGCGATCCGCGTATATGTCTTTGGATTGAGTTGAGTATTATGGGCAGTGTATCAGAGTCGAGAAAAATGCGTACACGATAAAGACAATATGTTGGGGCCAAAGATTTGGCTGCAGCGTAGACACCGTGCTTCGGTACGAGATATGGTGTCATGTCTTAAGTTGTTGGCATAGTGTTGCACAAGTTTAGAATTGATTCATTTCGAGTTTAAGTCAGAAAATTACCGCAAGGCAAAGTTGGCTGAGTGGCACTAGTTCATAAGTCTTGTGGAGTCAGTTGGTGACCAAAAGTAACAAAGGCCGCGAGGCGGCAATGCGGTTAAGTCTCACTAAGTTACGAGGCACAGTACATTGGACTTGTAGCACGGTCACATGGATATGGGGTCTTACCGAGTAGTTGCATCTTTGATTACGGGCCGAAAGGCAAGTACGATTTGATAGGTTAACATTGTTGCAAGCACGGAATGGTATTGAGACACAAAAATAGGCCAAGGCGTCTGTCCTAAAACCAATCTTAAGGCAAGAGTAGAAAGAAAATCATAAGGGGACTATGTTACACAAAGTAAATGAACGTGTTGGTTTTGTATGGGTGGGCGAGGAGCTCATTCCAGCAGTACAGTTGAGTACTGACACCCACACAGTTTTTATGTTCTGGTACAGGTAGAAGCTTGTAGCGTGGAGCTCGCTTAGATGCGTCAGGCACGGAGTTCCTTGGCGATTCGAAGCGTACGGCCGCATGGAGTCAAGACTTATACGGGACATAATGTATGGATGTCGCCTCTCCGAATCATCCGCTGGTTCAAGACTTGTATTGAGAGATGAGAGAGCTGAGTGACTTGTAATGTGGGATGAGTGAGCTTGAGTGACTTGTAATCTTGGCCTTGTGCCCCATTGTAATCACTTGTTTCAATAATAATAAAATGCATCTTTTGAATGACTTGTGTTTTTGTTCTAAATTTTCGCTGGTATATTCAATATCTCTGCTTGGGACTTCTGTGCGACGACCCCGCCGCAGCCGCTGTAATCGGCCGTTATGGAACCTGCCTTGCATGAGTGCAATCTAAGCTCATACGGCATCACGTCTTAGCGAGGACGATCGCTCCTACGGGAGTGGGACATGACATAAAGGTATCAGAGCACAGCTTTACTGTTAGCCCAATGATTATATCATGTTTTTGAATATGGCTAATCAATTGAGTTTAACATAACGATGTCACTAATATTCATGTAATCACTATCATGTTGCTACTTAAACTTAGCATTGTCCTAATATTAGTATTGTCCTAAATGTTCTCTATATCAATATTTCTATGTTTTGTATCATAATACATCATACTGTGTCACGACCCGCACCCACTGTGAGGGTACGAGAACGTAACAACGCCCAGCCTACGCCGCAGTGTCGGCGGTAGAACGCTGTCCTAGGTCACAACATCCAGCAATATAAAGCTTAAACAGTTTATACTCCCCGAATGGGGGTGACATGATAAAAGTAGACTCAATCACAACTGAGGAAGAAAAAATACGATATGATATAAAACTCGAGAAAAAAAACAGATAATAACATAGCTGATAGATAGATAATGAAACTGCTGAAATGAAAGGAAATCCCAAGTACATCAGAAAGTCTAAGTGTCTAAGATAATACAAATCCCAGATCCCAAGTATCAATAAGTACAATCATCCATGAAATACTGAAATGAAGCATCCTAGTCTAAGGGTGTGTCATCCACAGCTAGTGGGGCCTGCTGATGGTCCAGGTCCAACATCTCATCTAAGGTGGCACCGTAATAGGTATCCACACCAGCCTCCTCCTCGTCCTCTTTAATATTTTCAACAGGTCCAGTCAGGACAGGAGCGAGCACAATACATCTCAACAGATCATGGCAGGTTAGAAAAATATAATCATGCAGTAAATTAAGATACAGGATCTGAAAGAAATATAGTATGTAAACAGTGAGAGAACTGTAATAGAAATATCTACTATAAGTAGAGAACTAACAGTGACTAGTGAATCAGAGTACAAGCTAGACATGTGAACAGGTAGAGGAGATTCAGGAGAGGTGGTTCAAGATTATATTATTTGGAATTATTCACATGCTATTTCTACTCCCCCGTACCCCCAATCAATACACAAGGATCCAACCATGTTATGTTATGATTCCATGCAAAGGCCCACAAGGGGTGATACATGGATAGCCCATAAATGGGTGATTCTGGGAATGCCCATAAATGGGTGATTCTGGAAAGACTCTGTGATCATGAGAGTACATGCCACAAGTGATCGAAGAACCGAGAAGCATAGTGATACACCATGTAAGTGAAACGCACAGAACATGTAGTATACGATGCTCCCTGAGGGGATAACATCTCAAGAAAGGATCCATATAGTACTAATCCGTGTTACCAACGTGCCAGCATCAAGTATAGTAATCTAAAGCAGGAAAATAATTCTAACAGGATATGAAATGATCATAGAATGTACTCGCCTGTATCTGAGTGTCCAATATGAAACGTACTGTCCAAGGAGTGGTGTTTGGCTCATAATCAGAACAGCACAAGTCACAACAAGTCCAAAATGGTAAAATGAAGTCCTACTATGCATTCTACATGATTCTAGGTCAATCTAGGCCAAAGTCAACTCTTGGTCAACCTTGGTCAACCAAGAAGTCAAACCTAAGTCAACTATGGTCAAACTAGGTCAACCAAGTCTAAACTAGGTCAAACTAGTCATTCTAGGCTAAACAAGTCTATACCAGTCTAAACTAACCTACACTAGCTAGCACAAACCCTTTACAAGGCTATGCAAGCCTATACTAGCTATCACAACATTGCTACTAGCTATAACTAGAATACAAGTCTAACATCATTCATCATTACACCTATTGATTTAGATACTTTACAAATAGTCTATAGTACAGTACATTAGGAACATCACATATTTATATATATTATATATATATACCTAGGCTCAAAATACTATATATATATATACATTAATGTATATAGCTACACTACAAGATTGACATATATATACATTAATATCTATTACATGCATACCTACTCACATATATGTATAGAGAGAAAGCATGTGAGTGTGTGTGTGATGTGTGAATGGAATGAGTGAGAGTGTGAAAAGTGATAACAATGTGTGATACAAGTGAGAGTACAAAGTGTCAAGTGGAAAGAGTGTCAAGTGACTAGGCTTGGTGTTAGTGGCACAAGTGAAAGTAGATGCATGAATGCAATGTGTGTGTATGCAATGTTTGTGTGTGTGTGTGGGGTAATGTTTGTGAACCATGACTGAAATGTGGGTGTGGTATGTGTGAGTGAAACATGAACAGTTAATAGGTTTTCCCCCAACAATACACATATCACAAAACTAGAAAGGGAGACTAATCACATAGGTGTTCAGAACCTACAGCAAGGGAAAGGAAAGGGATTCAAGACACAACAACAAAAAAAATACTGAAACTTATCACCTAGTTCATAAATCTGAACTACAGTCCCAATTTTCCATTTGATCCCCAATGACAGCAAAACAAACACCAAATGAACCCAATTTCATCACATAGCTAGATTACCTATAGGAGAACACTAACTAGGACTCAAATCAGTATTTAAGCAGTAAATAATGGGTTAAAATAGGTGTCCAATTTGGATTTCTAAAAACTGGAAACAGAAAATGATACCTAGTATCATAAATTGGGAAATTGGAAATTAACTAATGAAAAATTATTAAAATTCAAAATAAAGAGTTGGTAAAATAAATATATGATGCATACGTGCTATAAGTGGTGTTTGTGTCCAAACAAAGGACACAAACGTGTCCAAATGTAATAAGACACGAAACAGTGCACACAGGCACTGTTTCAGTGCACTGTGTCGTGCACGTGTGCACGCGTGTCGTGCACACGACACAGGCCAAACTAGGCCTCGTGCTCGCAACCCTAGGTTCGCCAGGTGTCAGGCTACCTACGTGTCATCCTGTTTTGGGTCGACGTGTCCCCGTGTCTGAGTTATTAAACCGTATCAGTGACAAAAACACACAGTGCACAGAACAGTGCAAAACCCGTGCGTCGAGGATTTCTTCCTCGTTACGCCACGTGGGCCCACGAAATTTGACACATGGCGTGTCAGTGGGTGCCCCGAGAATCCCACAAAATCTCGTGTCAAAACTCGCCGTGTCGTGTCCGGCACAACCCCCGAACAGCAGGGCATGGAGTCCCGAGCGCACGTGAGCGTGTCCCCGTATCCAAAATGACCCGACACGTGCACGAATTCATCTCAGTGCACAAGAAATATGTAAGCGACACTGAATAGCAAATTTACATTCAAAAACATTTCGAAAATAATACAAAAAGTCCCACTGTGGCATTCCATCAAACACAAAGAAATAGGCATTGATACGTGTCCAGTTTGGACAAAAAAGGACACAAAAACTTAGGGTTTCCTATTCCTACTGTTAGGTTAGGTCTAGGGCTCCCTAATCATGCAAAAATTTCAGGATTCTATGGTGAGAATAAGAAGTTACCTCTATGTATCAAAACCCCCAAAAACTCTAAAAAGAGATGCTCCTCTTGATGGTGAAACTCCTCCAAATTGATTTGAATCTGAGAATAAATTGTCACAACAGCAAGAATACTCAAATTAAAACATATTGCAATTTGTTTGGATTAAAAAGGAGGTAAAATAGATTTTCTAGGGATTTTTGAAGTAGGAAAAATACCTCTTTCTAAACTTGCTCCTTCCTAAAGAGGCTAGCCCTAATTTCTAAGAGATTATTTATAAGGGGGGAATCCCTAGGTGGGTTAAGTTGGCTGGACAAAATTGTTAGGGTTAGGCTTTGGGCACTTGACTAATGGGCTTTGGGCTTAGGCATAAATCAATGACTTAAAATCACAAGTCATGACTTGTGGTCAAAATCCTTCCATTCAATCTCAAAATTCCTAATTGGTTTTCCCTAACTATAGTAGGGTTAACTTAACTTAACCTAGGATATCATATCTAGTCAAGTCCAACTTAACTAGGGTTAGGTCACAAAGTCAAGGCTAGTCAAAGTCAACCTAGTCAACCCTTATTCAAACAATTCCAAAATAATTTCTAAAAATTCCCATAAATTCAAATAAATTCTAATAAATTTAAATTAACCCAAAAATACCCTCAAACTAGAAATGTGGTAGTGACAAATCCACCCTCCTTAAAAGAATTTCGTCCTCGAAATTGAAAGGCGAAATACAACTGATGAGAAGGATAGAAAGCATACCTCACGGTCCAAAAAGATAAGGGTAACGCTCGCGTATCTCATCCTCCCGCTCCCAGGTAGACTCTCCTGGAGAATGATGCCTCCATGCGACGCGTACCAAGGATATCACCTGGTTCCTCAGAACCTTCTCCCGTCGATCCAGAATCTCCACTGGTTGCTCTGGATAGCTGAGAGAAGGCCCAACCTCTATCTCTGAATGATCGAACATATGGCTATGGTCAGCCACGTACCACCTCAACTATGATACATGAAATACGTTGTGGACCCCCACTAGCATAGGCGGCAAGTCTAGCCTGTATGCAACGTCACCGATTCTCCCGCTGATAACGAAAGGGCCGATGAAGCGCGGGCTAAGCTTTCCGCCTCCATCAAAATGTATTATACCACGAGTCGGAGATATCCTTAAGAAAACCTGGTCTCCGACCTAATCACAAGCAAGGTCTCAATTAATTATAATAAACAACATGATCAAAAACACAAACAACAACCTAAATCTAATCCTACTCTAAATTGTACCTCAAACTCCAAGGGCCTCTGGTGGCTAACGGCCTAGTGCCGATGTCTGTCCTGTGCCACATGAAGTCTGTCCCTGATGAGCTTCACCTTCTCGGCCGCATCAAAAACCATCTCTGGCCCCAGTAAAGCTCGCTCACCAATATCATCCCAGAATAAGGGTGTACGGCACCTACGCCCGTATAGAGCCTCGAATGGTGACATCTCAATGCTGGCCTGGAAACTATTGTTGTAGGCAAACTCCACCAGATGAAGATGATCCTGCCAGGAACCTCCAAAGTCCAGGACGCACGTCCGCAGCATATCCTCAAGAGTCTGAATAGTCCGCTTTGACTGTCCGTCCGTCTTGGGGTGGTATGCAGTACTAAACTTGAGCTGAGTGCCCAAGCTGGTTTGCAGACTCCTCCAGAAATGGAAAGTAAAACGGCTATCCCGATATGAGACGATGCAGATCAGAACTTCGTGGATCCTGACTATCTGTCGCATATACAACTCAGCCAGCCTCTCTGTAGACGTACCCACCTTGAATGGCAAGAAGTGGACCGATTTGGTCAACCTGTCGACGATGACCCAAATCACGTCTTTCCCTCCTGGTGTACACGATAATCCTGAAACGAAGTCCATAGTGATATGCTCCTTTTCCAATCGGGAATAGGCAGCGGCTGCAACAATCTACCGGGCCTCTGTCTCTCTGCCTTGACATGCTGACAGACCAAACACCTAGCCACGAAGCGAGCCACCTTCCGCTTCATTCTTGACCACCATACATGCTTTCGCAGATCTCGGTACATCTTGTTGGCACCCGGGTGTATAGAGTACTGAGATCTGTGGGCCTCCTGCATAACCTGCTCTCTAAGATCTCCACTGGGCACACATAACCTGGAACCGTGCCTCAAGGCACCATCCTCTGCAAGAGAAAACTCGCCCTCCAGCAATCCTGCCCGAACCTGCTCTCGGCGACACCGCAGAGCAACGTCCTCAAACTGTGCCGACTTGATCCTCTCCACCAAGTCTGACTGAATCTGCATCCGCCATAGCTGTATCTGCACTCCGGGCATGATCACCTCAATCCCAAGGCTTTCCAAGTCGGCAAGCAAATGCCGATCCATGGTCAAACATATGGCTGTCGGATACCTACTCAAGGCATCGACAACCACGTTGGCCTTCCATGGATGATACTTCAGTGTAATATCGAAGTCCTTTATCAACTCCAACCATCTGTGCTGCCTCATGTTCAACTCCTTCTGAGTGAACACATACTTTAAGCTCTTGTGATCTGTGAATATCTCCACTCTCTCACCATACAGATAATGCTTCCACAGCTTTAGACCAAATATTACTGCTGCCAACTCCAGGTCGTGGGTAGGGTAGTTCTTCTCATGGGGACGTAATTGCCTGGAAGTATAGGCAATCACCTTTCCGTGCTGCTGCAACACACAACCCAGCCCCTTCCCTGAAGCATCACTATAAATAGTGAAACCACCCGATCCTGAAGGCAATGTCAGAATCGGAGCTGTCGTAAGCCGCTTCTTCAACTCATCAAAAGCTGCCTGATACTCCTCTGACCAAACATACTCAGCATCCTTCCGGGTCAACCGTGTCAACGGTACTGTAACCCGGGAGAAATCCTGTACAAATCTCCGATAATATCCTGCCAGACCCAGGAAACTCCTGATCTCTGCAACTGAAGTCGACACTGCCCATGCCTCGACTGCTACAATCTTCTTGGAGTCAACTGAGATACCATCTCCAGTCACAATATGCCCCAAGAAGTCCACCCGGTCCAAGAAAAACTCACACTTGGAGAGTTTTCCATAAAGCTGCTCCTTCTTGAGAATCTCCAGCACTATCCGCAGATGCTCCTCGTGCTCCTCCTCAGTCTTGGAATATATCAAGCTATCGTCTATGAATACCACCACAAACTGATCCAGATACTGGTGGAACACCTTGTTCATAAGGTTCATAAACACTGCTGGTGCATTGGTTAGCCCAAACGGCATAACCAAAAACTTGAACTCCCCGTACCGCATCCTGAAAGCGGTCTTGGGAATATCCTCCCTCTTCACCTTCACCTGGTGATATCCCAACCTCGGATCAATCTTGGAAAATACTCGAGCTTCGCTCAACTGGTCAAATAGATCGTCGATCAGCGGCAGTGGATATTTGTTCTTGATCGTGAGGTTGTTGAGTGCCCTATAGTCAATACACATGCATACTGACCCATCCTTCTTCGGCACGAACAACACTGGTGCACCCCATGGCGACAAACTCGAGCGGATGAAGCCCTTGTCCTGCAGCTCATCCACTTGCTTCTTCAGCTCCACCAGCTCACTGTTGTTCATCCGATAGACATGCTGAGAGATGGGTTCCGCTCCTGGAACCAAGTCTATCGAGAACTCTATGTCTCTGTCTGGTGGCAATCCCGACAACTCCTCTGGAAAAACATCCATGTACTCTGCTATCAAGGGGTGTGGAATCGTCTGCTCCTCGACCGAGACTCAACAGAAGACTCCGCTGCTCTGCTCTGCCTGACGTCTGGAGTACTCGAACTCTGGCTCCCCTGGCACTCTGAAAAGAACTCTACCCCCTCTGCAATTAATGCTAGCGTGGTGCCTGCTCAACTAATCCATGTCGAGTACTATATCGTAGTTCGGTAATGGCATTACGAGCAGGCTCACCTCCAACTTGCGACCTCCCAAAACAACACTCTGACCCTTACAAATATCACGTACAAGTATAATGCCACCCCCGGTCGTGATCTTATAAGTCCTAGGCAACGATTCAGCTATGATACCGTGTCTAATCGCAAACGATACAGATATGAAGCTATGCGAAGCACCGGAATCAAATAATGCAAAAGTTGGTCTGGAGTCGAGAAGAACAGAACCTGCGATCAGCTCTCCTACCGCCTCTGCATCCTCAGCCGCCATGGCGAAAGCTCGCCCCTGCTGGCCTCTCCTGGCCTGCTGCTGATGCTGAACAAATCTCTGTTGCTAGGTCGGCAGGGCTGGCCCCCTCTGCGGTCCTACTGGAGCCTTGGCTCCGGCTTCCTGAGCTGCTCTGCCTGTAGAGTGGGAACAGTCCTTCATCTGATGCTCTGACGATCCGCAAAAAAGACACTTCCCCGGTCTCCTCCTGCACTCAGTCCATCCATGCCCTGGCTTCTTGCAGTAGGGACAACTGATGGACTGCTGTCTCTGGGCCTGCTGCTGCACCCTCTGCTGCTGATGATGCGCTGGCTGATGCCTCGGCTGTTGAAACTGCTGCAGCTGGAACCTCTGCTGCTGGTGGTGCTGCTGCTGAAAGTACGGCCTCTTGGCCGGTCCTCCGCTACTGCTGCCTCCCTGGGAGTCTCGTCCCCTCTTGAGCCTAAGCTCAAGATCATCCTCTACAGCTAGTGCGTCCACCAGGATCTCCTCAAATGTAGCACTGTGGGCGTTCTTGGTGTAGGACTTGGCCTCCTTTACCAAGCCCTTCCGGAACCTCCGGGCCTTCGTCGTCTCAGACAAGTCCTCCATAAATCTGCTCAGGCGACATAACTCTCCTGCGTACTCCTCCACGGACTGGCTCCCCTGGACTAGGGCCTCGAACTGGGTCTCGAGGGCTCCCAGTACTGTATCTGGAAAGAACTTCTCCTTGAACAGCTTCTTGAATGTTGCCCAAGTCTGTCCTGCTGTGCCTACTCTCGGGTCGATCTGGTACCATGTACGGGCCAGATCCTGCATCATGCTGGCCGCTGCCACTATCTGGAGCCTCGTCGGAATCTCAGCCAGCCTGAAGATCTCCTCCATATGCTCGATCCACTCATCGGCATACAGGATCCCCTCTGTCCCTCGAAAGTCTCTCGGGTGCATCTTCTGGAGGTCCTGGATGGCCTTCTTCCATGGCTGGTGCGGCTGTTGGACTGCTGCTGGCTGAGCCACGACTCTCTCGACTGCTGTCACTGCCAGCTCAATGCCTCGAGTGAGCTCTGCCGTCTGCCTCTGCTGCTGGGTCTGCTGACCCTCCATGTACTGCCGAAAGAAGGCTAGTAGCTGCACTGCATCCACTGTCCCTGGAGGTGGCTGCTGGTAAGGATCCTCTGGAAGAACTGGGTCCTGCCTTCCTGTCGGTGGAAGCATACCCCCTGCTGCTACTGCCGGGGCCTCAATACGAGCAAAGGTGGCAGGAGCTGCAGTCCCCTGGCCCTGCTGTACTGGCTGGGAGGTAGCATTCCCCTCCATAGCATCCTTATGAATGGTACGCTGCGATCGAGTCTCTACCATCCTGAAGATAGACAAACAAGAGTATCAATTTCTGAGAAAGAAGCAAAATAACAAAGGCGGACAATTATAATTCAAAGGATCAGCTGACAAAAGGATTTTAGATGGCAATAATTTTTTTTTTCCTAAAGTGATTGAGTATCTTAAAATTTATGTCCTATATCCTACCACAGGCTGTAGTGATACTCTAATTCGAATACCACTACACTTCTAGTCTAGACCTGCATGGGCCACCACTAAAAACGTGTCACGACCCGCACCCACTATGAGGGTACGAGAACGTAACAACGCCCAGCCTATGCCGCAGTATCGGCGGTAGAACATTGTCCTAGGTCACAACATCCAGCAATATAAAGCTTAAACAGTTTATACTCCCCGAATGGGGGTGACATGATAAAAGTAGACTCAATCACAACTGAGAAAGAAGAAACACGATATGATATAAAACTCAAAGAAAAAAAACAGATGATAACATAGCTGATAGATAGATAATGAAACTGCTGAAATGAAAGGAAATCCCAAGTACATCAGAAAGTCTAAGTGTCTAAGATAATACAAATCCCAGATCCCAAGTATCAATAAGTACAATCATCCATGAAATACCGAAATGAAGCATCCTAGTCTAAGGGTGTGTCATCCACAGCTAGTGGGGCCTGCTGATGGTCTAGGTCCAATATCTCATCTAAGGTGGCACCGTAATAGGTATCCACACCAGCCTCCTCCTCGTCCTCTGTAATATTTTTAACAGGTCCAGTCAGGACAGGAGCGAGCACAATACATCTCAACAGATCATGGCAGGTTAGAAAAATATAATCATTCCATAAATTAAGATACAGAATCTGAAAGAAATACAGTATGTAAACAGAGAGAGAACTGTAATAGAAATATCTACTATAAGTAGAGAACTAACAGTGACTAATGAATCAGAGTACAAGCTAGACATGTGAACAGGTAGAGGTGATTCAGGAGAGGTGGTTCAAGATTATATTATTTGGAATTATTCACATGCTATTTCTACTCCCCCGTACCCCCAATCAATACACAAGGATCCAACCAGGTTATGTTATGATTCCATACAAATACCCACAAGGGGTGATACATGGATAGCCCATAAATGGGTGATTTTGGAAATGCCTATAAATGGGTGATTCTGGGAAGACTCTGTGATCATGAGAGTACATGTCACAAGTGATCGAAGAACCGTAAAGCATAGTGATACACCATGTAAGTGAAACGCACAGAACATGTAGTATATGATGCTCCCTGAGGGGATAACATCTCAAGAAAGGATCCATATAGTACTAATCCGTGTTACCAACGTGCCAGCATCAAGTATAGTAATCTAAAGCAGGAAAATAATTCTAACAGGATATGAAATAATCAGAGAATGTACTCGCCTGTATCTGAGTGTCCAATATGAAACGTACTGTCCAAGGAGTGGTGTTTGGCTCCTAATCAGAACAGCACAAGTCATAACAAGTCCAAAATGGTAAAATGAAGTCCTACTATGCATTCTACATGATTCTAGGTCAATCTAGGCCAAAGTCAACTCTTGGTCAACCTTGGTCAACCAAGAAGTCAAACCTAAGTCAACTATGGTCAAACTAGGTCAACCAAGTCTAAATTAGGTCAAACTAGTCATTCTAGGCTAAACAAGTCTATACCAGTCTAAACTAACCTACACTAGCTAGCACAAACCCTTTACAAGGCTATGCAAGCCTATACTAGCTATCACAACATAGCTACTAGCTATAACTAGAATACAAGTCTAACATCATTCATCATTACACCTATTGATTTAGATACATTACATATAGTCTATAGTACAGTACATTAGGAACATGACATATTTATATATATATTATATATATACCTAGGCTCAAAATACTATATATATATACATTAATGTATATAGCTACACTACAAGATTGACATATATATACATTAATATCTATTACATGCATACCTACTCACATATATATATAGAGAGAGAGCATGTGAGTGTGTGTGTGATGTGTGAATGGAATGAGTGAGAGTGTGAAAAGTGATAACAATGTGTGATACAAGTGAGAGTACAAAGTGTCAAGTGGAAAGAGTGTCAAGTGACTAGGCTTGGTGTTAGTGGCACAAGTGAAAGTGGATGCATGAATGCAATGTGTGTGTGTGCAATGTTTGTGGGTGTGTGTAGGGTAATGTTTGTGAACCATGACTGAAATATGGGTGTGGTATGTGTGAGTAAAACATGAACAGTTAATAGGTTTTCCCCCAATAATACACATATCACAAAACTAGAAAGGGAGACTAATCACATAGGTGTTCAGAACCTACAGCAAGGGAAAGGAAAGGGATTCACGACACAACAACAACAAAAATACTGAAACTTATCACCTAGTTCAGAAATCTGAACTACAGTCCCAGTTTTCCATTTGATCCCCAATGACAGCAAAACAAACACCAAATGAACCCAATTTCATCACATAGCTAGATTACCTATAGGAGAACACTAACTAGGACTCAAATCAGTATTTAAGCAGTAAATAATAGGTTAAAATAGGTGTCCAATTTGGATTTCTAAAAACTGGAAACAGAAAATGATACCTAGTATCATAACTTGGAAAATTGGAAATTAACTAATGAAAAATTATTAAAATTCAAAATAAAGAGTTGGTAAAATAAATATATGATGCATACGTGCTATAAGTGGTGTTTGTGTCCAAACAAAAGGACACAAACATGTCCAAATGTAACAAGACACGAAACAGTGCACACAGGCACTGTTTCAGTGCACTGTGTCGTGCACGCACGCGTGCACACAACACAGGCCAAACTAGGCCTCGTGCTCACAACCCTAGGTTCGCCAGGTGTCAGGCTACCTACGTGTTATCCTGTTTTGGGTCGACGTGTCCTCGTGTCTGAGTTATTAAACCGTATCAGTGACAAAAAAATACAGTGCATTGAACAGTGCAAAACCCGTGCGTCGAGTATTTCTTCCTCGTTACGCCACCTGGGCCCACAAAATTTGACACATAGCGTGTCAGTGGGTGCCCCGAGACTCCCACAAAATCTCGTGTCAAAACTCGCCGTGTCGTGTCCGGCACAACCCCCGAACAGCAGGGCATGGAGTCCCGAGCGCGCGCGAGCATGTTCCCGTGTCCAAAATGACACGACACGTACATGAATTCATCTCAGTGCATAAGAAACGTGTAAGCGACACTGAATAGCAAATTTACATTCAAAAACATTTCAAAAAAAATAAAAAAAGTCCCACTGTGGCATTCCATCAAACACAAAGAAATAGGCATTGATACGTGTCCAGTTTGGACACGAAAGGACACAAAAACTTAGGGTTTCCTATTCCTATTGTTAGGTTAGTTCTAGGGCTCCCTAATCATGCAAAAATCTCAGGATTCTATGGTGAGAATAAGAAGTTACCTCTATGTATCAAAACCCCCAAAAACTCTAAAAGAGATGCTCTTCTTGATGGTGAAACTCCTCCAAATTGATTTGAATCTGAGAATAAATTGTCACAACACCAAGAATACTCAAATTAAAACATATTGCAATTTGTTTGGATTAAAAAGGAGGTAAAATAGATTTTCTAGGGATTTTTGAAGTAGGGAAAATACCTCTTTCTAAACTTGCTCCTTCCTAAAGAGGCTAGCCCTAATTTCTAAGAGATTATTTATAAGGGGGGAATCCCTAGGTGGGTTAAGTTGGATGGACAAAATTGTTAGGGTTAGGGTTTGGTCATTGACTAATGGGCTTTGGGCTTAGGCAAAAATCAATGACTTAAAATCACAAGTCATGACTTGTGGCCAAAATCCTTCCATTCAATCTCAAAATTCCTAATTGGTTTTCCCTAACTAGAGTAGGGTTAACTTAACTTAACCTAGGATATCATATCTAGTCAAGTCCAACTTAACTAGGGTTAGGTCACAAAGTCAAGGCTAGTCAAAATCAACCTAGTCAACCCTTATTCAAACAATTCCAAAATAATTTCTAAAAATTCCCATAAATTCAAATAAATTCTAATAAATTTAAATTAACCCAAAAATGACAAAAATACTCTCAAACTAGAAATGTGGTAGTGACATACTGTTTTGTTTGCCTAACATTGACTTGCAGACATGTAATAAGCATGATCAAGTTTTGTCAAACCATGACATATGCAATAAAGAATTATTGATGGGCCAAAGATGGTGTTGGCGAAGCCCCCGAAAGGTATTCAAATTTTTAGATCTATTTATCTTTGGATGACCGCCGTCAAGTGAAAAAGGTGTCTTCAAAGTCTGCTCAAATATTTGAAAAAGGCGTCATCAAAGGGCTCTTGGTTTTCCTATTTCATCGATGTATTTTTCATTTTTATTGAGTCTAGGTATACGATGTACACTGCATCGTACTGGAAAATAGGCTACCCAAGAAATGTTTTCAAAATACCCTTTCATTTTGAAAACAATCCCACTTATAAAAGCCCAAACTACTTCCTAACTGTTTGACTTTTCAAAAAGCCCAAAAACTAATTTGCAAAACCCTAATAGAACCCTAGCAGAACTCGGCCCGAATTTGGCCAGAGTTCGGCCAGAGTTCGGTTAGTGAACATTGCTTTTTGAACTTGGTATTCCCGCAATTACGGATCCCAACGAGATTTTCTCATAGAGTTCTGCCCGAATTCTGTCCGAATTCTGTCAGAATTCTGCCTTTGGAAAAACTATATATAGAGAAGGATTTCGATCATTTCAATACACTCATACACCAATTCACTTTCATATCTTTTCTCTATAAGCCTACTACTTCTTCCAAAGTGTTCTGAGATTTCATTTTCAAATTCCAAGCCAGTTACGATCCTCTAGTCGATTTGCCAGTACAGTATGGTCTAGAAGTTTCAGAGCAATTGTAATCAGAGGCTTGATTGAAGGTAGACACTTCACAATTGAAGTTGGTCGTGTACTTCGGATCAAAGCTCGCGTTGTAGAAGTTGCAAGAACTTCCGATGAAAACTTATGGTGATTTTCTATAGTGGATTCAACTGGAAGCTAGAGTTCTTCCGACTGGACTAGTCCTCACAAGAGAGAAATCAGTATACATCCTTGCGTTTGCGTTTGCTCTCTACTCTCTACTTTTTATTTACATATCTGTGATATATTATCTGTGATCTTGTACTAACATTTTTAAATAGTTAATTTCTGCTGCCTACTCTATTCATCCCCCTCTAGAGTATTGCGCTTTACAACTCGTTCCTACAATCGGTCATACAATTGGTATCAAAGCCAGTGCTACAACTAGATAGCGGGTGCTTGGTATATAGATATTGCTGCTCATACCAATTGCTCCTATAATTGGTATCAGAGCGGGTGCTTGTTATAGAGGTAATATATTCTGATCCCAATTGTTCCTACAATTGGTATCAGAACAGGTGCTCCTTCTAGAGATATTATTACAGGTGCTCCTTATAGAGATATTATTGCTTATACCAATTGCTCATTCAATTGGTATCAGAGCAAGGACTCTATTATTTTGGCTTAAAAACCTTGGAGCAGATCCTCATTACCAGAGCGGGTTATACAGGTAAAGTAAGGTAATATTGTTATTATATAACTACTATTACATAGATCACTATATCACATATGTTAAGTATGTACTTCACAACTGAAAAGCAATCCTCAAATAGACTCCTACTATTTGATGGAACAAACTATAGTTATTGGAAGACATGGATGAGCTTCTACCTGAAGTCTCTAGATTTTAACTTATGGTCAACTATTGTCAATGGCTACAAGAAGCCTACTATCATTTCTATTCTCACATCCTCTATAATCAACAAGTCTTATTATAGTTACATGGAGGAAGAGAAGAAATTAGCTAGCCTTGATGCAAAAGCTATGCATATCTTTTATTATGCTGTAGACACAAATGTATTTAATCTTATTACTACTCGCATAACATCTCATAAAATTTGGAAAGTTCTTGAAGCTACTTATGAGTGCAAATATGAAAGAAAAGCTAGCAACTCCAGAGAGAAGGATAGTCTTCATAATGATACAAATATGTGGATTTAAGGTACAACACATTCCTTTATACGAAAAAGAGCTTGCATTTGACAACTACAAGAAGATAGACGACATCCAAGAAGATTGTACTACTATTAGAAAGGAGAGTCACTACGAACAATCAAATGAAGGAAGATCATCATCTCACAAGCACACTAGCACAAGCATATGGTGTGAAAGCGAAGCAACAGATTCTGAAGAAGAAGAGAGACCTCATCAAGCTACAAATTTATGCTCAATGGCATTATCTAACGAGGTACAGAGAAATCCCCTTCTTGAAGAGAATGAATTTTCTTATGATGATCTATCTGATGCTTTCAGTGATCTATTAGAAGAACACAAGAAAGTATTAGATAAGTATAAGCAAGCTAGAAAGGATATTCTTTCCTATAAGTGTGAGAATGAAAAGCTTACTTGCTTATTGAATGATGCTAGAAATAGTTCTTCTTCTGATAATTCTACTGAAATTTCCACATTGAAGTTTAGATTACATGAGGCACTTGATTACATTGAGAAAAGCACTCAAGAAAATGCTAAACTTAAGGAAGAATTAGAATCAGAAAAGAAGAAGTATTCTATTTCTTCATGTAGAATTGATGCTCTTTCTGCTATGTATGATGAAATCTGTGCTAACTCTAAAAATTTAGAGATTAGACTGGGAAAACAGGTAATACAACCTACAACTCAGTCTAACGCAAGACACTTAGCACATCACAAAGTCACACACGTCAGATCTTTTACAAAGGAAGTAAGCAAAGCTAAAGCTTCACATAATCATGCTTTCTATTACAAATATCCACGCACATCATATCACACTACTGCACGTTCTCATACTGCTACACATAGTACTAATGTTAATTTTTTATGTCATTATTGTGGTTTGAATGGACACGTTTCTAATCGTTGTCTGATTAGAAAACTAGTTGATATAAACTTGTGCAAATGGGTTCCCAAAGCTAACAAATGTGGATCCAAGTATTGGATACCAAAGTCTTCACCTAATATTTCAGGTGGAGCTACTTGTGTTGAACCTTAGAACCATGGAGCATGTTGGTGATTGCAAAGCTACAAAGGTCATCTTCCATGCAATTGTACCAACAGAAGTGTGGTCACTAGAACCACTTCGGTAACATGCTTCCTAAATAGTTTTTAATATCTAGCATGTTCTTATTGACTTCTTACTATTAGCTTTCATTGATGTCTTTTAAATTGTTTATTGTTTGAATCAATGTGAGACATAATCCTAGCTTGACTAGCTGTTTAGCTTAAATGTTTAGTTCACACTATATAGTATTTATTTTCTACTAGTGTCACACATTTATCTATGTATGCTATTTACTGTTAATCTTTATTCGTGAAGCATGCATAGGAGCTTAATTTTGTTTTGGTGAATATGTTTTGACTCTTCGTTTTTAATATTTTTTTAATGGTCGCTTCTTACCGATTTGTCTTTAACATATTATATTTACTTTGATTGGTATTTTGAGAGTATGTATGTTTAGCACAAGTCTTCTATTTACTTGAAAAGTATATACATATATTTTTATGTTAACCTTGTGCTTGCATAATATATTCACTATTGATTCTTATATTTTATTTTGATTACTTTCTTATGAATCAATTACATCTTTGTCTGATAAAGTTTATTTATGCATGTTTTTGATCTTGTGATATTTTTTTTATGCTTATTAAGGATACATGAATAATTTATTTTTATTTATATATTGCTCATGTTTCTTATATTTTTGTATAAATATCTTTATGGGGATATATGAGTTAAGTTCAAGTTCTATATTATTTTAAAACGTAGTTTCAAACTTGTGCTTATCTCATACTTCAGCTATTGATTTCATTAAACATTTATGTTCTTATCTTTATCAGCTTCTTCCTCAAAGCCTCTTTTAATTATGTTTTTATTTTTTTTGGCTTTTTGGTTGACATTTTGGATACATGATATTTTTTTAATATCTTGATCTTGATAAAACAATCCTTGGGTATTTACTTTTAGGAATTCTGGATTTCGACAATGTTCGATGATACTGCATATATTTCTTTGAATCTAAGTTCTTAAGAGTAGAGATCATTTTGGGAACAAGCCGAAAGGGTCCTTCTGTCATACAGGTGTAAATATCCTGAAGCGACACGATGCACTAGTCTTCGGACTACCGCTAGCTGGAAACCGACCCCTACAGCTAACCCGAAGTGATCAATACTTTATATACTTAAAAGTTATTAAGGTGTAAATGCAACTATTATCTAGTTCTGGATCCAAGGTACTGAACCCAGTCCCCTAGGTTCTAGAATACATCAGCGTATCTAGGTCTTACATTTTGATTTACAAATGTTTTATATTTTATTATTACCCATTAATTTTGTAGCACATATGGATTAATGTAATTGATACATCTTATACCGTATGCTACATTGTTTTAAGATTTTTTTTAAGTCCATAGAATATAATTTATTTCATATTACACTAATTCTTCTTAAATCCTCAGTTATTAAAGAAGAGATTTGTTTTAGGTACAAGCCTACAAAAGGTCTGTCTGTCACCACGACTACGGTCGAAACGAAGCGGTACTTAAGTGTTCCCCGGTGAACCTCCGTTAGCTGGGATATTACCCCTATAGCTAACCCAAGATTAATCAACGCTTTTAAAGATTTATTGAGATCTAGTTGAATTTATTATCTGATGGATTTTTGAATTTTAGATTTGATGGATAATATTCTCTCTTTGTATTTTCATAAAAGGTAGCATATGTTGATCTATCTTGTCGATTGTAAGATTCTATAGCATAGATCAATTTATGTCATCTTTTGACTTATACGATTATTCATCATGCTAATTTGAAATATCTTTTGATTGTTCTATTTTTAAATGTTCATTTAATAGATATTTTTTTCTTTTGTCTAAAGATGATTGTTTTTCGTATTCGTGACTACTCATTGAATATTATAGTCTTATGATTTCGTCTTTAACTTGTGCAATATTCAATAATTTTGAGCTTTATATTATTATCTTATTATTCAAGTTACTTACTGTCTACAACAGTAACTCTTTGCAGGGGAGAAGTCATGCATATTGAATGTCTTTCTCTCAAAGCATTTCTTTTCTTTAACCTCACGGTTGTCGGGTGGACACCATGCTAAGGGTTTAAAAGGGAAGAAATGAACTTTGATAAGAAGATCTTATATTTTTGAATTAGTTTCGTACTCCCGAAAATATGTCTCTGAATTTTATTTTTTTAAATTTTGTCAATACTTTTTTTTGGATATAGCCATGTAAAGGTGGAGAAGTTAATTGTTTCTAATCAATTATCTCCTTGACATGCCATATAGCTAGAATACATTTTTCTTTGGACATTTATCTAGTTATGTTTTCAAAATGGGTTTATTTATGATTTACGATTCGAATCGCCAGCTTTCAGTCTAAGGACTAAATCCACATTTTTGAAAAGCCTTTTTGATATTTTTTTTTGATTTATTGAATCTGTTCGGTACTCAAATTTTATTATTACAAGCAGTTTTCAAAATCTTTTAATGTCTTGAAATATTTCTTTTATATATATATTGGATATATATTTTGTTTGTTCATCTTTAAGCATTTGTTCATCTTTAAGCATTTATTCATTGGATATTTCTTTTATTTGCTTAAAAATGATATTTGTTTTGAGTTTGGAATTTTATATGCATTTGATCAAAGGAAAGAAAAGATGCATATCTTGGATATCCCTTAGATCTTATGATTATTTATTTATCTATTTTATGCATATAAATTATTTTTGAACTATATACGCATATTTTAAGGGGGAGCAAATTAATTGTTTCAATGCCCTTAATATGTGGTATACCTAGTTCACCATGGTCTTATATTGTCTTGGTTAAATATCTTGTTGAGTTATTCATGATATATGGATTTGTATTGGTTTTATAAGAGAATATATGATTATTATTATTTTTAATTATCTCATTTTATTTGAATTTCTAAAAGTTATCTTGCCAAATATATATTTAATTTAATGATTCTTTTGAGTTTAAACTGATTTGGCATTTCTTATTGAGATTTTATCTCAAAGTTCATGATTATCTATATTTAGACTGATCGTACTTTATGGGAGAGCATTCAAGTCGACTGAATTTCTCCTTCTTAAGTATTTTGTCTTCATTACCTTCATGTTTATCTGATGGACATATATCATGTTAAGGTAATTGAATTCAATTGCATGATCTTTGATATAGATTTTGCATAGATTCTAGTATACTTATTTTGATTTCTTTTTCAATGATTATACTATTTATGGAATTGATTCACTAATTTGTATGGACAAATTATGAATCATATTTTTTTTGTGATCATTGTTAAAAGTCTCATTATATTTTTGATTTTTTGTATATACTAGATCTGCAAATTTCTATTCCATATGATTTATTTATGACCAATGATTGATTCCTACTATATTGATATATTTTTTTGGTCTATTTCAAAACACAATATGTTGAACAAAATGAGTTTTGAATGTCATTTTTGGATTTCTAGTTGGTAAACAATGTATTGCTTGATTTCAGTGTTCTTTGTTAAAGTTCAACCAACTATGTTATGTTTTGATAAATTTTTTTTATATAAAAGTTTCTAAACTTGTCATTACACTGTTCTCCTAATCCTTGATCATGATTGTTTTTGGCTTCCTCATTTACTTATGCTTGAGTTTATTTTAGCTCTAATTACGAGGGAGCTTATTTTTTGATCATGTCAAAGGGGGAGAAATAAGTTTAAGAGCACACAATATTCTAGTATTATGTGTTTATTAGTGATACATGCATCTTTTGTATATATATTAAACTTAAAGGATTTGCCATAATCAAAAAGGGGAAGATTGTTAGCCCAATGATTATATCATATTTTTGAATATGGCTAATCAATTGAGTTTAACATAACGATGTCACTAATATCCATGTAATCACTATCATGTTGCTACTTAAACATAGCATTGTCCTAATATTAGTATTGTCCTAAATGTTCTCTATATCAATATTTCTATTTTTGTATCATAATACATCATACTGTTTTGTTTGCCTAACATTGATTTACAGACATGTAATAATCATGATCAAGTTTTGTCAAACCAGGACATATACAATAGAGAATTATTGATGGTCCAAAGACGGTGTTAGCGAAGCCCCCGAAAGGTATTCAGATTTTCAGATATCATGTTTTTTGAATATGGCTAATCAATTGAGTTTAACATAACGATGTCTCTAATATTCATGTAATCACTATCATGTTGCTACTTAAACTTAGCATTGTCCTAATATTAGTATTGTCCTAAATGTTCTCTATATCAATATTTCCATGTTTGTATCATAATACATCATACTGTTTTGTTTGCCTAACATTTATTTGCAGACATATAATAAGCATGATCAAGTTTTGTCAAACCAGGACATACGCAATAGAGAATTATTGATGGGCCAAAGACGGTGTTGGCGAAGCCCCCGAAAGGTATTCAGATTTCCAGATCTATTTACCTTTGGACGACCGCCGTCAAGTGAAAAAGACGTCTTCAAAGTCTGCTAAAATATTTGAAGAAAGGCGTCATCAAAGGGCTCTTGGTTTTCCTATTTCATCAATGTATTTTTTATATTTATTGAGTCTAGGAATATAATGTAGACTGCATCGTACTGGCAAATAGGCTACCCAAGAAACGTTTTCAAAATACCCTTTCATTTTGAAAATAATCCCACTTACAAAAGCCCAAACTACATCCTAACTGTTTGAATTTTCAAAAATCCCAAAAACAAATTTGCAAAACCCTGACAGAACCCTAGGAGAACTCGGCCCGAATTCGGCCAGAGTTCGGCCAGAGTTCGGTTAGTGAACGTTGCTTTTTGAACTTGATCTTCCCGCAGTTACGGATCCCAACGAGATTTTCTCATAAAGTTCTGCCCGAATTCTGTCCGAATTCTGCCTTTGGAAAAACTATAAATAGAGAAGGATTTCGATCATTTCAATACACACATACACCAATTCACTTTCATATCTCTTCTCTATAAGCCTACTACTTCTTCCAAAGTGTTCTGAGCTTTCACTTTCAAATCCCAAGCCAGTTACAATCCTCTAGTCGATTTGCCAGTACGGTACGGTCTAGAAGTTTCAGAGCGGTTGTAATCAGAAGCTTGATTGAAGGTAGACACTTCACAATTGAAGTTGGTTGAGTACTTCGGATCAAAGCTCGTGTTATAGAAGTTGCAAGAACTTCGGATGAAAACTTGTGGTGATTTTTTATAGTGGATTCAACTGGAAGCAAGAGTTCTTCCGACTGGACTAGTCCTCACAAGAGGAAAACCAGTATACATCCTTGTGTTTGCGTTTGCTCTTTACTCTCTACTTTTTATTTACATATCTGTGATATATTATCTGTGATCTTGTTACTAATATTTTTAAATAGTTAATTTTCGCTGTCTACTCTATTCACCCCCTCTAGAGTATTGTGCTTTACAACTCGTTCCTACAATCGGTCCTACATTTACGTCCTTGGACTATCGATTGAATTCTTTAACTCTATTGTTTTTGCAAACTCTGAAGTGTTGCTTCCACAAAGTTGATATCATTGGTGCGTTTTCTCTCAAATGTCCTACAGGATGTCCATATAATAAGTCTATCTATTTTGCAAAAACGTAGGAGAACAGTTTTTGACAAAACAAAAAGATGGTTTGCATAAGCACGGTTGGCTAAGTCGGGCTGGGCATATACACCAAAATTGTGTCGACCTTAGAAAAAGTCGAGTTCGAGATTAGATTAGTGTCGGATGACAATGAGTTGGAATCGATTGAGTAAGTGGGATGACTATCGATAGGGGTACTTTCGACGACAATAATGTCGGTACGATAAGGAATCGTTCGGACAAAAATTCGAAGAAATAGATTATGAATCAAATAATGGTTTTGAGGATTTGTCGAATGACTTCATCCCTGAGTGGTGTATGTGATAGCTTCTGGGATGTCTATCGATTGAGGATACGGGGTGTCGACGAGTCTATCAGCAAGCGTCGCGTGTATACAAAGCCGTAGATTGAGTATCGTTGAATAAGTTGTTGTAGCCTTAAGATTTGATAAGTTGATTCGAACAAAAGTTAGAAATGACGAGCACATGATTGAGATTGTGCAAGTATGAAATGTGGAAATAAATGAGTAAGTAAAATCGAATTAAAAAAAGTTAGGGTGTACGAATGGATGATTTGATCGAAAAAATTGATACGGATCGTATACGAAAAGCTAGCACGACGGAAAGATAGCGTGCATAAAAAAATTTGATTCGAATGTTTGAAAATGACTCAGAGGATTGTATTGAATGTTGCTCGATGATTTGAGTTAGCAAAGGAATGATATGAATTGAGGGAATACGTTGGTCGATGACTTAAGATAGATGGATAAAAATACGTGAATTTGGTTTGAGGGAATTGATGTTGTAAATGATTCGAGAGATAACGATCGAACTTGAATTTGAATGTTGAAGAGATTATCCAGTCGAACGATAGCATCATTCGCATGACTCGAAATTCGTTGCAAAGAAAGATCGTCAGGTTACGCATATCACCGCATATCAAAGATCGATATACGATAACTCAGAGGCACTCTAATTCGAGGAATGACGATCGTACAAATGTTATTGCTCTGACGAATGCTATACTTAGGATGTTGATTAAAATGAATGTTGGGATGAAAACAAAATTGTCTTGATGGTTACGCGGATAACCACAGCGTTGATATTCTTGTCTTGTACGAGCGCAACTCCAGCCTCGCACATACGTCACATTGAATTTGGGGGCGATCGTTCCGCTTGAGCGCTGACATGGTGATTTATGTCGTGGGAATGATCGAACTCGGAAAATCAGGATACGGCAATTTTGATTGTCTCGACTTGTTGGTTTGATACGAAAGAAAATTTGAGGATATTTGGACTTGCGATAGATGATTGAGTAAACTTGAGGATTGAATAGATCCAATTTACGTATCGAGAATGAATTAGTCTAGACACAAAATAAAGAGTTACATCCCGATGAGGATGATTATCCTACGGGAGCGTGTATGGTGATTCATGCCCACCGTGGATAATCTGACTCTCGTAAGATCGGGGCGCAACATATTGTTGAGTCAGACGACCTTGTGATCAATTACGTGAATTAAGATAAATAACTTAGGGGATATTAAATATGAATTATGGTTTACCGATGAATCATGTCGTAGCGTGCTTAACTTGAGAAGGATTGATAGGTGGATTATGTCAAACGTGTTCAAAAAGATAGACTATACAAAATGGCTTATTGGACGAGCAATTTTGATATGTCGAAGATTTGGTTGAGTGAACTTACGATAGGATGGCTTTGCTGAATGACTCAGACCCCGTGCGACGAATATTGGGATGTGTGTAGGGAATCGATGCTTAGAAATCGGAATGATGCGAGCTTGGGTACAAAACTCCGTACTATCAACTTGGTTTGACCTTAGGATGGGGTCAGTGTTGATATTGTTGTTTGGGGAACTATGATTCCAATACTGACAGATTGACTTTAGCAGAGACATAGCCTAGCAGTTAGGCAGACGTTCCGGCACAAAGAGATAGGATTTTTGGAGGCACCACTCGCGAGTCTCGGCTGACATGCATGTATATCAGGGACGCTTGAATATGTGCACGATCCGATTCGAGTGGTAATGGCAGAATTCTCTATCAGGAGGCTTGGCTGAAATGCATGTATTTTGGGGACACCTAAAATATGTGCACAATCCAACTAAGTGATACGTTGAATTCAAGCGAGACTTGAGGAACGAGAAAGTGTCAAGAATTTTGAGATCGTGAGTTTTAAAGAAAAGATTGTGGATAGCACGAGCGTGGCTCGGATTTGAGAAATGCATAGAAGAAATATACGCGAGAGTTATTGAACATTCAAGTGATAAGTCGATGAGTAAGTGTACTCGGTCAGTTTCGAAGACGAAACTTTTTCTGAGTGGTGTATGATGTAGTACCCCATCCCGCTCAGTCAATCGGAGAATCGAAACGCCAACGACGTTCGGACTTAGACATGCAACGACAACTCGAAGGCCCGCTCGGTCGATGCGACTCCTCGCTCAGGTGGACTAGTTTCGGTGAACTCGCCTCATCTTAGACTTCACATAATAAATCGCATGTTTTCAACTTGCACAAGTAGGCTTGATAATAAAAGAGACAAATCCACATAGATAAGAGAACCGACGGGTTGAATTGAGTTAGAATATGGAAAGGTCCAACGGTCGGCTTAGAGTTGATGCACGGCGTGCTTTGAAAATGACACTCGATCCTTCGTCCTGTGGCTTAGGAGAAGGAATAGTTGGTCTTCGTCACAAGCTAAGAGTTAGCCTAAGTCATAGGTGTCGCCCGCATAAACACTTCATAAAGCATGCACGGTCCCATCGTCCAAGACTGGACGTAGCCTTTGCTCGTCAAGTTGATGTACAATTAAGTTAGGCTAACTGATTCTAGGCGATCAAAGGCATTCTAAGCATTGTCCCACATTTTCTATGGTTGTCAATAATACTTGGTTTTACGATCATATAGAGTATGACTTGGGCGGTGGTGTCGCATAGAGTTCAAGTTGGTTTAAGGCACGATATCACGAACTTAGTATTTTTAAGGCACGGGCCATAGTTGATTTAATTGAGTTGGAAGACGGGCTTTCAAATAGTCGTTCCTGAATCGAGTGAAATGATAAGGAAAGAAAAACGAATTCTCGCGACCATGGGTCGTTGAGTCGAGGTCTCAGATGTGAGAAGTATCGAACATGGCCCTGGAAGAGATGGTAACAATGAAAGTAGAATGACTGTATGAGATGTCAGTTTGAGTCGAGTCTTAAATAGTCATTGGATAACTTGTCAACAAAGTAAATAGTTTTCCCATAACGGTGACCCACAGGGCCCGGGACTGTTATGGCTGAGTATGGAAACAAATGATATCTGTGCTGAATTGATAGAACCGGGTTAGTCGGGGACTTCCAGCGGGGCTAGCTACCTTGCGTTGGAAGGTTCCCGGCCAACGCAAGCTATGAGTCCAGGTATAGCTTGTTATGCTAGTTACCTCATATAGATGAGTCGGCCTAGGTGGCGATCCGCGTATATGTCTTTGGATTGAGTCGAGTATTATGGACAGTGTATCAAAAGTCAAGAAGAATGCGTACACGATAAACACAATATTTTGGGGCCTAAGATTTGGCTGCAGTGTAAACACCGTACTTCGGCACGAGATGTGGTGTCAAGTCTTAAGTTGTTGGAATAGTGTTGCACAAGTTTGGAATTGAGTCGTTTTGAGTTTAAGTCAGAAAATTGCCGCAAGGCAAAGTTGGTTGAGTGGCACTAGTTTACAAGTCTTGTGGAGTGAGTTGGTGACCAAAAGTAACAAAGGCCACGAGGCGGCAATGCGGTTAAGTCTCACTGAGTTGCGAGGCATGACACATTGGACTTGTAGCATGGTCACATGGAAAGTAACAAAGGCTGCGAGGCGGCAATACGGTTAAGTCTCACTGAGCTACGAGGCACGACACATTGGACTTGTAGCATGGTCACATGGATATAGGGTCTTACCGAGTAGTTGCATCTTTGATTACGGGCCGAAAGGCAAGCACAATTTGATAGGTTAACGTTGTTGCAAGCACGTGATGGTCTTAAGATACAAAAATAGGCCAAGGCGTTTGTCCTAAAACCGATCTTAAGACAAGAGTATAAAGACAATCATAAGGAGACTATGTTACACAAAGTAAATGAACGTGTTGGTTTTGTATGGGTGGGCGAGGAGCTTATTCCACCAGTACAGTTGAGTACTGACACCCACACAGTTTTTAGGTGCAAGCACATGTAGAATCTCGTGGCGTGGAGCTCGCTTGGATGCGTCGAGGTACGGAGTTCCTTGGCGATTCGAAGCGTGCGTCAACGTGGAGTCAAGACTTATACGAGACATAATGTATGGACGTCGCCTCTCCGAAGCATCCACTTGTTCAAGACTTGTATTGAGAGATGAGAGAGAGCTGAGTGACTTTTAATGTGAGAAGAGTGAGCTTGAGTGACTTGTAATCTTGGCCTTATGCCCCATTATAATCCTTGTTTCAATATTAATGAAATGCATCTTTTGAATGACTTCTGTTTTTATTGTAAATTTTCGTTAGCATATTCAATGTTTCTACTTGGGACTTCTGTACGATGACCCCGACACAGTCGCTGTAATCTTCCGTTATGGAACTCGCCTTGCACGAGCGCAATCTAGGCTCGTGTGGCATCATGTCTTAGTGAGGACGATCGCTCCTACGGGAGCGGGGCGTGACATGTATGACTTAACTCTTGCTAGTCTCGCATTTTGTATGACTAGCTTCATGATCATATGAATATGTAATGTTTGGGACGCCTTACCTTGTATGTATGATGATCTAACATCTTGTACATTTATTTTCTTGCTTGAGATTGAGACACTAGGCTTGTTCTTGAAAATAGAGACCGATGGATTGTAGTTTAACCCTTATGCATCTAGACAGCCATGACCGTATTGCGAGGTAGGTTGCACTTTAATGTACGTAGCTGGATATGTCTGTCCCCCGCTCTCCAGTATTCTGGTTCAAGAGTGTGACACTCACGAAGAAAGATCTTGTTGAGACTATGGACTACTGGTGCAACTCAATCATTCTATATGTGCTTGTTACGAGACCGTTCTATGGACAGATTCGTGCATACGTGCAAGTTTGGAGGCCGAGAGGTGGTATGGAGTTTTTCTCACAAGAAAATGGCTTCTATCTCGTACATTTCTGCTTGCAGGAGGAAACAGAGCGGGTTCTTCAGGAAGGATCATGGTCCTTTGATGGCAGACTTATTATCATGAAAGCATGGATGCCTGAGTCGACTTATGAGTGTAAAGTACTTCTTACGGTTCCGATATGGATCAGATTACCAGGTTTACCAGCTAATCACTGGAGCATCTCTATGATGATGAAAATTGCTAGTGTCATTGACAAGCCAATCAAGGTCGATGACGCTACAGCTTACAGAACCCGTATGGGATATGCATGGATCTTTGTTGAAGTAGATGCGAGTGCTGATCTATCACCTTTCGTTGAGTATGAGGTGCCTTCCTGTGGGGTCTTTTGCCAGACTATACAGTATGAGTTTATGCCACCAGTTTGCTGCCATTATAAATGTTTTGGTCATCCCTCGAAAGGCTGCCATGTAGGAGAGGTCGGGGGACCCATCGATGATAAGGGAGGACAGAAAGAGACTAATACTCTTGGAGATAGAGGACTACGTGATGGTAGTGGGCTACCATGTCCTCAGGAGGCGGTCACCTCAATGATGGAGGGGGTTCAACCTAGTACGGAAGGGGTTGTTACTGATCAGGTCAATCCTTTCTCTTAATGGGCGGATCGGGTGATGCAGACTCATAGAGATATAACTGATGCTGGAGGCCATTATGGTATTGAGGTAGGAACCGGAAGTAGAATAGAGATGGAGAGAGACGACCAGACCTTGGAAGAGGGCGCTACTGATATCGTGAGCGGATTTACTCCTGGGCAGACTATTGTTTTCCAGTCCAAACAACATAAGTCTCTAGGCCGTCAGGGGGTGCTTTGGAAAGAATGTGATAGAAGACTGTAACAATCAACTAGAGGAAAGTACAAGTAGGAAGCGCCGAGCGGTGATACCTAGAGAGGATAGAGGACATGATGTGATGGGGATACTGAATACGAGCTCTTCAGATCTTTGTGTAGCTAATCCCAGATGAAAGGACCATTGTGAAAGTGGTGGTGACCTCAGCGGGTTTAGCCCGCCTCTTGAGGTGTCTCTGGAGGGCACAGCGGCTGAAGGTCAGATGGAGCACGCTATTACCCAAAATGGTGGCTCTGGAGATATTGAGGGGTCATCTTTTAGATAATAAATGTCTATCTTAGCTTGGAATGTCCGAGGTACTGTTTGCCATGAAATATAAAAGAACATAACAATTATCGGAGGACCGGACTTTTACTTCACGTTACAAACTCGCTTGTATAAAGAAAGCCTAGGGACGAAAATCTAGGTACAGCAGTCTAAGTACAATTGTTTATTTTAAATTCAGGGGGGTGACGATAGAGGCTCGGGAAGGCGACGGCACCCCTGCCTTACTCCTTGGACGATCGGTATGCAGCCTTGGCTCCTTGTGAAAAAATGGTTGGCGTTGATGAAGAAATGCTCTTCTTGCTCCTCTGTTGCTCTTCTGGCTTCTCTCTCTCTGTGTTGTATTTTCTCTCTGACGGTGTATATCTCTCCTTGTCTCTCTCTCCTCTCTTTTCTTCTTTTTTTCGCAAGGGAATGGCACCTTGCTATTTATATGAAGGGGAATGCAATCATTAGGGTTTGTACTAATTCCCCCTTAGATTGGCGGCGGCTTATTGGTTGATCAATCTGGGCCATTGGTTTTGAGTGTGATGAATCTGGGCCATTAAGTGTAGATTACACCAAATCTCATCAGTAATTAATACTGATTGGAATAAATCTCCCTCATGATGATCTGCTGATGTCTGCAAATCTGAATGAATAAATTTAATTCATTCTTTCGCCACGTGTCCCAGATTATTGGGATTTGACCCAATCTTTAATTGTAGTAAATCTGGGAAATTGATTGGCTTAGGACACGTGTCCTGGGAGCCACTGGGGGGATCTGAGCCGCATAAGGATTGAGCCGCATAAGACTGGCCACGTGTCAGGGCTGCTCCGAACCATATAATAATCTTGGTCGCATAATGGGTAGTGAGCCGCATGGAGATGATTCTTACGAGCCGTATAGGGAGGCCTCTTCTTGAGCCGCATAAGGGGGACCTTTGCTTGGGCCGCATACGACGACTTCGTCCTGAGCCGCATAGCCATCCTTGCCTGTGAGCCGCATGGACGTCTTTGCCACTGAGCCGCATGGATGTTCTTCTCATTGAGCCGTATGGGCGTTCTTCTCATTGAGCCGCATGGGCGTTCTTCTCATTGAGACGCATGGGTGTTTTTGTCATTGAGCCGCAGGCGACTGGCCACGTGTCAAAGCCGTATGGAAGGCTTTTGGGGTCTGATGGATTATGCCTGCTGTAGAGATTTCCTCATTTTCCTAGGAGTATGCCATTATGACCGAATCGTCGTTGCAGCTTTATGTCAGAGCTGTCAACTAACTTTTGTATCAGAACCGCCTGACTGTGTCAGAGCATTAAATGGGGGCGTTTGCTTTAATGGCCAGCTGTACAGACGAGCCGCATGAGGCCACGTGGCGTTTATCCGAGCCGTATGGCTATGCTGGCGACTTCCGAGCCGCATAATATTCTTGAGCCGTATGAAGCTCTGAGTTTTGAGCCGCATGAAGCTTTCTGAATTTTTGAGCCGTATGAGGCTCCATGTTGAATTCGAGCGGCATAGGGAATCCCCTTCTTTCCTTGCGCTTGTGAAGGATCACATCTCGCAAGTCAAGGACATCTCGGTCAACCTTTGTACTCGTTTTGTGGGCCCGAGTATTCCAAGCACACGAGTGCGCAGGTATCATATTTATAACTTTCCATCAGAGGCTCGCTTTAATAGTTAGCGGGGAGCTCTGATGGTCAGAGGTTGGGACAGCTGACTGAGCTCGACGAGCCCGTGCTGCCCTAGACTTCTTCGACTTAGCACCCGAAGGTGCGTAGTAGGAAGAGTCCAAGTTTGGAAGGAGGGAAGAGAAGTTGGTGCCCTTTTCAAAGGAAGAAAGGGGGCTCTATTTATAGAATTGAGTGAGCCCTTTCTTCTTCTCCTTTCCAATATGGGACTAAAGGCAATATTTTTCATGCTTCTACAGGACCCCTTCAAAGTTTTCAAATTGCAAATTTGGAACACTTTGAATAAGAAGCATGGAAAGTAGAGTTGTTTGGGTATGGCAATCCAATTAGAGGTAGCATGGACGTAATGGGTTTGGATAGTTCCGCTGGAGATTTTATGTGGACTTATCATCCTTGGCGTACCTCGGTTTTAGGTACGAATAATAAGTTGAGAGAGGGAACCATCATATTTACCCAGAGGGGATTAGGACGTAGTAAGTATGGGTCTAAAGTAGAGCCTTCCTACTCAGAGGTAATGAGGACGTGGTAGGAGTGAACTCGAATGAGGATACATAGAACAACTCAGAGGTGCTATCAACGTGGAAGTTCTATGTATTGGGTGAAAGAATGCTATGGAACAGCTGGGCTCCGAAAGCATGTGATGATGAGGAAAGATATGGATGTACTAGGGGACCTAGTACGGCATTTAGGGTCAACAGAGGACATTTGTGGACCTATTATCCTTGGCATACCTTGGTTTTAGGTACGGATAATAAGTTTGATAGAGATACCTAGAAAAACTCCACGGTAAGGCGGATATGGAGGTTCTTGGTATCGGGCAAAAGAATGCCATGGAGCAGCTGGGCTCCCGGGGCATGATGAGAAATTTGCGGTCAACAGAGGACATTTGTGGTCAATTGAGGACATTTGTGGTCAACAAAGGACATTTGTGGGCCTATTATCCTTGGCGTACCCTGGTTCAGGGTACGGATAATAAGACGAGAGAGAAACAACATAATTACTCAGAGGTAATGAGGACATGGCAAGTACGAAGGTTTTACCGTGGAGTCTTCCTACTCAGAGGTAATGAGGACATGGCAGAAGTGCACTCAGCGGAGAATATTTGTGGACCTATTATCCTTGTCATACTCCGGTCGTGGGTACGGATAATAAGTTGAAAGGGATCAACATACTTACTCAGAGGTAATGAGGACATGGCAAGCATGAGGGTCTCTTCGACGGAGCCTTCCCACTCAGAGGTAATGAGGACATGGCAGGAGTGGGCTCACTGAAGGAGGGTACATAGAATGACTCAGAGGTAATGAGGACATAGAAGTTCTATGTAAAAGGGTGATTTATTTTTGGCGGAAGTGAAACGACTCAGAGGTAATGAGGACATGGCCGTTTTGAAATTTTGTGGATCTGTTACCCTTTTTGTGCACTGGGAGTACAGGTAATGGATCATGAGGGAGGATTTCTTCCAGGAAGAAGGTTCAGAGGCATGGTCATACATGACTTTCCCCCGAAAGAGTGACCGGAATGTGAGTTCGGAGGCACCTACGGGTACATAACTTGATAATTTAGAATTTAGAAGTGTGAGTTCAGCGGCACCAGCGGGTACATGACTCGATGATCTGAAATATTGTGAAAGTGAGTTCAGCGGCACCAGCGGGTACATGACTCAATGATCTGGAATATTGTGAGAGAGTTCAGCGGTACCGGAGGGTACATAACTCAATAATCTGGGATTTGGAGAATGTGAGTTCAGCGGTACCGGAGGGTACATAACTCAATCATCGGGTTTTCTTTCTTCTTTTTTTTCTTTTTTTTTTGAGGATGTCGTTTCGGACGTAATACTTCTTCAGGAACATGTCGTTGATGGGCAACATGAGCAAGTCTCAGTGTGAGCAACCACATACTTGGCCAGCTCCGACTCTTCTTCGACCATCCCCTGTGTAAATGCAGACTGAGAGGATGACTTGGGCAGCTAGATTGTCAGTGGTTCAGTTGATGGAGTTGAGCGTGGAGTTGTTGGCAGACTAGCGACCCCCAGTTTGGCACTCGAGGTGGAGCGAGGAGTGGCCGGTTCGCTAGAAGTGTCAGACCTTGCGTCGGGGTGACGACCCTTCTTGGGAAAGCGTATCGTCAGTGGCCTATCGGAGGGATTGAGCTTCTCCGTTTAGGGTTGACCGACTCTCGGCAGTCTGATTGTCAGTGGCCCCGTTGTGGGTCTCGGCGCTTGGTCGGACCTTGGCAGCCGGATTATCATCTGTTCTTCCTGCGCCGAGAGGCTGATCGCATCCTTCCGCAAAGTGGCAGTAAGGGGTGCGGACCTGCCTGGTTTGCGAGCTTGGAGGTGGATCGTCAAGGGTCCTTCTGATCCCGTGGCTGTCTCGGTATGAGCTTGTACGTCTCCTTCATCAAAGTGCCTCTTTGACTTTTTATATAGGCAGGAATCTGAGTTGTAGGACTCGACCCCTTTGAAGGGATCGATATCAGCAAATTCTGTCTTCACGAAGCCGTGTTTGTCGACATATTTGAAGCACTGGTGTAACGTGGAAGGCACGATCATATAATCGTGTATCCATGGGCGCCCCAAGAGGATGTTGTAGGAAGTGTCTGCATCTATGATGTAGCAGGTGACTTCGGATTGGAGATCGCCAATCTTACACTTCAGGCGAATCTTCCCAATAGGGTAGCTCCTGCCCGAATTGAAACCGCTGATGGCGGTGCTTGTAGGTGTCAGGCAATGTATTGGGATGCGGAGATGATGTAGCAGACCCTTCGGGATGATGCTTATGGAAGAGCCTGGGTCAATGTGCATCCGATTCACCCTCACGTCGCCGATGTATCCAGTATAGTATAGTGGGCGATCGTGCAGGTTGGTTTTGATGAGTATGTCCTGCAGAGTGAAGACGATGTTGGGCATTGCTTCCGTACAGGCACTGTCCTGGAGATCCACAGGTGAGTCCTCCCCGATGAGGTTGGATTGAGCTAGATAGGCATCGGCATTTTGGAGTGCTTCGCTCAATGCAATACGAACGTCCTTGGAGATCCTTAGGAGTTCGTACAGTGACAATTTGGCCGGAGTGTTAGCCAATTGTGCTAAGATGTCAAAGTTGTAGGGCCTCTCTAGCCCTTGGGCTGCATCTTTTCGGAGAGATTTGTCGAAGCGAGTCTCCTTCGGCCTAGGCTTGTCGGTCGTCGAAGGCTGAGCTGGTCCCAGAGCATCAGTTGTACTGGGTTGATAATTTTCGGCTGGGTTGTCAACCACAGGTTGGGATTGCGCTCCGGACCGCGTGACGACGGCTGTAGCTTCCTCGTTGTCTGCTGAGATTGTCTGGCAGGTCCTGACTTTTCTACTTTTCTTCTTGCCGGTGGAAGACGGTGTGGGCCGAGTCACTTCTGACACCAAGTCTGGATGGATCTACATGACCTCCCCTCGAGATGTGGTGAGGGGTACTAGACCGGTAGCCCGATCTCGGGGAGGTAGAAGATTGGTAATCTCTATTGTTGCCAGAGGGACGGGGATGACCCCGTCTTGAGTCTCCGTCGGAGGGAAGCTGTCGAATTGTACGGACACCATATTGGCTGCCACAGTTACTTCTTCGAAATCGATGGCCAGAGCGTTCGAATCGATGAGGCTTTGGATATACCGTTTCAGTTGGTAGCAGTCGTGTGTAGCGTGGTGTACATAACGGTGGTAGTGGCAGAACTTTTGGTTCTCTAGATCAGCCGACCGAGGCTCCCGTCTTGGTGGAGGGAGCTGAATTCTATCTCCTTGTATGAGCATATCCAAGATAGGCTTGACATGGCCGTCTTCGAAGGACTAATCGATTTGCGGCTATTGTTTGTCTGCGGGCTTTGGCTCAGGTTTTTGTGTTGTATCGGCCACCATAGCCTGCTTTCCCTTGCTGTCCCGATTGTTGGAGGGATTACCCCCATTATCGTTGTTGGGACGCTTGCCCTTATTTTCTCCTTCCGAGATGTGCAATCCCAGTTGGCGAGCCTTTTTTAGTCGTTCTTCGGCGCTTGTGGCACTGATGATGAATGCCTTCCAATCTTTGAATTGACTTTCGTCCATCCAGAGACTGATCGTATGAAGCAGTCTCTTTTGGCAGATCTCAATCAAAGAGGAATCTGGATTTCCAGAGGGCAGCTTCATGGCGGTCTGGCGGAACCGCTCGATGTAGTTCCTTGTCAACTCCTTCTCCCCTTGGACGACGTCCATGAGAGTGGACATAGTGACGTCTTGTCCTACTTCGTAGAATCGCTCCAAGAACAGGCACTTGAAGCCGGTGAAGGAGTGGATGCAGTTGTCCGGTAGATTGCGGTACCAATCGAAGGCGACCCCTTCTAACGCCCCAATGAATAACCATGTGAGGATAGCATCATCATGGGGCAGATGGTCGGTGGTGACCTCGAAGTAAGTGATGTACCGGCTTGCTGAGGTTTTGCCATCATATGGGTTGATATTGAACGGCTTATATCTTGGTGGGAATGGAACATCCCTCCATTCAGCAGGGTATGGTTGCCGTATTCTGAGATCTTGAGCATTTTCTCGGGCATGGAACATGGCTCGGAGCTCCTGGACCTCTCTCCTTACTTCTCGGGTCTCATCTATCGCGGTGGGGGCTGTTACTTCGGGAGGATTATTGCCCGGGTTTGGTGCCGCTGAGTTCGAATCTACATTGACCGCGGGGCCCGTGCTTGTTTGACCAGGTGTTCCTCCTTGTAGAGTAGGCAGGGCCGTTTTAATCTCGTCTACAGACTTGACCAAAGCAAGTAATATAGCTTAGAGATTGTCGATGCACTGGCGATCATTGGAACCACCTTGATTGTTGTCCGTCATGAAAACCGTCCTTACATGAGGAGGGATGGAAGGAACGGTGGAGGATGTACCCTCCGAGTCGTACCCATGCACCGAGAAGTCATCGGGATAGGTGGGAATGTTCTCTTCGGGCTCGGACTCGGAGGGAACGGTACCCCCAGCTTCAGAGCTTGCTTCATCTTGAGAATCATGGATGTCCTCGGGGACATCGGTGCTTGTCGTACCTGAAGGGAGAGTCGTTTCCTCGGGCTCGGCTCCTTGAAATATCGGATTGTTACGGATATTCGGAGGAGTGCTACCCCTAACCCCCAGCGATGTGGATGATGAATTTTCTACTACAGCAGATTTCGTCTTTGAACAGGTGTGTTGGAATACTCCGGTGGAAGACAGCCATTTAGATGACAGTTTCTTAGCTGTAGTGGTTGATATCTTGGGACTGGGGATGCTTGTCTTTTTCCCCCTCCTTTCGGCGGGGACCTTCTGAGCGGAATTGCAGGAGACAAGAGGAGGTGCCTCATCCTCTGAGCTCGGATGTTGTAGTCTTTGGAAGACAGACGGCCGATCTTCCGTCACTGCCGTGTTGTTGCAGCAACAGTTGACGATGATTTGGATGCAGCGATGTCCAAGCGAGGACTCTTTGCACGCTGACACTCCTTCTCTTTTCTTGGGTTTGTGGAGGATCGCCTCCCGTAGGTCAGAGGAACCACTCTGTCCGTTTGCCGCCGGGGGCTGGACTCGAGCGGTTGTATACAACTTCCCATCCGAGGCCCGTGTGATAGTCAACGGGACGCCCCGATAGTCAGAGGTTGGGATAGCTGACTGGGCCCGACGAGCCCGTGCTGCCCTAGACTTCCTCCTTTTAGCACCTGCGGGTGCGTAATAGGAGGAGTCCAAGTTGAATACCATAGAGTCTGGCTTATCATCCAGAGAACCATCAGGGTCAGGAGCGCATGAGAGACGGTCGAAGACTGATCGAGAGAAGCGTAAAACGGATGCTATGCGGCTAGAGTTGGGTACCGTGCAGGCTGTCCGCATGCGGTTGTCTTCTGCCGTCGGATGAATTATTTTTATGCGGCTAGGAGTCACGACCGTACAGGCTGGCCGCATGCGGTTGGCAACTGTGGCCGCATGGGTTTTCTGTAAGCGATTGGCTCCCATAGTCGTACGAGTTTCATCCGTGTGGTTGGCAACTGTAGCCGCATAAGCTATGCGGCTGACAGATATGGCCGCATGAGTTTTCTTCATGCGGCTGGAGGATGTAGCCGCATGAACTTTCTTCCTGCGGCTGATACCCTTATGCGGCTCGGATCTCATAGAGTTTCTCTTTGCCCCTGCAAGTCCAGCATCATAGTGTTTTCTTCTGCCGGACTTGGGGACAGCAGAGTTGTCTACGATCTGAAGTAGGGCCGCAGGGGAACCTTGCTCGCCGTCTTGAACAACAGAGGGTGTCTCCGTGAGAGCTTCAGTAGAAAGGAAGGATCGGGGTCTCCACTGCTTACGGGCCTTCTTTGTACGGGCTCGCTTCTGGACCGGGCCAGTGCTCTTGTCGGAGAGCATTTCTTCGAACGCATGTTGGTCGAACCGGGCGACCATCTTTTGTTGCGTGGAGCCAAGCTTGGCTGCATCCGATTACATCACCAACTCCTCAGCCATGGAGAAGTTAGTCCCCAGCAGAGTCGCCATCGTGTTTGCCATAAAATATAAAAGAACAGAACAATTATCGGAGGACCGGACTTTTACTTCACGTTACAAACTCGCTTGTACAAAGAAAGCCTAGGGACGAAAACCTAGGTACAGCAGTCTAAGTACAATTGTTTATTTTAGATTCTGGGGGGTGACGATAGAGGCTCGGAAAGGCGACGGCAGTCCTGCCTTACTCCTTGCACGATCGGTATGCAGCCTTGGCTCCTTGTGAAAAGATGGTTGGCGTTGATTAAAAAATGCTCTTCTTGCTCCTCTGTTGCTCTTCTGGCTTCTCTCTCTCTGTGTTGTATTTTCTCTCTGACGGTGTATATCTCTCCTTGTCTCTCTCTCCTCTCTTCTCTTCTTTTTTTTTTTGCAAGAGAATGGCACCTTGCTATTTATAAGAAGGGGAATGCAATCATTAGGGTTTGTATTAATTCACCCTTAGATTGGCGGCGGCTTATTAGTTGATCAATCTGGGCTATTGGTTTTGAGTGTGATGAATCTGGGCCATTAAGTGTAGATTACACCAAATCTCATCAGTAATTAATACTGATTGGAATAAACCTCCCTCATGATGATCTGCTGATGTCTGCAAATCTGAATGAATAAATTTAATTAATTCTTCCGCCACGTGTCCTAGATTATTGGGATTTGACCCAATCTTTGATTGCAGTAAATCTGGGAAATTGATTGGCTTAGGACACGTGTCCTGGGAGCCACTGGGGGGATCTGAGCCGCATAAGGATTGAGCCGCATAAGACTGGCCACGTGTCAGGGCTGCTCTGAACCATATAGTAATCTGGGTCGCATAATGGGTAGTGAGCCGCATGGAGATGATTCTTACGAGCCGCATAAGGGAGACCTCTGCTTGGGCCGCATACGACGACTTCGTCCTGAGCCGTATAGCCATCCTTGCCTTTGAGCCGCATGGACGTCTTTGCCACTGAGCCGCATGGATGTTCTTCTCATTGAGCCGCATGGGCGTTCTCCTTATTGAGCCGCATGGGCGTTCTTCTCATTGAGCCGCATGGGTGTCTTTGTCATTGAGCCGCAGGCGACTGGCCACGTGTCAAAGCCGTATGGAAGGCTTTTGGGGTCTGATGGATTATGCCTGCTGTAGAGATTTCCTCATTTTCCTAGGAGCATGCCATTATGACCGAATCGTCGTTGCAGCTTTATGTCAGAGCTGTCAACTCACTTTTGTATCAGAACTGCCTGACTGTGTCAGAGCATTAAATGGAGGCGTTTGCTTTAATGGCCAGCTGTACAGACGAGCCGCATGAGGCCACGTGGCGTTTATCCGAGCCGCATGGCTATGCTGGCGACTTTCGAGCCGCATAATATTCTTGAGCCGTATGAAGCTCTGAGTTTTGAGCCGCATGAAGCTTCCTGAGCCGCATAAAGCTTTCTAGATTTTTGAGCCGTATGAGGCTCCATGTTGAATTCGAGCGGCATAGGGAATCCCCTTCTTTCCTTGCGCTTGTGAAGGATCACATCTCGCAAGTCAAGGACATCTCGGTCAACCTTTGTACTCGTTTTGTGGGCCCGAGTATCCCAAGCACACGAGTGCGCAGGTATCATGTTTACAACTTTCCATCAGAGGCTCGCTTTAATAGTTAGCGGGGCGCTCTGATGGTCAGAGGTTGGAACAGCTGACTGAGCTCGACGAGCCCGCGCTGCCCTAGACTTCTTCGACTTAGCACCCGAAGGTGCGTAGTAAGAAGGGTCCAAGTTTGGAAGGAGGGAAGAGAAGTTCGTGCCCTTTTCAAAGGAAGAAAGGGGGCTCTATTTATAGAATTGAGTGAGCCCTTTCTTCTTCTCCTTTCCGAGGTGGGACTAAAAGCAATATTTTCCATGCTTCTACAGGTACGTGTGCGGTAGGAAGATGGAAGGAGATCAGAGAGGTGTTGAGGTGGGAAGCATGTTCCATTGTAGCGCCATTAGAGACTAAAATTAAATCGCCTACAACGTAGGACCCAACATCAGTGGTGTCATTTCATAACTTAGAGGTAGGAGGGGTGGCGCATAACTGGGCGAGTTGTCAGATCAACTGATTGTTGTGTCTTTCACTAATAAGGGGGATGCCTTTCATCTTGGGAGCGGTGTATGGCAACAACGACAGGCGGCAACGGGAGGCTCTATGGGAGAAGATTTTTCAAGTTAGTGTTATAGCTGAGAATCAGTTCTATGTGTTGCTTCTATTGATGAGGGACTTCATTGTCCTACTTTTCAGTCATAAAAAAGTGTGAAGTCAGCGTGTTCCAGATAGAGTCTTACAAGACTTCCAAAGTTGCCTTCTGCGATATAGTTTGCAGGCGGTGGAGAGAACGGGTCACATCTGGTCTTGGCATAATAAAGCTAGCCACAAATGAGTTGCTTGACAACTGGATTGTCCTTTGGGGAATCGATAGTGGTTTACAATATTCCATGATGTGGTTGTTGAGTGCCTTCCAGCCAGCACGAGTGGTCATTCGCCAGTTCGCATCCATCTATCGACGGTTGCCTTCCAAAATGCACATCTTTTCAGGTACAACAACAAATGGAGCTGCATGACTGGCTATGCAGAGGTTTTTCAAACGGGTTGGAGCACTCCTATTGAGGGAAATCTCCAATTTTGTATGGTTCAGAGGCTGAAATGGGTGAAGGCTGGTTTAAAATTCTGGGCAAGAGGGTCACGACATACCCCACTCACAGAAAAGGAGGACCATCTTCGGGAGGTGCATATTGCATTACAGGAGAACATTCTCAATAGTGACCTTGTAACGGTAGAGCAGGATTTTTGTAGGGAGGTTAGGGCGCTACGCACACTGGAAGAGATCGAGCTGGCTCAGCGAGACAAATGTAGTTGGTTGCGTGATGGTAACAAATGCTCCAAGTTCTTCTATGATATCATCCGGGTCCGCCAACATCGTAATCATATTTCAAAGCTATATAGAATAGAAGGCAAAAGGGTGGTCAACGCTACTACATTACAGGAGGAAGTAGTCAGGTACTATACTGAGCTCTACAATCAAACTTATTATCTATCTGAGTTTTCGGAGATTGTATGCAAGAGACTATTTACCCCACCGGGTAACAATGCAATGGTGGCAGCACTGACAATGGAGAGATTGAAGCTATTGTGTGCCATGCGGACCCGAATAAATCTACTGACCCGGATGGATTTGGGAGCCAGTTCTATAAAGTCCATTGGGATATTATGAAGAAGGAGGTGCTAGAGATTGTCCGAGACTTCTTCGACAATATTAAGCTACTTAAGGAGCTCAACCATACTTTTCTGACTCTTATACCGGAGAAGGAAGGAGCGACGTCTCTTAGCGATATTCGTCCTATTTTCTGCTGCAACTTTCTATATAAAATTATTACTCACTTGATGTACAGACGAATGGAGCAGATTATGCAGGGCCTGGTGTCTAGTAACCAAGCGCCTTTTATGAAGGGGCGATCTATTGCTGATAATAGTATGCTTGCCCATGAGCTGATTTAGGACTTCAACAAACCTGGAGGAGATAAAGTGTGTGTCAAGCTAGAACTACGAAAGGCATATAACTTTGTCAACAGGGAGTTCGTGTGCCATATTATGCTTACTATGGGATTTGATCATACTTGGGTTGATAGGGTTCAGGCCTGCATTTCCACTCCCTCGTTCTCTGTCCTAGTCAGGGGCCAGCAGTATGGCTTCTTCAGCAGTTCTAGAGAGCTTAGACAAGGGGACCCGCTATCGCCATAACTTTTCATCTTGATCATGGAGTTTTTTACATCGCTCATGGATGTGGCGATCCATAGACGTCAGATTATCCCGCTATACAAGCGGGTGCTTCCTCAGGTATCCTATCTTATCTATGCGGATGACTTGCTGGTCTTTCTGGTTCTTTCGCGTCGTGGGATTGTGGCTTTGAACTTGATTATGGAACAGTTTGGCTCACTGACTGGTCTACAACTGAACAAGGATAAGAGTATAGCTTATTTCAACAAGCATTTTCAGCCGAAGGAAGAGAGGGCTTTAGTTTTTGGTATTGAGAAGGGAGATCTACCAGTAAAATATTTGGGAATCCGGTTGTTTATCAACTACGACAAAGAGACCAAATGACAAAGTCTGGTGGACTATGAACAACGTCGTTTAGAGGGGTGGCATTCCCAAAGCTTATCCTTCGGAGGGCACATCGAGCTGGTTCGATCCTTCATCTATGCCATTGCTCGATTCTGGTTGCAGACTCTCGTGTTGCCGATGTCGGAGCGTAAAAAGTGCTTCAAAGAAAGAGTCATCTCATTCATAAGTGATCTGCTTTACGCCTAGAGGAATGGGTAATCTCTTTACGCCCAAGATTAGGCTTATCGCTTTATGCCTAAGCAAGCTGATCATTTTACGCTCGGGGCTATACCCATGGTTTTACGCCAAGGACAGAGCAGTCTACTTCACGCTGGACAAAGCTGTCAAATCTAGCATTTAATGCAAACTCTGACATGAAGATGTTAATGATGGCATTCACCACAGAATTCAATGGGATTTGTCTTATACAAAAAACCATTGTTGTCGTTTAAATGGAGATCGAGCTACTTTACGCTCATTGAACGGTTTCTTTTACGCACGAGGTTTTACATGAGTTCTTACGCTCATAAAACAATGTGTGCGTAAAGTCTATTTGAGCCATTTTACGCTCAAGGTTATTCAATAACCACTTTACGCAGGAAACCTATGACAGAGCTATTTTTACGCTCATCTCACTGTTTTACGCTCAGAGGATGTTGGAGCTGTTTTTACGCCCTATTCTTTCTGGCCAGTATAGAACGTGGTTTGCTTACATGGCCTTCATGCCATATATTTCGAAGAACGTATGTACATGCATCCTATTCTTGCTGAGATGATGGGACGCGTGTCAACGTATGCAGAGAATGACTCTGATCATGGGTAGCAGTTGTTAGCGTAAAGACAGATCTTGGTGTCTTTTTACGCACAGAAGCCCCAGTCTATAAAGAGACTCATTTTTCTCAAGGAAAGGGACAGAGAGAGGATATAAGAGAATACAGAGATCAGGACTTCGAGACTTTGATTCTCCAGAGCATTCTTCTTCAACTTTTCTTCTAGAACAGGGTGAAGCAAAGCAGGAAAGCATTCGGCCTCGCCATCAGTGCCCAAGTGCGTCGATACCTTTCTGGTGACTTAGTTCTTCCAAATTGTTCTACTTCAAGCAGTGATCTTCTTCATCATCATATGGTCCAAGGAACAAAGTGATCATTTACGAATCAGACTTCCATTGCAATACTTTCCCAGAATCAAATTTGTACTTCTTGTACTCTTTCTCGTTTTATTTTCAAAATCTAACACTTTTGTTTGGCAATTTTGTTAAGTGAAACAAAATGGCGACTCTGCTGGGTACTACTTTCTCCTCCGACGAGGAAGTGATTGCTCAATATGATGATGTTTCAGTCGGTTCGACTAAGAAGACTCTGGTCGTACACTTCGACCAGACTGCCTATGAAGAAATGCTCCGAACTGGGGGTGGTTCTCGCCACTCCAATGTTCAAAAGTCTCGCAAAGCACGAAAAGTTTGGATTCCCAAATCCAAAGTGGTTTCTGATCTATCTGTGACTTCTGGTGAAAAGGGAATTCTTCCCACTCATGTCGTAGGGGCTACCGTTAGTAACGAGGCAGTCCTTACTTCAGAGTTGCACTCAAAGTGTGATGATTTATCTCCCGTTTGTAACGGAGAAGATAATCAGGTTTCACGCCCACTGCGTAAGAATCAAGTTTTACGCTCAGTGGGTAAGAACCAAATTTTACGCTCAAGACATAAGAATGAGTCTCCCATTTATAATGTGGCAGATTCTAATGTTTCTGAGTGTAAGAACCCATCTCCCGTCGGTGACGTGGTAGATTCACACAAATTATGCTCCTCGCGTAAAACAAAATCTTCCATATGTGATGTGGTAGATAATCAATTTTTACATTCTACGCATAAAGGTAAGTCTCCTGTCTGTGACAGTGTAGATAAAATTCACAACGATGTTTGCACATCTAATGTGAATATACCTAAACGCATACAGCGTAAAAGTGATTTTGGTAAAACTTCTGTCCTACACCAACAACCTTCTTATACTGCTCTACGTAAAGTACCAAACTGGCAAATTACACGCCATGAAAATGGGGTCCTTCGTGCTAAATCTCAAGATTTACGCACACAACTCCAAACGCGTAAAAATGTACAGTTTGGTTCTGCGAATGAAGTCAGTAATCTTCTTTATACACAGGGGACTAAACGTTTTTCTACCCCAAATGTAATAAAGAAGAATATTTCCTCCACTTTTTTTGACTTACGTGAATTACTAATGCAAAAACGTAAGAATTCACAATCTCCGGTGATGCTCCCCCAAGAAAGACATCAATGTGGATATCATCAAGTTGTGATCAATTGTTATTGTTCAGCTTCAAAACGGTCAGTCTTTGATCGATTGAATTTTTCACTTCAACATCAAGCTGAAGACCAAAAAGATGAATTATCATATGCATCAGTCAACATGGGATCTCATACTAAGAGAGGACAACGTCCGAGACGAAATACGTCCCAAACCCCAGGTCAACAATAATTCAACAGACTTCTTTATTCCTTTAAAGGAGTATATCAGAATACTCGATCAAGAAGACAAGGACAATTACAGAATTCTGATTCAGAAGCTGGGGGTACTCAATCTGTTGAGTCTGATACCGATAGTGTGGATTCATACTTTTATACTAATCCCTCTATATCTTCAAGAGAGGTTGAATCCTACATTGTTGGAGATGAACCAGAGACGCCATCTGCTAATACGGAACAACGTCTCACTACCGTGGAGCAATCATTGAAAGACATGCTCAACATGGTGCAAAGCATGTACCAAATAATTTTGAATCAGCAAACTGCTCAACCCTCAGTAATAACTCCGGTGCCAGCAGCAGCACAAACTCAAGATAGTCAAGGGGATGATATACCTTCGAATATTCAAGAACCTGCTGTTAATCAAAATTTTGCATCTCCAGATCCTATTATTCCAGAAGATGTACCACCTCCAGTGGGGGTTACGGTACATCCAACAACTATTCAATCAAATGTGCTTCCTCAAACCAGTGAAGCTATTCAAGCAGTGCGTGAACTTAAAGCACAGTTTGAGGTTTTAAGGCACAAAGATCAACTCCAGAGGTTAGGGATTAAGCAACCCTATCCTCCTCATTGGAATGATGTACCCTTTCCACCGAAGTTCAAGCCACAATCCATGGTCTTATTCGATGGAAAAGCATCCCCCAGTCAATATATCAACTACTTTGATATCATGACTGTACACTTGCAGAAAAATGATGCTCTCCTCACTCGAGTGTTCATTGGTTGCTTGACGGGTTTAGCTTATGACTGGTATCGTAGCTTACCTGATAACTCTATTTCGTCTTTTGACGAATTCAAGGCAATGTTTCTTTCCCGCTTCTATAAAGGAGGTATGGACATGAACATGTCCTCCTTAATAGAAATCAAACAAAAGGAGAAAGAAGATACTCGAACGTTCATTGAACGTTTCAGACAGGCTACTCTCAAGATGCCTCCTGGTATGCCAGATTCAGCGTTGATTGATACATGTAAGATGAATCTGCGACCATCTATTGCTGTCTTCACAGGTTCCCAATTCTCAGATTGGGCTTCATTTATCATAGCAGCAGTTTCTGCCGAGACCAATGGTAGGTTGGCTCGGGAACACAGGATGATTTTCGCTTCAGAAGATAAAGGAAAGAAGGGTAATCCTGGTAGTAATCTTGGCAATCGTAATGTGAAAGGAAAAGATACTCTTATGGTCAATCTTTCCAAGAATAAAACGACGCCAAGTAATCAAGAATCTTCCAGGTCAAAGGAAGAATACTCTTTTGATGAAAGTGATATCCCAGGGATATTTCAGTGTCTGGTGAAAAGTGGCAAACTTCAGATTCCAGAGCCAAAAAGGCCTAATGAGGTGAATCTGACTGACAATCCCAAATATTGTTTCTATCATAGATACATTAATCATCCTACCAGTGCTTGCTACGTCTTGAAAAAGAAGATCCAAGAACTGATAAATGGTGGCGCTATCGCTTTTACCAATGATGACCATACGGTAACAACCAACATGGTCTCTCTTCAGTTTGGAGATTTTCCTCCACAGCAAGTCCCAGATAGAATTATCCCAATTCCGAAGGCGACAATGAAGATCATAAATATTCCGCTTGCCAGAGAAGAAAATGCAAGATTGCTGCCGCTCACATTGAAGAATGGTGAAATCATGTGGGTACATCCTGACTTAGTGCCTGAGTTGGAAAATGAAGGTAAAACTTCAAAATCCAATAAGGGTAAAAAGTCAAAACCTGCAACATGATTTCTCATGTTTTTCCAGATTCTAATGACTTGGATCACCTATAGGACGACCTCCCTTTAGAAGATAGACTGAAAGGACTGAACATCTGTCCTCCAAGTTTAGCTCCCCCTACCAAGCTCAAGCTTACCCATCAGCAGTGGCTAGCCATGAATAGTGTCCCTTTATATCGGGCACAACAAGTCTTTGCTGCTTATGAAAAAGCTCCGACAGGGATTTTTCCTAATCCTCCTCCTCCTGTAACTACAGAGACATCTATTCTTCATTCTCCTGAGGTTACAGAAGGTCTGGCTTCCTCCTCTTTTAAAACACCTGTCAAAAGTCCGCTGCCCACTCACTTGTATAGTCAGCAATCTGTTCTTCTCATGAGGAAAATGGGTTACGACTTTCAAAAGGCAGAAGGTTTAAATTATGATAAAGGAATACGTCTTCCTCTACAAATTCAAAATCAGAATTCCACTGCTGGATTGGGTTCTGAAGTGCCTGACAACAACCCCCACAAGAAGAAGGCTAAGGGAAGAAAAATTAAATTCTGTAATATGGTATTTTCTTCTCCTGGGTCTGAAGAAGAAACTTTTGCTGGTACAAGATCTGGAAAAGAGTACCACAAAGACTAAGAGGGATCCTCCAAAGCAACAGAAGATGTAGTGGAAACTCTACCAGTTCAACCTCTTATGATTAAGGTCAAAGGACGTACTCCTTGCACGAATGATCCAGAACTACCGTTGATTGTCAATCTTGACAAATCTACGCAGAAGACGGATGATGGTCCACTGTGGATTAATCCGAAGCATAGCAATCAGAAATAAATGATGTAAATATTGATCATTCTGTACTTTATGATATCAATGAAGATTTCCTGTTCGAGTATATGGCTGTCAAGTTTATTGAAAGAATGACTTTATCTTCTGATGATCAAAGTCATCAATATAAAGACAACGAAGAATCGGAAGAAATTCTATTCATCGAATTCGATATTTCTCATTCCTCATATTGTGAATCTGGGCAAGTATTCTCAGTCAATATGGTTCAAACCGATGATGAACTAGAGCCATTTGAAAATGATCCTTGGGCTCAACAAATGGATATCCAATGGGAACTTCGTTTTGAACAACTTCAACCACCTACGGAAGATGAGGTTATCCAGATTGATGTCGGAGATGGAATTACGTCCAAACCAATATTCATCAGTAAGAACCTTTTTGAGGATAAAAAAGAAGAGCTAATAAAGCTTATAAAAGATTACATTGACATCTTTACATGGAGTTATGAAGATATGCCAGGGCTAGATCCTACAGTTGCTACCCATAAACTCAATATTTTGCCTAATGTCAAGCCTGTAAAGCAACAGCAACGACGCTTTAGACCAGATATGATGGATGCAATTGAGGCAGAAGTCAAAAAGCTGATTACGTGTGGCTTTGTTCGTGAAGAACAACACCCAGATTGGGTGGCCAATATTGTTCCTGTTATGAAGAAGAACAAAAAAATCCGAGTTTGTATAGATTACCGAGATCTTAATACGGCTTGTCCAAAAGATGAATTTCTACTTCCAATTACTGATATCATGATAGACAATACATATGGTTTTGAACGCATGTCTTTCATGGACGGATTCTCAGGATACAATCAAATCAAGATACATCCAGAAGATGAGAAGCACACTGCTTTTCGTACACCTCTTGGGGTCTACTGCTATACTGTTATGCCGTTTGGTCTTAAAAATGCTGGTGCCATATATCATCGGGCTATGAGCAATATCTTTCAAGAACATCTACGGAAGATAGTTGAATGCTATGTAGATGACATCGCTGTTAAAAGTCGATCAAAGGATGATCACATTCAGGACTTAAAAACAGTATTTGAATTGATGCGTCAACATCAATTAAAAATGAACCCTACTAAGTCTTTCTTAGGGGTCTCCAGTGGCAAGTTTCTAGGATTTGTCATTACCTCTCAAGGTATCCATGTTGATCCTGACAAGGTTAAAGCAATTCTTGAAATGTAACCTCCTCGTAATCTGAAAGAACTTCGTGGCTTTCAGGGCCGTATTGCTTATATCAGAAGATTTATATCTAATCTTTCTGGGAGATGCCAACCTTTCTCCCGTCTATTAAAGAAAGGAGTATCTTTCGTCTGGGATGAAGCGTGTCAAAAAGCCTTCAATGATATTAAGCAATACCTTACAAACCCGCCTGTTCTGGTACCTCCGGTGATAGGAAGACCATTTTTGCTATATGTTCGGGCCTTGGACCATTCACTTGGCGCTCTTCTGGCACAGAAAAGTGATATGGGTCATGAACAAGCAATATATTATCTGAGCAGGATGATGGTCGGAGCTGAACATAGATATACTCCTGTAGAAAAGGAATATCTAGCTTTGGTTTTTGCCGTCCAAAAGACAAGACATTATGTCACCGGACAGACTATTCATGTCATCTCCAGAATAAATCCCATTCGAGTATTGATAAGGAGACCGAGCATTCTTAATTCCAGGTTAGCTACCTGGGCGATGTTGCTCACTCCTTATGATATGATTTATGTGCCTCAAAAATCAGTGAAGGGCCAAGCGTTAGCTGATTTCTTAGCTGCTCATCCTATACCTGAAACTTCGAAGTTATATGAAGACATTCCAGACGAAGTAGTGGATTGTAACATGACTTTGAAGAATGACATATGGCAATTATATTTTGACGGAGCATCAAGAGTAGGACTTAAAGGCAATATTGTCTCTGGGGTAGGAATTGTCTTAGTTTCTCCTGACAAAATGGTCATATACCGTGCTTATTCTTTTAACGAGCCATGCTCTAACAATGGAGCAGAATATAATGCTCTATTGATTGGTCTCCAAGTAGAAAAACAATTGGATATTGAATTCCTAGAGGCTTATGGAGATTCTCAATTGATCGTTAATCAAGTTAGAGGAACTTATGAAGTCAAAAATTCGGATCTCATCCCCTATCATCAAGTGGTAGTCGAGTTGGTCCTTTCATTCAAAGGATTCTTTATTGAATTTGTACCACGTTCTCAGAATGTGGAGGCTGATGCTCTTGCCAGTTTAGCTGCAGACTTGGCTGTCCCAATCAGAAGGCAAAATAGTACAATTACTTTGTTAGACCGAGATTTATTCTGTGTGAAGAGTAATCTGCATATTGAACAAAGTTATACTACAGAGTTAAGTTCCCAACAGAAAGATTGGAGAACTCCATTCATTGATTATGCAGTTCATAGAATTTTGCCTGAAGATCCTAAAAAAGCTGCATCAATTAAGAGACGATCATTTCGATTCTATTATGATTCGTCTTTACATATGCTATATCGTCGTTCATATGACGGACTCTTGCTGCGCTGTCTCTCAGAAAGCGAAGCCAAACAAACACTGCGTGAGGCTCATAATGGTGTATGTGGTGCTCATCAACCGGGTCCAAAGTTGCAAGACCGCATTCGGAGAATGGGGTATTATTGGCCTTCTATGATAGCAGATGCTGTGGACTATGCCAGAAGATGTAAAGCATGTCAGATTTATGCTGATTTTATTCATCAACCGTCTGAATTTCTACATCCTACAGCAGCCTCTTGGCCCTTCGAAGCGTGGGGTATGGATGTTATTGGCCCTATTAACCCTCCTTCTGTCAAAGGACATCGGTTTATACTAGCTATAATCGATTATTTTTCGAAGTGGGCAGAAGCAGTCCCTCTTGTGGAAGTGAAAACATCTAATGTGATCAGTTTTATCAAGCACCATGTCATTTATCGTTTCGGGATTCCTCGACGAATAATTCATGACAATGGTCCACAATTTGCCAGTCAAGCATTTTATCGATTCTGCGACAAGAATCGAATTCAGAATTTGGCTTCTACAGCTTATAATCCAGCTGCTAATGGTTTAGCTGAAGCCTTCAATAAGACGATCATCAAACTTCTCAAAAAGTTTGTCTCTTCTAATAAACGTGATTGGAATGAGAAACTTGGAGAATGTTTATGGGCTTATCGAACAACAATCCGGACTCCTACTAGTTTTACACCATTCTCATTAGTTTACGGATGCGAAGCTGTTCTCCCATTAGAAATTCAGATCCCTTCTCTACGAATAGCCATTACTAATGAACTAACTACGGAGAATAATGATCGTTTACGACTCCAAGAACTGGAAGGATTGGATGAGAAGCGTCTTCAAGCACAACAACACATTGAACTGTATCAAGCCCGCATATCTCGAACTTTTAATCGTAAAGTTAAGGAGAGGGTATTCAAAGTTGGCGAGCTTGTATTAATTGTTCGGAGACTGATGGTGATGACTCATAAAAGTAAAGAGAAATTCCAAGCAAAATGGGAAGGCCCTTATGTAATTGAGTCTGTGTTTTCCAATGGTGCCTGTCGGTTGTCAAAGCCTAATAGAGATCTACTCATGCTACCGATCAATGGCAAATTTCTTAAAAAATACTATGTATAAAAAGAGAAGACAGAACAAAAATAAAACTTCTTTTATTATTATTTTTGTTCAAAATAAAAGACTAAGGACGAGGGCCACTCCCTTCCTTATTGAATACATAATCGGCCAAGGCATAGAAGGCGTCGTTTCCTGAACACATGAGAAATTTGCAGGCAGCCATCCTCGACGCTTCTTCTTCAGGAGTTTTCCCTGGTTCTACTAAAAAAGAAAGAATGTCTTCGGGTGGCTTAGGCGCAGAAGAGCTTTCACCTATTTCGATCGAGCCTGATGAGCTTAATACAGGAGACTCAACAGGGAACGTCTCAATGATGCCCTCGACCTTCTGGGAAACTTCATTCTTTCGCTGGACATCCTCGGAAGATATTCTCAATGGAGGAGGAGAAATAAGAATGAAGGATTACAAACAATTCTCACTTATTTATGGAGGAGGATTGCTAATGACTTTTTCATTTCTGAAAAGGCTCGTCCATTCATGTTACCAGATTCATGCATCCATTTAATTATGGAATTTGAATCGTCCTTTCTGTTCCCAAAAAACACGCCGATTCAACCACCGCCTTAACATTTACGCTCACAACATCCGTCTTCTTAATCTCCAGCCACCAAGATTTGGTTAAGCTGATTTCTTGTCTCTGGGAAAGAGATTTTATATATGTCTTCTATTTTATCGATTGATTAAAAAGTGGGATTTGCTATTTATCATGTTCCCATGACCTCTGAATAAATATTAAATCTACTTTCTTTTCCTATCTATCACTTCTATTTGACCTCTGCATAGATATTAATCTAATTTTCTTTTGAGTTCATATATGCTATTATGTCCATATCACCTCTGATAGTATCATATACTCTAAAAACAGAAAATAAGATTTCATTTATCTATCATGTCCATATTACATCTAGATAGATACAAATCATTGATCATAGAAGAATCATCATTTCTATTCCCATATCATCAAAAAAAGTCTATTACATTTCTTAGACTTTCTTACATGTTATAATGGAAATACATTCTTGGATTTTCATTCTATACACCAACGATAACCTAATAGAGATCTATTTCTTCTTTGATCTTCTTGGACGGGTTCGTTGTTGGTGGCAGTTCCTGACTGTCTGAGCCCCAGTGGCAACCGGAACAGCAGGAATCCTCTCAGACGAGAGGAGAACCCCAGAGTATGGCAGCCCGAAGGCGCATTGCTGCCAATACAATTGGTGGATTGGGGGCAGCACCTCAAAGGAGATAAAGAACGTATCCATCATTGGGATACGATTCCTAGTTCTACCGTGAAAGGAACTCTACTACCCGATTCCTCGGGGTAGAGTTGACTCCACCATCCAACTCTCCATGTATAAAGGCTCTTCCTACCAACAGAGGAAGAACCTTCGATCTCACGAAGAGTTCTGAGTTGTCTGATTTGCGCATCAAAAGCACATGAGCTCCCTGATGTTGATGTCAGAAGAACGCTCCTCACAGTGTCAAAATCGCCAATGCCGGTTCTGGAAAAGCTGCTCAGCCAAACTTCTGCAGAAAACAACAAAGAAGAAGTGTTTTAAATCAGAAGTATCATCAGATGCGTATTAAACGCTAAACTAAAAATAAGTCAACAAGGCTTTTACGCCGATGATTCAACAAAGCTTTTACGCTGATGATTCAACAAGGCTTTTACGTCGATGATCCAGCAGGGCTTTTTACGCCAGCAATTAGCAAGGCTTTTACGCTGATGATTCAGCATGGCTTTTACGCTGATGATTCAGCAAGGCTTTTACGCCAGTATCTCAGCAAGTTTTTGTTTTACGCTCGTCAAGAATTTACATTCGTAAAATAGATGTATTCAACGACAAATTCGAAAGACAAATACTTGCTTACTATCGGATTTACCATCTGAATCGAATGGTTTGGCTCCAATGGTGGTTGAATCTGCGTCTAAAGACTGGGCGTACAGAAGAACGTTGTGGGAAAGCTCCGCCATTGTCATTTGTTGGAGAACAACATCACAGAAAATTATCTTCAGAGGAATGAGTACGAGAATATGTGAAACATTCTCGGCTATTTATAGAGGCTGAAGAACTATTGGGAAGAGTCTATTTCGGGGGAAGATCCTATTTAAAAGCTCTCGTAACCACAAGACAGACGCCACCTGTCGGTTTGTTTCTCGGGAATGAACAACCAAAATAAAGCGTTGAACAGTTCTATCTACTAGATTAACATCAAGATTTTATTTATAAAGGGGTCCACTCCTACATATAAGAGAGTCGCAATACATGGAATTTCATTTTCCCTCTCCCTCATTAGACTGACGAAGAGAGGCGCTTAACTCACGTATATTGTGAATCCCGGAGCGACGCATCAGATTCAAAAACGCTTCTGCATCTCCTGAGCCTTCATATGCAGTCGGGGGACCACCATCAATGCGGCTGAAGACTGCTGGAGTTAATCCGAAGCACGCTACAAAATTGCGTGCTCGCTCAAAGTCAATCCTTGAGCCCGAAGCCTCTTCAGTGTTAGTCTCCTTCTTGGGCGCCATGTTACTTTGGAGATGAACGACAAGAGTGAAGAATTTTTCCTCATTTATATTGTTAAATCAACTCTCCATATTCCTCTTTGGAAACTGCTCATTATAAATGCAAAACTCGGGGAAGCGAAAGGGCATTTGAGAGTTTCGAAAAAAGAAATTCATTATGACAATTAAGTGTTGACCGACACTGTTGGAAATTACACTGACTGTTGGACATCCCCGCTTTTACGCGGATGGCTGTTGCGTATCCCAAATTTTACGCTAGCAAGTCAGATCTCAACTTTTACGCTTCTGTTCAAAGTATTTCAAATTTTAGAGATATTTGAAAACTTTGAAGGGGGTCTTGTAGGAGCGTAAAAAGTGCTTCAAAGAAAGAGTCATCTCATTCATAAGTGATCTGCTTTACGCCTAGAGGAATGGGTAATCTCTTTACGCCCAAGATTAGGCTTATCGCTTTATGCCTAAGCAAGCTGATCATTTTACGCTCGGGGCTATACCCATGGTTTTACGCCAAGGAAAGAGCAGTCTACTTCACGCTGGACAAAGCTGTCAAATCTAGCATTTAATGCAAACTCTGACATGAAGATGTTAATGATGGCATTTACCACAGAATTCAATGGGATTTGTCTTATACAAAAAACCATTGTTGTCGTTTAAATGGAGATCGAGCTACTTTACGCTCATTGAACGGTTTCTTTTACGCACGAGGTTTTACATGAGTTCTTACGCTCATAAAACAATGTGTGCGTAAAGTCTATTTGAGCCATTTTACGCTCAAGGTTATTCAATAACCACTTTACGCAGAGAACCTATGACAGAGCTATTTTTACGCTCATCTTACTGTTTTACGCTCAGAGGATGTTGGAGCTGTTTTTACGCCCTATTCTTTCTGGCCAGTATGGAACGTGGTTTGCTTACATGGCCTTCATGCCATATATTTCGAAGAACGTGTGTACATGCATCCTATTCTCACTGAAATGATGGGACGCGTGTCAACGTATGCAGAGAATGACTCTGATCATGGGTAGCAGTTGTTAGCGTAAAGACAGATCTTGGTGTCTTTTTACGCACAGAAGCCCCAGTCTATAAAGAGACTCATTTTTCTCAAGGAAAGGGACAGAGAGAGGATAGGAGAGAATACAGAGATCAGGACTTCGAGACTTTGATTCTCCAGAGCATTCTTCTTCAACTTTTCTTCTAGAACAGGGTGAAGCAAAGCAGGAAAGCATTCGGCCTCGCCATCAGTGCCCAAGTGCGTCGATACCTTTCTGGTGACCTAGTTCTTCCAAATTGTTCTACTTCAAGCAGTGATCTTCTTCATCATCATATGGTCCAAGGAACAAAGTGATCATTTACAAATCAGACTTCCATAGCAATACTTTCCCAGAATCAAATTTGTACTTCTTGTACTCTTTCTCGTTTTATTTTCAAAATCTAACACTTTTGTTTGGCAATTTTGTTAAGTGAAACAGCCGACTGCGACCATTAGTGAAATTGAAAGACTTTGTACTAACTTTATCTGCAGAGGCGGCTTACACTCTATAGGATGGACGACTCTATACAGACCACGGGAGGAGGGAGGTATCGGTTTATAGTCTTTGCAGACCCTGCGTGAGACTGCAGGATTGAGACAAGCTTGGCAAGTGTTTGCCCATGATTCCTTGTGGGCGGTGTGGATGAAAGGAAGGTAAATGAAGGATCAAACTTTTTGGGAAATCTGAGCCAATAGCAACGATTACGTTACTTGAATGAACTTACTATCCCATCGGAATACAATGACGGGGCTTATTTCCAGAGTGATGACTGTAGAAGCATAAAAATATAGGGTTCATACAGATTACAAATTGTCGCATAGGTACTTTGTGCCAAACATGTCCGCATAAAGAAAAGTCGCATGAATGGTTCAATGACATATACGGCCCATCAACAACCAGCTGCAGAAGGAAGATATGCGGCCAAGAGGAGCAATTCGTCTGATAAAGCTAACAAGTCCTGACAAAACTGACAAAAATGATAGCTCTGACACTTCGACAAAAAGATAAGACGTGAGACATCGTCCAAAAGCAAGCGTCGTACACCTTCATCCGGCCAAAAGGAGTGTCACCTAAGCCGCATGAACCTTATGCGGCTCAGACATATGCGGCCCCAAAGTCTCCGAACTTCATGCGGCCAAGAGTAAATGTGATCCAAGCCGTATGAGCTTTATTGTGCCGAAATACAGAATCTATGCGGCTTAAATCCTCAAGCTATGTCTGGGCTAATGAAGTCTGCGACCTAAGCCGCATGAGTCTCATGCGGCCCCACATGGCCAAAAACTGAGAGATCTATGCGGCTAAAAAAGTGATTCCTGCGATAGGACGCGTGGCAATCTGACCAAGTCATAAACTACCAAGATTTCTTGTAACAAAATCCCAACAAAGCGACAGATGGAAGCCAAAGAACTGGTCTTCGTGTGCCAATCAGCCACGTGGCAACAGGCTATCTATGTGGCTCAAGATATATTCTATTATAAATAGCAGGATGCCACACCCCTGTAAGAGGCTAGAAACCTTCAACAAGGCAATTTCTTGAAGATCTAAAGACTGCGTCAGATAGTCCACGGAGTAAGGCAGAGTTGAGAGCACTTTCCTGAGCCTCCACCGTCATCCCCCAGAATCAAAACTAAACAATTATACTTAGATTGTTTCCAAAGATTTCTTTCTAGGCTTTTCTTTGTACAAGCGAGTTTGTAATCAATTTCAGTGTTCTGTAATACCTATCTTTGATTTTTTATGGCAAACACGATGGCGACTCTGCTGGGGATGTCCTTCTCTTTTGATGAGAAGCCGGTGATGCAATCTGACACGTCCAAGATCGGCTCTACGCAGCGAATGCTTGTGGTTCATTTCGACCAACAAGCCTTCGAAGAAATGCTCTCTGAATGGAGCGCCAGCCCGTCTCAGAAGTGAGCCAACCTAAAGAGGACTCATATGACGTCGATGCACAAAACTGTTGCCCCCGACAAAGTTCTCAAAGAAGCTCCTTCTGCAGTCCAAGACGGTGACCAGAACTCTCCTGTGGCTTTATTTCTGACCGCAGAGGACCCCGCTGTCCCCAAATCCAGCACAGGAAAATACTAAGATTCTTAGTTTTTAGGGGCATAAGGGAAATCCATACGGACAAAGAAGAAGCCGCATAGAAGAGATCGACAGTCTGTCCATGCGGCAGCCGACTCTGGTCCCAGACAGACAACTCATGCGACAGCCAAATCTGGCCGTAGGAAGATGGTCCATGCGACAGCCAACTCTGGCCGCAAGAAGATGGTCCATGCGGCAGCCAGCTCTAGTCGCAAGAAGGTAGCCCATGCGACAGCCAATCCTGGCATCAGACAGGATGTCTCATGCGGCTCTGTCAGAAGCTCTGTGTTCGACTGCCTCTCATGCGGGCTCGACGCCATGCGGCCCACTAAAGATGTGGGATTTATCAATCTGGACTCTTTTTGCTATGCGCCTTCGGGCGCTAAGTTAAAAAAGTCAAGGGCAGTGCGGCCCAAAAAGCCTAGTCAACTGTCCAAGTTGCTGACTGTCAGCGGGCGCCGTTGACTATTACACGGGCTCCTGACGAAAAGTTGTACAGAACCACCCGCGTCCAGTCCCCTAGTGCTAACGGACAGGGTGGGTCTTTAATGTCTCCCTCTAAAGATCCAGAGCAAGTGCTTTTACTAGCCACAGATCAGGGAGCAAACATGATGCCTAAGTACCCGTGCGCTCAGGATACCCGAGTTCACAAGTTTGGTGCAAAGATAGAGCAGCTTCCTACCGACTTACGTGACGTGATTACTCACAAAGGCAAGACGGCAACGTCAGCATACAACGAGTCCCTATCGGGGCATCGTTGCACCCAAGTCATCATCAATTGCTGCTGCGACAAATCAGCAGCACCTGAAGATCGGCAGTCAGTTTTCAAGTGATTGCAGCAGCCATCACCTGTCCGACAATAACTCAAGAAACATGTGCAAATTTTAGGGGGAGCGGAGTTTCCTTTCGTCTCCTGTAATTCAACTCAAAAGGTTCCTCCTGGCAAGGGAGGAAAGAAGATAGGCTCTTCCAGTCCGGCCATCTCAGCCAGTATTGTAAGGAGACCCTCATCTGGGGGGTTCCCATCGACAACCACATGGGGTGTCTATTTAGGCACTCGATCCAAAAAGAAGCTTCCGGCACCCGGGGGATGCGCCTTCGGCTTCCTTGATAGTAGATAAAGTTGGGGGTAGCAGTCCCCACAATGTATGCGACAATCCGGTGTACCAAGAGCACATACAGGAGGTAGGGTCCCCCAGAACTGTGCAACAAACTTGGATTTCCCAGAGGGCCACCAAGACGATGCGGCTTCCTGCACAGGGGGTAGCACCCCTTTCGAGTCAGGGGAAGATGATATTCCGACATTCTCTGACGATTTCTCTATACAAAGGTACGGCACAGAGAGTACCTCTGCCACAATCCCTTCCACCTCTACCCACATGAGGACAGTCTTCATGGCTGACGATGATCATGAAGCGCCTTCTGACCGAAAATGGCTAGAAGTGCTGGAAGCCATGCTCCTGTCCTTGGTCAAGTCCGTGCATGAGATCAAAGCCGTCTTGCCAACTCAACCAGTGAGGATGCCCGGACAAACAAGCATGGGACCTGTAGTCAACGCAGACTCCAACACGACTGCCCCTCCTTTGGGTGATGACCCTTAGAAGGATTCGTTCCTTCAGCTGCAGATGAAGCCAAGGAGGGAAGTCCAGAAGCTTCGGACAATGTTTAATGCCCGAGACTCCTCTCGGAATCTCAGAATACGGCAGCCATATCCCGTTGCATGAAGAGACGCGACTGCCCGAGACACCTTTTCCACCACGGTACAAGCCGTTCCATATCGATTCTTATGATGGGAAGACCTCTGCTAGTCGGTACATGACTTGCTTTGAGGTCACAATCGACCATTTGCCATATAGTGACGCCATCCTCACGCGATTATTCATCGGATAATTGGAGGGGATCGCGTTCGACTGGTACCGTAACGTTCCCGATAACTGCATTCATTCTTTTGACGGCTTCAAACACATGTTCCTGGAATGATTTTCCGAAGTGGGGCATGATGTAACGATGTCATCTCTCATGGATGGCGTTCAGGGGAAAAGGGAGCTAACAAGAAACTATATCGAGCGGTTCCGCCAAACAGCAATGAGATTGCCCCAAGACAATTCCGAGAGCTCCTCGATTGAAATCTGCCAGAAGAAGCTACTCCCTGCAATTAGCCTCTGGATAGGTGACGATCAGTTCAGGGATTGGACGACCTTCATCATAAGTGCTACCAACGCAGATGCAAAATTAAAGAAGGCTTGCCAGCTGGGATTACACATCCTAGACGAAGAAGATAAGGACAGACGTCCTGGTTCTACCTCCAGTAACAACAACAGTGGTGCCACCACCAACCGGGACAATAAGGACAAACAGGCCATGGTCATTGATGCGACTCCAAAAACTGAACAAAAACAGGCGGAAGGTCCATGGCCCAAGGTTACTTACTCTTTTGAAGATAGTCATGTCAAACCTATCTTCGATATGCTCTTGTAAGGGGGTAGGATCCAGCACCCTCCACCAAGGCACGAATCCCGAGCGGCAGAAATGGAGGACCCAAAGTATTGTCACTTCCACTGCTTTGTCCATCATGACACTCATGATTGCTTCCAATTGAAGCGGTACATTCAGTCTTATCGATTCCAAAGCTCTGTTGATAGACTTTGAAGAGGTTACCGTGGCGGCAAATATGGTGTCTATTCAGTTCGGTAATTTCCCTCTAACAAGCACTCCAGATGGGGTCATACCTGTCCCTCTAGCAACGATAGAGGTTACTAATCTTCCACCCGTCCGGAGCCAGACATCTGGATTTGTACCCCTCACCACATCGCGAGGAAAGATCATTTGGGTGCATCCAGACTTGGTGCCCGAAGTTACTCAGGGGATGCCATCTCCTACCAGCAAGAAAAAGGACAGGAAGTCTAGATCCTGCCATATAATTTTAGCCGAGGCTGAGGAAGCTGCAGCTATTGTTACCTGGTCTAGAGCATAAGTCCCGCCCGTACGGGATAGTTCAGCCAAAGATCCTCAACCAGCAACGTTTCCTCCCTCCGATGTACCAAGGTCATCTCAGCCTCCACTGGCGAATAAGTCTAAAATAATGGAAACCCGCTTCGACAGGCCACTCCATAATGATGTACCTTAGGGACTGGAGAGACCTTGCAACTTTGATATTTTAGCACAATTGGCTAATACGCCAGCAAAGTTGTCGTTATACGAGCTCCTAAGGCTCTCCAAGGATCTTCGTGTCACATTAAGCGATGCATTCCAAAATGCTGACGCCTACTTAGCCCAGGTCAAGCCTCCTTGGGAAGACCCGCCAGCAGATCCACAGGACAGTGATAGCACAGATGTAATGCCCAACATCATATTTACTCCTCAGGACATGTTGATCAAGTCCAATTTATATGATCGCCCTGTACAACACTGGATAAATAGGCGACATCAAGGTGGATCAGATGCATATCGACCCTGGCTCATCAATTAGCATCATCCCGAAAATCCTGCTCTAACTTCTTGGCATCCCTATGTACAAGCTAGCAGCGACCAATACTGCCAGTAGCAGTTTTAAATCGGGACAGATCTATCCCCTAGGAAAGATTCGGTTGAAATGCCAGATTGGTGACCTAGAGACAGAAGTTACCTGCTATGTCATAGATGCAGACACCTCCAACAACATCCTCCAGGGACGTCCATGGATACATGACTATATGATCGTGCCATCCACCCTTCACCGGTGTTTCAATTATGTCAGTAAGCACGGTTCCGTAAAAACTGAATTCTCCGACATTGATCCCTTCAAAGGGGTTGAATCTTATTACTCTTCGGAGGCTTGTCTATATGACGAATCCAGAAAACATATAACTGACGAGCTGGAAGCCATCAAGGCCCAGAAGAACCCTTGAGAATTCGTCTCCAAGCCCACAAACCGGGCAGGGTCGCACCCCTTGTCGCAACCTTACATAAAGAGGTACTCGGTTCTCCTGCCATACCTACGCAGTTGGAACCAATGGTCATCCGTCTCCCGAGATTGAGCCAAAAGCCAAAACCTGTCATAGGGCCAATGGTGATCCGGCTGCCGAAGTCCAATCAAAGGAAACAGGAAGACGCAAGGCCCTCTTTAACACCGATGGTAATCCGATTGCCACAATCTACTCCAAGGCGACCGGAAGACACAAAGTCCCTTGCTGAGCCAATTTTCATCCATCTTCCCAAGACGAGCCAGCAGCCAAGTGTCGATCCAACACTCTCAGGCAAGTCAATACCTCAAGCGAAAACCTTGGTGGTCAAGTTGCCCAAGACAGCATCCCGACCTCTAAGCTCGCAGGGGGTAGCCAAGGAGGACGAAGAACTCACCAAATACTTGGTTACACAGGTGGATAGTCCATCTCCTGATGATGTAATTCCTGTGGATAAAATTTCTTATTTTATCAATAAGAGGCTACCATTAGACTATTCTGAGTATAATAAGCCTAATCTGACGTATGTCGTACGAGACTGTCTAGGCTTTAGCCTTCACACACGGGTGAAAATCGTCCATACCCTAAATCGACTTTCTCCCATAAAAGACGCTTACTTTCCGGTCCCAGACAGAAGAGAATGGGATCACACAATCATCTTTGGCCGAAAAGAATGTCCTCAATCTTTCACGCCACAAGAGTCCGACCTCGGACTCGACGCTGGAAGACTACCGCCCTACTTGTATAGTCCTCAAGCCAAATAATTCATACAAAAGCAGGGGTACGACATGGAGGCTACCCCAGGTCTAAATCATTGCAGTGGTCGACGATTGCCTCTACAGCCGTCGGCACCGGCAGGGAAATCTCAGGATCATTATCACAAATTCAAACGCGGCCTCGGGTATGTTACTCCACCAACAATGCCCGAAAGTTCTGATGAAGAATGTGAGTGGCACTCTCATTTGTCCGAGTCACCCATTTACGACTCCGATAGCAGTATTGGTGATATATTCTGACAGACATTATCTATCAACATGACATCCGCTGATATCGAAGAGGAAGACGAAGACCTACTTGAACCACTTGAGTTGGAGCCGTGGGTCCAACAACTAGATGTAAAATGGGAGAAACGCTTTGAACTTTGTGATCCTCCCACTGAGGATAAGGTTATGCAAGTTAACCTCGGGGATAAAACCTCTACAAAGCCAATCTTCGTCAGTAAAAGTCTGACAGACGATGAGCGGGAGTCGTTGTTACAACTCGTCAGAGAATACATCGATGTCTTTACCTGGAGCTATAAAAACATGCCAGGACTAAACCACGAGATTGTACTTCATAAGCTCAACATTCATCCAGACGCAAAACCAGTCAAACAACAGCAGCGACAGTTTCATCCGGACATCATGAACTCTATTGAAGCAAAAGTTAACAAGCTCATAGCTAGCAGTTTTATCCGTAAAGAGCAACACCCAGACTGGATAGCCAACGTAGTGCTAGTCATCAAGAAGAATGAAAAGATACAAATTTGCATCGATTTCTACAATCTGAATACAGCATGCCCTAAGGATGAATTCCCTCTTCCGATCACTAACATAATGATCGACAATACGTGTGGCTTCGAGCGCATGTCATTTACGGATGACTTTTCATAATATAATCAAATCAAGATATCTCCTGATGATGAGAAGCATACATCATTTCGAACGCCGATTGGAGTATATTGTTATACGGTCATGCCCTTTGGCCTGAAGAATGCCATAGCTACCTATCAACGGGCTATGAGTGTCATCGTTAGATATTATTTGCGTAAGACGGTGGAGTGTTACGTTGACGACATCGCCGTCAAGAACCGCTCCAAAAAACGATCACTTACGTGATTTGAGAACAGTGTTCGTCCTCATGCGGGCACACAACCTGAAGATGAATCCCACCAAGTCTTTCCTGGGGGTGTCCAGCAAAAAGTTCTTGGGCTTCGTCATTACTTCTCGGGGCATTCATATAGATCCCGACAAAATAAAAGCAATCCTGGTGATAAATCCACCAAGGAACCTCCGCGAACTCTGCGACCTTCAGGAAAGACTAGCCTATATTAGGAGGTTTATATCTAACCTCTCAGGGCGATGTCAACCCTTCACTCGACTAATGAGAAAAGGTGTCTCTTTTGTATGGAACGAGGAATGTCAACGTACCTTCGATGATATTAAGGAATACCTGATGAATCCACCAGTTCTGATAGCCCCGGTCGCCGAAAAGCCCTTTCTGTTCTATGTACGGGCGATGGAACACTCCCTCGGTGCTCTGCTAGCACAGAATAATGATACGTAACACGAACAAGCTATTTACTATCTCAGCCGGATGATGGTAGGACCGGAACATAGGTACACCGTCGTGGAGAAGGAGTGCCTTGCCCTAGTGTTCGCCATTCAGAAAATACGGCACTATGTGACAGGACAGACCATCCATGTGGTTTCACGAGTTAATCCTCTCAGGGTTTTCAGGACAAAGCCAGGCGTACTCAGTTCTCGTCTAGCCACTTGGACGATACTGTTATCCCCATATGACATGATTTTTGTTCTGCAGAGGGCTATCAAAGGTCAAGTCCTGACTGACTTCTTAGTGGCCCATCCAGGCTCAGAAACAGCCAGAATTTATGAATTTTTTTTGATGAAGTCGTCGCCTCGAACATGACTTTGCATGATGCTATTTGGCGAATGTTCTTCGACTGTGCTTCAAGAACGGGGCCACAAGGTGATATCGTTGCTGGAGTCGGGGTGGTATTAATTTTTTCCTCTGGATTAGTAGTCAATCGGGCGTATTCTCTTACAGAACCCTATTTGAACAACGTAGCCGAATATAACTTTCTATTTATCATGCTCCAACTCGCAAAAGAAGTGGGGATCAGGTACCTGGAAACATGTGGTGACTTGTAGTTGGTTGTTAACCTGATCCGAGGTTCATACGAGGTTCGCAACGAGGACCTGATTCCCTATTATCAGACAGCAATTGCCATTATTACAACCTTGGAGGGGTTCTTTATAGAGCATGTTCCTAGGCTCCAAAATATCGAAGCCGATGCCCTAGCAGGTCTCGTCGCTTCCTTGGCGCTTCCAAATAACTCTCATCATCTAGTCTACATAATAGGCCATGAGCTGGTCTACCCAGGAACAATCTTCAACTGGGTATGTGCTACTCCGCCCAGATAACCAACGACACACAAGACTGGAGACGCCCGCTCATCGACTTTGCAGTAGGAAGCAACTTCAACCAGAAGACTCTCCCTTAGATTTTTCTACGATACGGAGACGAAAATGTTTTATCGACGATCCTACGATGGGCTACTATTAAGATGCCTGTCAAATACAGAAGCCAAAGAAGCCCTACGTGAACCTCATGACGGTACTTGTGGGGCTCACCAACCTGGCCCAAAATTACAAGATCGTCTTCGCTGGATGGGTTATGACTGGCCCACAATGGTTGCAGATGTAGTTGATTATGCAAAAAAGTGCAAGGCTTGCCAGATCCATGCAGATTTTATGCATCTGCCATTTGAATTCTTGCAACTGACAATGGCCTCCTGGCCATTCGAAGCATGGGAAATGGACATCATTGGACCCATCACCCCGCCATCGTCTAGAGGGCATCGATTCATACTTGCAATCACCGATTACTTCTCTAAATGGGCGAAAGCTGTTCCATTGGCAGAGGTTAAGACATCGAACGTGATTAGCTACATAAAATATCACATTATCTACCGTTTTAGACTGCCCCAGAGGATTATTCATGCCAATGGTCCGTAGTTTGCAAGCCACGCTTTCTATCGATTTTATGACAAAAAATTGGATTCAGAACATTGCCTCGACAGCATATAACCCATCCGACAACGGTCTCGCTGAAGCTTTCAACAAAACCATAATCAAGCTCCTCAAAAAGTTCGTGTCTACAAACAAACACGACTGGAATGAAAAGCTTGGCAAGTGCTTATGGGAATATCGCACGACAATTCGGACTGCTACAGGAAATATACCGTTCGCCTTGGTTTACGGGAGCGAGGCAGTCCTCCCATTGGAGACTCAGATCCCCTCACTTCGAGTGGCCCTTACTTACCGGTTAACATCGGACGATAACTATCGCCGACGGCTACAAGAGTTGGAAGCATTAGATGAGAAGCGTTTACAAGCTCAACAAAGCATATAGTTCTACCAAGCGCGCATCTCTCGGGCTTTCAACAAAAAAGTCAAACAGAGAATATTCCAAGTTGACGATCTTGTCTTGGCCATTCGCAGACCAATGGTCATGACCCACAAGACCTCCGACAAATTCCAGCCTAAATGGGAGGGACCGTTCATCATCGAGACCGTGTTCTCTAACGGCACGTACCGTCTCACAAAACAAAATGGAGACTTGCTCATGATGCCCATAAACGGCAAGTTCCTCAAGAAATACTATGTCTAAATGGCACCTTCCAACTATCCCTCAGATTGTGAGTTATATACCCTCTGGTATTGTTGAACTTACACTCCGACATCAAATCTTCCAGATTGTTAAGTTATGTACCCTCAGGTACCACTGAACTTACCATCTGACTACTCCGAATGAATTCATATCTCATCTCTTGATCATATCTATGAACTTTCTGGTCATAGCTTTTTTCCACAAAGAATTTGCCTAAAAATCTATTACCCGCACGACCAGTGTGCAGAAGGGTAGTAGGTCCATAAAACTTGACCTAATCTATTACTCGTACCATCAGTACACAAAATGGGTAATAGGTCCACAAAATTCTCCAATGGAAAAATAATCACGTCCATATTACCTCTGAGTTATTTTCCCATCCATCACAAACAAATCACCCAGTGCATAGAACTTCTACGTTGATAGCACCTCTGAGTTGTTTTATATACCCCTATTATGCCTATTCCTTCCATGTCCTCATTACCTCTGAGTAGGAAGGCTCTGTTTTGACCCATATTTACCACGTCCTCATTACCTCTGAGTAAATATGTTAGTTTTCTCTCCACTTATTATCAGTACTCGCATCGCCAGTACACAAAAAGGGTAGTAAGTCCATAAAAGTTATCCTAATCTATTACTCGTAGCATTGGTGCACCAAAATATCATTTAAATCTATTTGCTCGTATTTCTAGATGCACAAATGGGCAATAGGTCCATAAAAATCCCCCAGTGGGTTGTTCTTCTTCTAACACAAATGTTGTATTAGGCCCTCTAGCACAAGCACTACAAAATACCACAAATAAAAGGGAGTGAGCATACTCTACTCATTCAAAAATAGTTACATTCATAGGACTTCACCCCCAGTAAAGGATTACACTGGTATTCAAAGAAACGAAACATGAATTACAGCTAAAGACGGATAGAAATACAAAGACAAATACGAATGCTTATTTGTCATATATTCCTGGAAACAGCAATTACATGGCATCCCATGGATTCCTACAGTCAAGGGTCGTGGTTGCGTTGAGGCACATACTATTCTCTCAGCCATTTCGCATATAAAATATCTATTTGATTAAGGTCTTCGACGGGAGCAGGAGGGTCAGAACTCCCAGTACTACTATCCTCAAATTTGGGTTCCTCCTTCATAACATCCTCAATCTTGGGAGTAATTCCCTCCCCGGTGGATGCCAGCTCTTCTTTTACCTCAAATTTTGGTATCACCTCCTCTTTAACAAACGGAGACTCTTGTTTGATGAAAGGGGGCAGCATCTCTTCCTTCGCAATGGTCTCAGCCTTCGATACGGATGCTACAAATCAAACAAAGAAGATAGGCATTTAAAAACAAAGGACTCTGTCTTCGGTTATGCGGCCTTGCCAATTATGTGGCCTAGCCAAAATAGAAATCATGCGGCCCAAAGTCATGAGGCCGACTTCATGAAAAATTCCTGCAGCTCAGTCATGAAGTCCTTATGCGGCTCAGTCATGAAGTCCCTACACGTCTCAGTCATAAAATGTTCATATAGATAAATCTTGAGGCACTTATGCGGTTCAAGTTCAAATGAGCAGTAGTCATGTGGCTCAGTCCATGCGGTACTATCATACAGAACACATGTGGTCCAAATGAGATAGGGCATGCATCGACCAGGCTTAAAGCAGAGGCAGTATATGATAGGCCCGCACATAAAAATATGTGCTATGACCATTCAAAATTTTAGTCATCGTCTGCTCGCCATCCTTACTCTTGAGAGGAGGTTGCACGTCGAAATGAATGGAAGGAGCGTCTGTCGCTCTTGACGGAGAAGCAAGTCTCTTCCCTTTGGCTGTCGTACCAGTCGACCTGGAAGCTTTTGGAGCCATAGCAGAAAGTATGATCAAGTCGAAGGAGGAGAAGGTGAAAGAGAAAAATCTCTCTCTGAATGACTCCTATTTATAGAGTTGCTGAAAAGAGACTCTTCGATTCTTGAGATCATTAAGGATAAGGACGACGTTTGTGGACTTTATCCCTAATAATCGTCGAGCGTCTCTTCGATTCTCGAGATCATTAAAGATAATATCAACGTTTTGGGACTTTATCCCCAGTAACCGTCGGCTTTATCTCGAAAAAAGGGATCCACAACCGAATCAAGGAAATTAAATGCAGCAGTGACATCTGGCAGGCTGACGGATTTCCCTGCGGCTCAAGATCTCTCTGCAGCTCAAAAAATTTCCTACGACTTAAAGACTCCCTGCGGCTTGACATATTTTCTTACTTCTTATTCAATGTATTCCAAATTTACAATTTAACAACTTTGAAGGAGGTCTTGTAGAAGCATGAAGAATATGGGGTTCATGCGGATTACAAATTGCCGCATAGGTACTTTGGGCCAAACATGTTCGCATAAAGGAAAGCTGTATGACTGGTTCAATGACATATGCGACCCCTCGACAACCAGCTGTAGAAGAAAGATATACGACCAAGAGGATCAGTTCATCTGATAAAGCTGACAAGTCCTGACAAAACTGACAAAAATGACAGCTCTGACACTTCGACAAAAAGATAAGACGTAAGACGTCGCCCAAAAGCAAGGGTCGTACGCCTTCATGCGGCCAAAAGGAGTATCCCCTAAGCCACATGAACCTTTTGCGGTTCAAACATATGCGGCCCCAAAGTCTCCAAACTTCATGCGGCCAAGAGTAACTGTGGTTCAAGTCGCATGAGCTTTATGCAGCCGAAATACAGAATCTATGCGGCTTAAATCCTCAAGCTATGTCTGGGCTAAGGAAGTCTGCGACCAAAGCCGCATGAGTCTCATACAGCCACACATGGCTGAAAACTGAGAGATCTATGCGGCTGAAAAAGTGATTCCTGCGACAGGACGCGTGGCAATCTGACCAAGTCCTAAACTACCCAGATTTGCTGCAATAAAATCCCAACAAATCGACAGATGGCAGCCAAAGAGCGGGTCTTCACGTGCCAATCAGCCACGTGGCAACAAGCCATCTATGCGGATCAACATACATTCTATTATAAATAGCAGGGTGCCACACCCCTACAAGAGGCTGGCAACCTTCAAGAAGGCAATTTCTTTAAGATCTAAAGACTGCGTCAGATAGTCCACGGAGTAAGGCAGAGTTGATAGCACTTTACCGAGCCTCCACCATCACCCCCAGAATCAAAACTAAACAATTGTACTTAGATTGTTTCCTAGAATTTTTTCTTGGCTTTTCTTTGTACAAGCGAGTTTGTAATCAATTTCAGTGTTCTGTAATACCTATCTTTGATTTTTTATAGCAAACAATGATAGATGGAGAAACTACTAACCTATGGTGAGATCCTTGGATCAACCATCAGAGCTTGGCGGATCGAGTTGGTTGGCAAGCGTTGCCAGCGTCGGGAAGGAGGGCCCGGTGAGCGCTATTCTGTGGGAGGATGTGTGGAGAGCGGATATTTTCTCTATGATGCGACAGTTTTGGCAGGAGATTGAAGAGGACCAGGTGGATACTCAAGGTCTGGAAAGGGATCGATGGGTGTGGACGGACAATGAACAACATATCTTTTTCCAATCGATTATCTACACGTCTATTAGGGAGGTTTCACCCTCCTATGGAGCTGGTACCGATGGTGTGGACCAAGGGGGTGGCCTCCAAAATGCAATTCTGTTTATACAAAATTTGCCTTGAGAAGTTGCTTACTCGGGATCGCCTGGTGAGGTTTGGTGTGTAGATTCCATCACCATGGTGTGAGCTGTGCAAACAAGATCATGAATCTATGGAGCACATCTTCTTTAGATGTTCCTTCTCATCATCCTTTTGGCAACATTAGTGTTCTCAGCTCAGCATACAGACTCATGGCTCTCGAAGTTGGAGGGAGGACGTGGCAGATATCATGGCTGAAAGAAATTGGGGCTTCCAGTGGTACAATACAGCAAGGATTCGGTTGACGGCCGCGGTCTGACATATATCAAAGGAAAGAAACAATAGAGTTTTTGAGCTGGTGACTACGCCCATTATTGGGGGATTCACAACATAGAATTTGATGTAAAAATGATGGAGAACTTCAAGTCTCCCCCAAGATCTGATTTGTAGACTCTTCAAATTTTTATGAATACAAAGTACCTTTTTCCATATATATATATATGAGGGATCTACATTCCTATTTTTGCGTCCCCATGCATCTCCATGATAACACCCGTTAGATCTTCTTTAAGGCATCTAATTTTAACCGTTGAAAAATCAACGATTAAGATTACATGATTTAAAGAAGATCAAATGGATGTGAAAGAGGAAATGCATGGGGATGCAAAAGTGAGGGGATGCGGATCCCTCCTCTTATATATATATATATATATATATATATATATATATATATATATATATATATATATATATATATATATAACAGCTCAAAAGTGAGCCGTCTAAGTCGTAATTATATCATGGTCCATTTTATTTTAAAAAAAATAAATTATGTAAAAAAATTGTTGGAAAAAATTTAAATTTGTTATATATAATATTCAACATGGGGAATCGAACTCAACCAAACAAGAAGAATACTCCCACCTTAATCACATGAGTTCGAAAAAATATTTGACTGTAATTGGATACTATTATTATTATTATTATTCTTGCTGGGATGATGTAGACACTGTTCAGAAGAGAACTTCTGGAGTGCTCATAGTCACCTTTTTGTGTGACTCAAACGGACTCCCTGAACTCACCGGACTCATTTCACATTTAATTTCTTGTGTCTCTAAAAGAAGGGGGGGGGGGGGATATATTTGTAGAGAATGTTGAAAATCTCATTACATCTAGCCGATGTGGGACTAAAATACCAACACTAAAAAGCAAGTAAGTTTGATATTTAAAATCCCGCAATTAGCATAATGTTAGCACACTAGTTTGCGTCCGAGTCACTAAGTACCTTAGCTCTAAAGTAAATGGCTCCAAAGAATTTTTTTTCCCATGAGTATGATAAAAATCATACATGCTTTCTTTGAGGAGTTAATTATTTTTTCTATGAGAAAAAAAGCTTCCACATGTGTTCCACTATATGCCATGTGCACATTTTAATACAAGCAAAATATTCTATTGAGATACTTGATGGTATAGCCAATGTGAGACTATCTTTACTAGCCCAGGCAAAAAAAAAGTTGTTACTTTTGTGGTTTCTTCCGTGTTATATTCAGTTGGTACTTTCTCATGGACATTCATGATTCAACTAGAGGAAACAGTCGGGTACTGTTGATCCGTGCTTGGATGCTGACTGTTGTGGAAGAAGCATCACCAACGAATCCTTTTTATTGTTAATTTTGGACCAAAAGCTATAGATTCACACAGATGTATTACTTATTATAAATCTTTTTTTAAAATGCAAATAAGGGGCTGTTTTGGTTAGGGTGATTTGGATTTGATTTTTCAAATTCTTGATTTTGGTGCAAATTCGAAATTTGGATATGGAAAAAAAAAATTAAATTTCCACCATTTGGTTGTTGAAAAAAATTAAATTTGAAGTTCTACAACCGCACTGCGTCGACCTCCTCGCTGTCCCTCTAGTCAGATGTGGGCTCCTTCCACCGTCGACGAGGTCTTCCACCTGACTGACCATGTGGCCTTCCACCACCGGCAAGGTCTTCCACCAGATGTAGGAGATAGCCACACGAGCGCAGAAGAGGGTGATGTCGGAGGAGAGGAAGCCGACGGGAGACTCGGTGGCACCGTCCTCCTCGTTGACGAAGCCCTTGGCGTGGTGGTACTTATAAGTAGGTTGGAGCTTAGGTAAAGGAAGGAGAAGAGGGCGCGTGGAGGTGGAGGGATGATCTGGCGGAGGAGGAAGAGGAGAGGGGTTTGCATGGGGTGTCACTGGTGGGCTGCCACGTGGATGGATGGAGAGGAGTTGCTGATGCAGTTTTCGTTGACAAATTCTGTGGGGAGAGGAGGATGTGGGAGAGGCAAAAGGAGATGGGATAGGAACCGCATCACAGTTTTCTAGGCAAAATTTAGTGCTTTCTCTGCTGCAACCAAACAGCGTATTTGGAAAATATATATATATATATATATATATATATATATATATATATATATATATATATATAAATTTTCAGCCCAAATCCAACCCAAATTTATCTCAACCAAACAGCCGAAACATAGATTGGTCGGATAATGTCAAATTCCTTATCACATCACCAAAAAAAATCTAAAATAAGTCTAAATTTTGTGAAAAGAGATCAAAATTTATATATATTTATAATATTCTAACAAAAATTACATTCATAAACAACTGACATTTCTTAATTTTAGATGCCACCTAAATTATATTGATAAAGTTCATGTTCTGAACTACAAACTCTAAGATAAAAACAACCACATGTAGAAAATAGAAAAGTATCTTTTAATCAAACCCACTAAAAATAACAACAACAAAAATTGGTGGTGGTAAATATCTTCACTCAACACCCATGACAGAGCTCCATTGATGAAGGACCCCCAACTATTGATGTGCCACTATTACTATTGATGCATACATTTGTCCACTTTCCATCCAACAACAACAACAACAACAACAAACCCACACCCCGTACATGTGCACCCATGTTCTATTGAGTTGTAAGCCGATATACACATAGCCTTACAAAGGAGAAATTATTTACTCGGAAGGACTCATCACATGGGCAGTAGAATTATTAAAAATAAGGATTATTTAGTTTTATGATCTCATATATATATATATATATATATATATATATATATATATATATGAATATTAAGGTTTGGGTTTCGAAATTGACCGTTGTTAAGATTTGGGCCTCGAAATCGCTGATCATTATTCTATTTAACAGTGATTTTGAAACCAAACTCTAACATCGATCAATTTCGAAATCCAAACCCTAATATTCATGTATATGTGAAATCCTAAAACTAAATATCCCTAAAAATAATTTATGTGTAATTGTACTATTGAACGAACTCATCATTTATCACTGGCACATGAGGAATACAGCATGTGCACGCACGCAACTGAAATCGCTGGGGTCGCCACCGTCAACGTCGTCGTCGTTGTGCTCCTCCCGCCCCCTCCTGCTCCGTCCGCTGCCGTCGAGGACTTCGACCGAGGCCTCAGCCCTCTCCCTCCTAGTGCTCCAGCGATCTTTCGTCGTGTGCTCCGTCGGTGCCGCCTCCTCTTCCTCTGCCGACTCACCTCTTGCTCCGTCCTTCCTCTCATATCGCTCCAACGATTTCGGCCGCACACATGCACCGATTGTGCACACATGCGTGCCAAAAAACAGATTTGTATAATTTTTCTCTATTAAGTCCACCAACGCCCCTCTGGCCTTCCTCGTACTCCTTTGCCGTGAGATCTAAGCATTTGGGGTAGTTCGTTTCATGCAACATCTGCCAACAAAGCCCATGTGACACAACACCTCCCTTGCTTATAAGGGAGTACTCTCTCATTATTAAAGCACTACATACACATATAACTAACTAATTTTGATTATTGAAGGACTTTATATATGATTTCAATCTCTAAGAAGAAGACAATGACAACGCATTTAAATTGATGTTGTTTGATGCTTTGTCCACCATTTAAACTACAGATGTAATGGTGGGTTTCCCTAATGCCCGGGATTTCTGCTTCTTAATTTACTTGAATTATTAATTCTTATATTCGGTGAACCAGAGCTAATTGTCCATGTACTTTGCTCCCACTCGGTTTGAGCGTTTGAAGGATTATTCATCTAATAATACAAACAGAAATTATGTTGACTTTGGAGCGCAAGTTGCAAAGTTCTCAACCTTCTTCCTCATGTCGGTCATCAGCATGATTTGGTGATGCTGACTCATGAATTAATTAATACACATATTTGGTAACCAAGTGCTGAAAATTGAAGTCAAAAGACAAATGTAATAGGACTTTAGAACCTGATTATAATTGTTGAATGTTAAGTTTGCAACTATCTTTTAAAAAGCAAATTAATGTTAGGAACGAAATACTGTGGGTTTCTCAAAACCAATAAGTTGCGAGAGAACCGAACAAAAACATAGAAATCAAATTGCCAAAACCACAAAAAGCCAAATAAATCTCACGTTCTTCCTTGCAATCGCAGTTGCAGACGGACAGAACTGAGTTATAACTCAGATGAAGGAGAAGAAAGAAGAAAGAAGAAGAGGAAAGGTTCTTGCTGGGGTGATTAAGATCACCGTTGCTCAAAGCAAATTTCGTCCCAACACGATCTGCTCTCAGGAACCAGCAAGTTCACGAAGAACTTCTGGAACGCTCATAAGTCAATATTTGAGACTTGAACGGACTTCCTGGACTTTACAGACTCCCTTAACTCTCTTCTTAGTGCTTCTTTCAAAGGAGGCCAAGGGACTCTATTTCTAGAGTGGAGTTGAGACTTCACCTCTTCTCCTATCCGATGTGGGACTAAAATACATTACTCAAAAATAGAGTTTGATATTTTAGATCATCCCACAATCAGCATAGAAGTGTGCCAGTCCACGCCTACCCCCGAACACTCCCGTGCATGCACGAGACATCCTGGAGTCCGTGTCCAAGTCCGAGTCCGCACAACAAAAATCAACTTATATCTTTGTTGGAATTAATCCTTTTTTTCTTCTAGGAAAATACTCCCACATGGCACATACTTGTGCCCCACTACACCTCATGTGCACACCTCAACACAAGCAATGCATTATATTGAGATACTCACCATTTGGTGTAGCCGATGTGGGACTATCTTTTCTAGTCCAAAGGCAAAAATATCAACAATCCCCCACATATCTCAATATATGGGTTGAGCGTTCCCCACAGTGACTGCCCATCATGCATTAGGAGAGATGTCGCTACGACTTGAATCTTCCCGCATAGGTTAAATAAAGAATGGACTAAGCCTTGAATTCTGCACCATAACTGCAATTCTTCCTACCCACATAATGACATCAACTGTGCTTCTGGCTACACATTGAAGGCCTTGTGCCAGCCTGGTTTCAGTGTATAATTTTTGGGCGTCTACAAGTTTACCCTCAAGAGACGGTTTGATATCTCCGTCTATACACTATTGGTGAGTTCTTTATAAAGAGTCATGGCATGAAGTATTGCACTTCTTTGCGGTGCTACACCACTATGACATGGCTTAAAGCCGAGGCTTTACCCCACCTGGGTACCTTATAGTAGTGTCATACTACTGTAGCATGAGGTCACAGGCCTCTTTGTAGTGCCAAACTACCCAGCATGAAGCCTTGCGCTTCCGTGCGGTGTTACGCCGCTATGATATGGCTCACAAAGCCGAGGCTTTACCCTACCTGGTACCTCTTCGTGGTGTCATACCACTGTAACATGAGGACATCGTCCTCTTTGTAGTGCTGTCTACCTCTCTTTATTACGATTATCATACAGCATTAGGCTACCTGCCTATTTACGGTGCTACTCCGTTGTGACTTGGCTTGCAAAGCCGAGGCATTACCCCTACCTGGAAACCTCATGGTGAAGTCACCTCACTGTAGCATGGAGTTACACTCCTTGTAGTGCTGCACTACCGTGCTTCCGGTAAAGCACTCCAGGCATTCACTCTCCTGAGAACTCATTAAGGCATTTAAGCCAACCTTCCCACAGGATCCGTTCTTCGTAGAGAACATATAGTAGACAACAGTGGTTGTAGGTCCGTAACCTCTCTATGTCACAAAGGACAAGTATCCACCGTTCTTGATATTCTTCTGGTTAATAGTCCTCCCTTGAACCAAAAGCTAGATGCCTAGTAGATTTCTCTTTGAACTAATAGCATAAAATTTTATAGTAGGATTGTAATAACACAATATTAGAATGCCTTCAAGCCCATTTTACAAGCTGTGTCATCGACCAGCTGGCGCTTGAGGCCCTTGGTGAACGGATCCGCCAACCGTACAGTCCTCTTCTTCCCGTTGAAGAGGTCATTTGATGTCACCGCCGCAGTCGCCTGATTATCACAGTATATCGGTATCGCCGGTATTTGTGCCCCAACCACTGGAAGATCATACATAAGCTCATAAAGCCATTCTGCTTCCTCCGCTGCGGTATCAAGTGCAAAGAACTCAGATTCCATGGATGACCGCGAGAGCATAGTCTGCTTCTTCGATTTCTACGATATAGCAGCTCCACCCATTGTGAAAATGTATCCACCTGTGGACCTCTCGCTCTCTACTTCTGAGCACTAACTGACATCACTGAAGCCTTCCACTACCGACGGATCTCCGTTGTAGTGCAGTGCATATTTCTGAGTCTTCTTGAGATATCTCATAACCCGTTTCACAGCTTTCCAGTGCTCAATGCCTTGCTCGTGAAATGACTCAGCATTCCCACAACGAAAGCAATGTCAGGCCTTGTGGCAGTAGTAGCATACATAAAATGCAGCTGCCTGACGCTTTCCCTTGAATTAGGCTTCAGTTTCAGATCATACTTGTACGACGTATCGATCCCTGGAAGATCCTGATATCCGTAACGAGTGATCATCTTCTCAACATAATGAGACTGTGATAGCGCTAGTCCAGTGTCTGTCCGGATGATCTTGTGTCACGACCCGCACCCGCTTTTCCGGATACGAGACGTGTCCAAGCCAGCCTATGCCGCAGAGTCGGCGGTAGAACGCTGTCAAGCCCGCAAGAAATAAATGCTCAAAATATAATATTTGTTGCTCATTCATATTTCTAAATTTATTACAAAATTTATAATTAAAGAAAAAATACAATATTCTCACAATTAATGAAAATGATAACTAATTCCACTATCTAAGTCGACCTCAGCATACCCATGTCTTCCCAGTGCTAAGAGTGATTGTAAAACCCCTAAATTTCTACTATATTTTTTTATTAAAATTGGTACTGATTTAAAATTTCATTATTGTACGTCGCGTAGTCGTATTGTACGTCGCGTACGAAATTTTTATTTTTCGTGATTGCTCGACGAGTGCGAATATGTGCGAGCGTACATATTTTTAGAAAAATATTTTTATTTATAGTTTGAAAATAATTTATATAATAATTATTTTAACTATCGTACCAAAGTTTTCAAGTTGGTATTTTATTGATTGTTTTTATAAAAAGTCTTTCGTTTATGACAGTTATTTAGAATAAATAATATTCTTAGTGCATGAACATATTTCATAAATATTTTGCTAGTTTATTTTAAATAAAAATGTAATTTTCAAGATTTATTAATCTTAATTTATTATTCAAAGATATTTAAATATATTAATATAATTTTTGAAATTATTATTATTAATAATTTTGGAAAATATATTTTGAAATTATTGTGAAGATTTAAATTTTGATTTGATTTCATGGATACATTTAAAATAGTAAACTAATATCTATATTTGAAATTGATTTGATTTTAAACTAAGAGAATTTTATTTGATTTAAATTAGATTTGGATTTAGATTTGGATTTTGATCTGATTGCTTTTAAATTAAATTAGAAAATATCTAAATTGGGTTTTAAATATCCTAATCCTTATCTTATTGGGAATTCCCACATCCTATAAATAGGCAGGTACTCCTCCAATTTATTTTTATCATCCACCAAATTGTCTCCACAAATTATTCCACCACAAATAGGTGTGCCTCGTGTCGGTGTTCCATCCATCCTCGTGTCAGCCGTGACGACCTCGGGTCCGACCCCGGGTGTCTTCCACTATCCTTATTTTTACATGTACATCGTCTTCTTTGTGTCCGACATACCAAACATGTACACCAAATCTTTCTAACCTAATCTCCGTGTCCGACACTTGGACACGATTCCTAATCCCTAATCCTAAACCTAACCCTCTGTCTCCACCACCCACAGCCCCCGACTCCTGTCCCGTTCGACCCGACCAAGCCCGACTCCCCGCCATCGCCACCAATGATCACCACCACCGTCACCGGCGCCAACGTCGGCGACAATTGGAAAACCCCAACAGCAAATACAGGAAAAAGAAAACCTAAATTAAAATCACCACCACCGCTCACCTCGCCTAGTCGCCGACGCCGCTGACGCCGCCGACGAGCCCCAGAACCACCGCCCGCCGACCCTTGCCGCCGTCGCGTCTTTTTCGCGCGTGCACAATCTTCCGTCCGCCGCACAACCAGGGCTGTCGCGCCACCTCCCGGAGCCCAGCACCGCACTCGAGCGTCCTCCGCAGTCCCAAGCCCCTCCAGTGCCTCCGTGGGCGCTCGACTCTTCCGGTGCTGCGCTGCCCTACCGCGTGCGCCGCCGCCGCCTCTTCCCTTCACCTCCGCAAGACCGCCCCTTCATCCCTACTCCGCCGTCCCGCCACCAGATCCCTCGCCAGGAAACCCCCTCCGACTTCACCACTCCCCTCCGTCAGCCGCCTCCCGATCGCCCCCGACTTCTCCCTCTCAAACACTCCGACCGCTCGGAACCTCCGCGATGAGCCACGCCACCGGCCGACCGCCGCTCGTCTCTCCGTTTTTTTGCCACCCTCACTTTTCCAACTCCTCTGCTCTCTCTCCCTCCCTTCCTCTGTGATCACCCGATATTTTTGCTTCAGTTTCCAGTAGCTTCCCTCTCTCTTTCCCTTTTAGTTTCAGTGATTCTTTTGTGATTTTTATTTTTATTTTTTTTTACTATTCTCTGGTCTGCTTCGTATGGACCGAGGGGAGTAAGAGACTTTTTAGTTTACTTTATATTTTATTATGAGTATAAAATATATAATACAGTTTCTTTTACATACTATATACTAACTATTAAATTAGTTTCATTCAGATTGTTATTCATTAATGTTTTGTTATTTTAGTATTATTAATTAATATGATGAATATTTTGGAAACAGTAGTAGATTTTGATATTTGTTTATTGGTAAATTTTGTATATATACTATTATAATAATTATTTTAATATTAGCAATTATTTTGTTAATTTTTCTGTAGTTGTTGTTCAATAAAATATTTATATAATATTTCTCTATGTTATATTTTATCATATAATAATAATAATAATAATAAAATAAAATAGTATTAGGGCTTGGCCCTATAGGTACTTCAAACAAGATTTCGAAGCTTATTTTATGGAGATAAATATAGATGTAATATTTTCTACAAGCAAACTATAGTTTGAGATAAAGATGGTTTTTACGACTTTCAAGTATTATCTAAAAGTATTTTTACTAATAAAAATATATATATTTCAAACAATAAATATTTTCCAAAATATTTATTTATATATGCAAAACTTCTTCGATTATTTATTCTTGTCCATGACCAAAACAAATCTTCCTATCCCTTTGCAAATTCTTCCCTTCCACCTATTGACCCTAACTAAATTGACCCTTCTGGACCCAATAGAACTGTCCATGTCACCACCCGAGGTCACCTTGCATAGTTGTTGCACCGAAGTCACAACTCCATGTCAACTTGATCATTGCAGCACACCAGGCGTCCTACCAGGCAAGACACCTTGCCATTTGCTGTTTAAATATTTTAGCTCATATTTCATGCATTATTTATTTTCTTTATGCAAAATAAACTGTGATACATGGCATAACTGTTAGAACTTACTGTTCATTTATATTTCCTGCTGTGTATTATTTTCTTACAAATTAAACCTAGATTTAAGGGACCACCTTGTGTGTTGCATTCATTGGCCTTGACACGTTGTACCACAAAGTTGTGTATCGCATGTAGGACACGGAAGTGCGTGATTGGCTGGCCACCATTACGTACAAGCCGTACGATAGGAATAACCGCTAATAGAGGTTGCATGCTAGTTTGACTTAGCGGTTATAGAGGTTACTGTTGTGGATACAACAGAGTAGACATTGGACGGGGAGGACAATTTCTTAGTGTATGGGCTTCGATGCACTTTCGCTTGTGACCCGGACTCTCCGCTGGAGATATGGGGTTGATGACCCATTATTACTAATGGCCACTGACGATTCTGCGGAACGTCATGCTCTTACTGATGGGGCCTCTGGTGCCCAAAAGGGGACTACGCCGATCCTATTTAGCCAGGACCCATGCGTAGGAAGGATTGTTCTTAACTACATTTCACTTAGAACGGTTAGGTACCTTTATCCATTAGGTATGAGTAATTTTGGTTTGGGTACTTGTATCTGACCATGGCTTGGAACAATAACTTGTCGCGGATTAGTTTGTCACATCTTGTCCTTGTTTGGTGGTAGGTGTGACTTACTACTTCGAAGAGAAGGTATTGAAGCTTGTTGGGGTCCGGATACCATATTGGATTCATAGCATGGGAAGATACGTTACCGTGAATTAGTTTACCATCTCCTGTCCTTGTTCGGTTGGGGGGCTGGTACGCTCGTTCAGTAGGTACGTTTTGGAACATGTTATAATTCGATTTACTTATTTATTTGAGCAATATTTATTCAGTTTATATGGCATGATATTATGTGTCTTGTTACGTCCCTCTGAGGACCTGGTTATCTCTCCAGGTGTGTGCTTTTGTCTTTCGCAGGTGCTTTAGCTCTAGCCGTGATCATCGCTATTTCGTCGAGGATGATTGCACTTGGATCGTCTTCGTTTCGCTCGCCACTCATTTCATTTTCTATGTACTTTTCCTTAATTTGTTGGTAGTGGATTTGTCTCCTCCCAACATATTGTATCAAGACAATTCATTATCATTATATGATATCTTTTATTCATTTTGTTGTGTGGATGAGATTAGTTATGGTTCTACTACATTTTACAGATTATGTATTTATATGAGGCTTCCATATATTAGAGTATACTTCGTATGAATACAGCTGGCATGTCTACGTTCCTAGTCCTACGTATTTTGGGACTGGGGCGTTACATGTTTTTGTGGTGGCCTATGCAGGTCAAGATAAATTCTTTGGTTACTTTATCGTACCAAACATGCCTGCGTATAGGATTAGAAGTCTAGGATCTCATCTACATACTTGACCTCTTTCCTTGATTTTATCTACCATTTGACTCATCAATTGCATCTTGCTTGCTTTCTTCCATCCCTCTTCTTATCTTCCCTTCATGCTTGCTAGAGATTGACCATACTACTTAGTTGTCCCAAAATACCATTAGTTTAATTCTTTAAGTTGGGTAGAATACCTTATAAACTAGCAACCCCTTTGACCTAGTGACCTATATTAGCAAGCTTATTTAGATCCTAGAATCTGAAGGATTTAACCCATTTGGTCAACCAAGCCTTGGTCAATAAAACCATAGAATGATGGTATAGGAATAAACAAGACTTAGATTCTTATGACTCTTAGACTATTCATATTTGTTCTTTATTTCAATCTTAATCTCGTGCCTATATTTTTACTATCTAAACTAATGATGCTAATGTAGCCTAGTTTTTGCAAGCTCAAATCTTTATCAAGCTTGTTCATAACATATGTTATTGGAAGAATTCCCACTAACATATTGTTTAATCAGAACCGGTGCAGGATGGTCTGATCAACCGAGTGCACTTTGGTTCGCTTTTGCCTATTATTCTACGTGGATGGGGACATAGTTAAGCTTGTCCTCTAGAGTCCAATCCACGACTGCCTTGACAATTCCTTTAAAATTATTCGATCGTCTTTGAATCACGTATTCGTATTCGATAATGCCTCCTTCGAACTCGAAATTACTTTCGCCTTCACCCATTTTAGAAGGACGAAGGCGTTATACTAGAACTTTCTCTAGCCTTCCTATCGGCTATGACCATTCTCACTCGATGTTGCTATATCTTTATCCTAAACTACTCGACCCTATCAAGACCCTCTAATCACTTAATTTAAGCGAATCTATTTCGTTCTCTTAATCGTGACCCTTATTCATTACCTGTGACCATACCGTATTATTTTTCTACGATCTAGATCGCAATTTCTTACGACATGATTTTGTGAAAACATTATCATCGTTGGATCCCCATTGATACCCCCTTGCGTCCTTTCACCCCCTACTGATTCTTAATTTCAAGGACGAATTTTTTTTAAGTTGGGTAGGATGTAAAACTCCTAAATTTCTACTATATTTTTTTATTAAAATTGGTACTGATTTAAAATTTCATTATTGTACGTCGCGTACGAAATTTTTATTTTTCGTGATTGCTCGACGAGTGCGAATATGTGCTAGTGTACATATTTTTAGAAAAATATTTTTATTTATAGTTTCAAAATAATTTATATAATATTTATTTTAACTATCGTACCAAAGTTTCCAAGTTGGTATTTTATTTATTGTATTTATAAAAAGTCTTTTTTTATAGCAGTTATTTAGAATAAATAATATTCTTAGTGCATGCACATATTTCATAAATATTTTGCTAGTTTATTTTAAATAAAAATATAATTTTCGAGATTTATTAATATTAATTTATTATTCAAAGATATTTAAATATATTAATGTAATTTTTGAAATTATTATTATTATTAATTTTGGAAAATATATTTCAAAATTATTGTGAAGATTTAAATTTTGATTTGATTCCATGGATACATTTAAAATAGTAAACTAATATCTATATTTGACATTGATTTGATTTTAAACTAAGAGAATTTAATTTGATTTAAATTAGATTTGGATTTGGATTTGGATTTGGATTTGGATTTGATTGCTTTTAAATTAAATTAGAAAATATCTAAATTGGGTTTTAAATATCCTAATCCTTATCTTATTGGAAATTTCACATCCTATAAATAGGCAGGTACTCCTCCAATTTATTTTTATCATCCACCAAATTGTCTCCACAAATTATTCCACCACAAATAGGTGTGCCTCGTGTCGGTGTTCCATCCATTCTCGTGTCAGCCATGACGGCCTCGGGTCCGACCCCGGGTGTCTTCCACTATCCTTATTTTTACATGTACATCGTCTTCTTTGTGTCCGACATACCGGACACGTACACCAAATCTTTCCAACCTAATCTCCGTGTCCGACACTTGGACACGATTCCTAATCCCTAATCCTAATCCTAACCCTCTGCCTCCACCACCTACAGCCCCCGACTCCTGTCCCGTTCGACCAGACCAAGCCCGACTCCCCGCCATCACCACCAATGACCACCACCACCGTCACCGGCGCCAACGCCGGCGACAATTGGAAAACCCCAACAGCAAATACAGGAAAAAGAAAACCTAAATTAAAATCACCACCATCGCTCACCTCGCCTAGTCGCCGACGCCGTTGACGCCACCGACAAGCCCCCAGAACCACCGCCTACCGACCCTTGCCGCCGTCGCGTCTTCTCCGTGCGCACGCAATCTTCCGTCCGCCGTACGACCAGGGCTGTCGCGCCACCTCCCGGAGCCCAGCACCGCACTCGAGCGTCCTGCGCAGTCCCAAGCCCCGCCAGCGCCTCCATGGGCGCTCGACTCTTCCGGCGCTGCGCCGCCCCACTGCGTGCGCCGCCGCCGCCTCTTCCTTTCACCTCCGCAAGACCGCCCCTTCATCCCTACTCCGCCGTCCCGCCACCGGAACCCTCGCCGGGAAACCCCCTCCGCGTTCACCACTCCCCTCCGTCAGCCGCCTCCCGATCGCCCCCGACTTCTCCCTCTCGAACACCCCGACCGCTCGGAGCCTCCGCGATGAGCCACGCCACCGGCCGACCGCCGCTCGTCTCTCCGTTTTTTCCGCCACCCTCACTTTCCCAACTCCTCTGCTCTCTCTCCCTCCCTTCCTCTGTGATCACCCGATATTTTTGCTTCAGTTTCCAGTAGCTTCTCTCTCTCTTTTCCTTTTAGCTTCAGTGATTCTTTTGTGATTTTTATTTTTATTTTTTTTTACTATTCTCTGGTCTGCTTCACATGGACCGAAGGGAGTAAGAGACTTTTTAGATTACTTTATATTTTTATTATGAGTATAAAATATATAGTACAGTTTCTTTTACATACTATATACTAACTATTAAATTAGTTTCATTCAGATTGTTATTCATTAATGTTTTGTTATTTTAGTATTATTAATTAATATGATGAATATTTTAGAAACAGTTGTAGATTTTGATATTTGTTTATTGGTAAATTTTGTATATATACTATTATAATAATTATTTTAATATTAGCAATTATTTTGTTAATTTTTCTGTAGTTGTTGTTCAATAAAATATTTATATAATATTTCTCTATGTTATATTTTATCATAAAATAATAATAATAATAATAATAATAATAATATTAATAATAAAATAAAATAGTATTAGGGCTTGGCCCTATAGGTACTTCAAACAAGATTTCGAAGCTTATTTTATGGAGATAAATATAGATGTAATATTTTCTACAAGCAAACTATAGTTTGAGATAAAGATGGTTTTTATGACTTTCAAGTATTATCTAAATGTATTTTTACTAATAAAAATATATATATTTTAAACAATAAATATTTTCCAAAATATTTATTTATATATGCAAAACTTCTTCGATTATTTATTCTTGTCCATTACCAAAACAAATCTTCCTATTCCTTTGCAAATTCTTCCCTTCCACCTAATGTCCCTAACTAAATTGACCCTTCTGGACCCAATGGAACTGTCCGTGTCACCACCCGAGGTCACCTTGCATAGTTGTTGCACCAAAGTCACAACTCTATGCCAGCTTGATTATTGCAGCACACCAGGCGTCCTACCAGGCAAGACACCTTGCCATTTGCTGTTTAATTATTTTAGCTCATATTTCATGCATTATTTATTTTCTTTATGCAAAATAAACTGTGATACATGGCATAACTGTTAGAACTTACTGTTTATTTATATTTCCTGTTGTGTATTATTTTTTTACAAATAAAACCTAGATTTAAGGGACCACCTTGTGTGTTGTATTCATTGGCCTTGACACGTTGTACCACGAAGTTGTGTGTCGCATATAGGATACGGAAGTACGTGATTGGCTGGCCACCGGTACGTACAAGCCGTGTGATAGGAATAACCGCTAATAGAGGTTGCATGCTAGTTTGACTTAGCGGTTATAGAGGTTACTGTTGTGGATACAACAGAGTAGGCATTGGACGGAGAGGACAATTCCTTAGCGTATGGGTTTCGATGCACTTTTCCTTGTGACCCGGACTCTCCGCTGGAGATACGGGGTTGATGACCCATTATTACTGACGGCCACTGACGATTCTGCGGAACGTCATGCTCTTACTGATGGGGCCTCTGGTGCCCAAAAGGGGACTACGCCGATCCTATTTAGCCAGGGCCCATGCGTAGGAAAGATTGTTCTTAACTACATTTCACCTAGAACGGTTAGGTACCTTTATTCGTTAGGTATGAGTACTTTTGGTTTGGGTATTTGTATCTGACCGTGGCTTAGAACAATAACTTGTCGTAGATTAGTTTGTCACATCTTGTCCTTGTTTGGTGGTAGGTGTGACTTACTACTTCGATGAGAAGGTATTGAACCTTGTTGGGGTCCGGATACCATATTGGATTCATAGTATGGGAAGATACGTTACCGTGAATTAGTTTACCATCTCCTGTCCTTGTTTGGTTGGGGGGATTGTACGCTCGTTCAGTAGGTGCGTATTGGACCATGTTATAATTCGATTTACTTATTTATTTGAGCAATATTTATTCAGTTTATATGGCATGATATTATGTGTCTTGTTACGTCCCTCTGAGGACCTGGTTATCTCTCTAGGTGTGTGATTTTGTCTTTCGCAGGTGCTTTAGCTCTGGCCATGATCATCGCTATTTCGTCGAGGATGATTGCACTTGGATCGTCTTCTCTTCGCTCGCCACTCATTTCAATTTCTATGTACTTTTCTTTAATTTGTTGGTAGTGGATTTGTCTTCGTCCAACATGTTGTATCAAGACAATTCATTATCATTATATGATATCTTTTATTCATTTTGTTGTGTGGATGAGATTAGTTATGGTTTTACTGCATTTTACAGCTTATG
>JANAVB010036450.1:205000-352500 GCA_029216955.1 Iris pallida | reverse complement strand
TTTGGGCTTGGATTTACATTCACTCATGTAGTGGCCATTTTTGTCACAGTTGAAATAAGTCACGTGGGACTTGGACTTCTGTTGCTTGAACGAATGACCGTTCACTTTTAGATTTAGTGGAGTCCTTCTTCTTGTGATGAGAAGCCACCTGCTTCCCTTTGAACTCTCTTGTCTGTACCAAGTTGGCCTTAGCCAGTTATTTGGACAGAGAGTCTATCTTCTGTTGAGATCGCATTTCGTCCTCAACGTGGATCTCTTGTAGAAGATCTTCCAAGCTAATGTCCAGCTTCTTTCGATGCATTCTAGCATAGAAGTTGCTCCAACCAGCAGGAAGTTTCGAGACTATCCCTCAAACAAAAAACTTGTCGACGAGGGGCATCTTCTCGTCATCTAAGGCACAACTTTAGGAATTCCTTTACTTGAGGTAGCATCGCCATCTCGTCTTCGAAGAGCCACTTGTAGTACTTCTCGACAATGATGATTTTGGAACTGTTCTCATCATCTTCATATAGCTTATCCAAAGAATTCCAGATCTCTTTGGCATTCTCCTTCTTGGAATATGACTCAGCCAGAGAGTCTTCCATAGAATTGAGAATCAGCAGTTTACATATGCTGTTTTGTCTCTTCTATTTGCTCTGCTTGACGAGTGCAGCAGCACTAGCATCGACAGTTCCTCCTTCTGGAATCGTTGGTTCATCCTCAATCAACACATGGTCTACGTCCACGAGTTAAAGATTAAGGGTGACCTTTCTCTTCGAGATTTGGAAATGTTCTCCGTCGAATTTCTCCAACTTGTTAAAGCTGGTATCGATGAGAGAAGCACGAGAGTTTTTCATTTACAAGGATCTTGCTTTGAGATTGTTAGTCCCGGACTTGATCAAAGATGGTAGACTCGATGTCGAGATCAGAGGTTCAACAAACGTTCACCTTCTGATTATTCTCGAGATCCAAGAGGAACACTATAATATAAATTTGATTACAAAAGCAACAATAATCAGAAAGGAAATCTCACGTTCTTCCTCGCAATCGCAGTTGCTGACGGACAGAACTGAGTTCAGAAAATAAATCTCACGTTCTTCCTTGCAATCGCAGTTACAGACGGACAGAACTGAGTTACAACTCAGATGAAGGAGAAGAAAGAAGAAAGAAGAAGATGAAAGGTTCTTGCTGGGGTGATTAAGATCACCGTTGCTCAAAGCAAGATTCGTCCCAACACGATCTGCTCCCAGGAACCAGCAAGTTCACAAAGAACTTCTGGAACGCTCGTAAGTCAATATTTGAGACTTGAACGGGCTTTCTGGACTTTACAGACTCCCTTAACTCTCTTCTTGGTGCTTCTTTCAAAGGAGGCCAAGGGGCTCTATTTATAGAATGGAGTTGAGACTTCACCTCTTCACCTATCCGATGTGGGACTAAAATACCAATACTCAAAAATAGAGTTTGATATTTTAGATCATCCCACAATCAGCATAGAAGTGTTCCAGTCCACGCCTACCCCCCGAACACTCCCGTGCATGCACGAGACATCATGGAGTCCGTGTCCGAGTTCGAGTCCGCACAACAAAAATCAACTTATATCTTTGTTGGAATTAATCCTTTTTTCTTTTAGGAAAATACTCCCATATGGCACACACTTGTGCCCCACTACACCTCATGTGCACACCTCAACACAAGCAATGCATTATATTGAGATACTCACCATTTGCTGTAGCCGATGTGGGACTATCTTTTCTAGTCCAAAGGCAAAAATATCAACAATTACAAACTCTAAGAAGAGCGAAGATAATGAAAGAAATTACTCACAAAAGTCTATCCTCGAAGTGCCTTCAATCCTCATTTCTCTCCAAAAGATGCAAAGATCGATCTCCTCTCTAGTAGAACTGATATACAACTTTTTAGGGTTTAGAAAACACCAATATACAACCCCTCCAATTTGCAGCTAATATGGACCATTCATTTAATCCAACGATATATAAAACATCCCATAACTCGCATAGCCCCGACAAAATCAAATAATATCCTAATTTTGTTTTTCAGGGTTAACACAATTCAGCCTCATAGGGATCAAATTCGGACCAAATGCACCTGGTCCGAATTTTGTCCGAAATCTCCTAGGGCCGAATTCTTTATGAATTCCCCTGTGCCTAGGCAGATTCTCAGACTACTCTGCTATGAATTCTACTTCGACAACCCAAACTTCTCCGACACACGGATGACGCTCGTCGTACTCTTCGAGCTTCTCCGATGTACATATGGCGTTAGTCGTACTCTGGGGCATTCTTCACATAGGTTGGAAACCCCACCTAATACCAATGCATAGGTGGAGGAGCTTGTCATACCAATGATCCTCCTGGAGTACTCGAACTTCTCCCTTGGTAGAACCTTCGTAAGCATATTCTCCATTGTCCTTCGTCTGAACCTTCGTGAGCTAACTATAGCCTTTAACTACCAGCCTCCTTTATATTAAGGGCGAGTATCATCTTCTTTTTGCTTCACATCGAACCTATCAATTCTTCAAATCCTTCTTGTACTTCAGTAACTACACTAGCTCATAAGTGGTGTTTGTAAGTGTCACTACCATAATCCTAGATAGGATTATTTTTATCAATTTTACATTATTGATATATTGTGTATATTTATTTAATTAATTATTTATGGTTGTATTTATTAGTAGACTAGTCTATTTATTGAAACCTTGATTAGTGAACCCATTTAGACTTGTCATGACACTTGGATGAACATATTAGGCTAGCCTCTTTTAGACACATTTAAATTATTCCATGTCATGAATAGGGATTAGATTAATTACCAAATTAGATTAGAAGCTCCCACTATTTAACCAAGCCATCATGACAACTTAGTAGGGCACTTTTGTCACTTCACATTGGCATGGAGAGGGCTTGATGTGGTCGACCCTAGCAAGAAGGGAGAGAGCACTCTCTTTATTCTTTATTTTGTACATGTTCCAAAGCTTGGTGCTTCTCCCCAAAATCCTTCCATTCCTTTATCAAATTTCCACCAAATCATTCCCAATCATTCCCTACTCGTCGTTCAAGGAGTCAAGAGGCTTTAGGAGCAAGGAGCACAAGGAGAGGGAGCTTGGAATAGGAGCTTGTGTCCCAATCGTGTCCGAAACGTGTCCACCAATCTTTGCATTGGAAGTCCATATCCAATAGGTAGACATCTTCTTTTTTTCCCTATTTCTATATTCTAATAAATGCATTGGACCATTAGAACACACCCATGGACTAGGGGTACCTATAGGAGGAAGAACTAGGCTCTAATGACCCTTTGGGTAGAAGTTACCTAGGGCTTTTGTGCCATTTGTGGGAAATCTAAGAATGGTGCACCAAGTATTTGTTATTTGGTTTATTAGGCTAATTAGACTTCTAATTATTGTGTGTGGTTAGATACATGTCCACAAATGGATACGAGTAGGTTGTGTCATGATATTCTAGGACACAAAGTCAATTTGGGGGTTTTCACCCCTGACACTTGTGACACACATGCCACATTCCACATGACATATTGCATTAGCCATGTATTACTTTAATTAGGCTCTAATATATATTTTAGACTTTTTTTTATGTGATTTGGTATGATTCAGACAAAGTTTGGTATAGGTATCTTGGGCGTATCACATGCGTATCGTAGACTAGTACGATACGGGGTGATGCACACTAAGTGTTTGGTTTTTGACTCTCATATGAGTACCATGTGTATAGATGTATATTTTGTGTATAGTTATCTGTATAAATAATTCCTATATGTGTATATGAGTAGGCATAGATATTGTGTGTGTTTGTATAGGTGTGTAAGTATGTGCATTTGGGGATGCATATATACATGTCCTTGTATGTGTGTAAGAGCCTATGCACATGTGTGCCTTGTGTGATAGTGTGTGTGTGTATATGTGTTATACACATGTTGTGTCTTGAATGTGTGTTAGTCAATTAGCTAGTTAGATAGATGAATTAATAATTAGTCAGTAGTTAGATAGTTAGCTATATAGATAGATAGATAGGTTGATAGAGGGATTAGGGGGATCATAGCAGTAGTAGCAGCATGCTTTCTGTTGAAGAACATCAGTAGCTACCTGCTATTGGTGACAACAATATTGGGGAAGGGAATGTGCAGATTAGAATAGAAGCAGTAGCAATAGTCTTGGATTGCTGTAGGTGTATAGCAAGAAGCAGGGACCACAACAGGTGATCAAGGAGTAGCGGTAACAGTATAGAGGAAATAGCATCAGCAGTAGCAGTAGGAAGAAGGAAGAAGTAGGCAACAAGTTGCTGCTTATGGGAGACAACTGGGGAAACAACATGCAATGTCTTGTTGTTTGGTAACAGCAAGGGGGAGGGTTAGTTTACCAGTAGAAGAAACAGTAGAGGAACCCGTAGAAGCAACAGTAGCAGGGGAAGTAGCAGTATTCCACAATAGTGTTCACTGTTGTGGGGTAGCAGAACAGTAGCAATAGCTACTGCTGTGGAAAAGAACTTAGCAGCAGCAACAGCTACGTGTAGGGAGGATGTGCAGTCCCTATGTGGACTAGAGTGTGTTGTGTAAGTGTCTAGGTAAAGGTAATGATAGGATAATGTTAAGATAGGGTATGGTATAGGATGTTGATACCTATATCTAAATATCAATGTAGGTAATAGGTTAAGGATTGGCATATTAGTAATGAAGGGAAGGGGAATATTTATGTAACATAGGCTAGTAATAAGAAAGGACATAGGTAATAGTTAAATGCCTAAGTAATATATATATATAAGTATTGGTTGTATAGGACTTATATAGGTAAGTCAAAGGGATGCCTAGGTAATGTACATGGGTATTGGATAAATGGATAAGGTATTGCATTATAGAGCTTTTGTATGTATATTATAGGGAGTTACATAGGGTATTGGCTAGTGTGACCTAGTATTTCTTAGTAATGGCTAGAATACCTTGGTATGGCAAGGTATGGACCTAAAGACCTAGGTATGACTCAGTTTTGACTAGTGTTGACTAGTTTGACCCTAAAAGTCAACCTTTTAGGTAATTTAACCTAGTTTGACCTCCATGACCTAGTATTGACCTAGAAATCATATTTTGATTTAGATATCAATATTTAGCACACAAAAATATTAATTATTATTGATATTTCATATTTAGGTCTTTGTGACTCCACTTTGGACGTCGATCCACACTCGCTGCTCAGGACCATAAGCGAGTACATTCTATGACAATTTTTGTTTTCTTGATAACTTCTATGATATCAGTCTGTAGTGTTATACTTGATTTTTTACATGAGGATACATAAATTAGTATATCTTGGATCCCGCCATGAGATGTTATTTTTTGTATATATTGGTGTACTTGTGCAAGCCTTGTTGTTCTTGTACTTATATGGACACCGATTCCTGAGGGGATTAACTACCCTCTCAGAGAATCCTATGCCGTAATTTACCATGGTTGGATCCACTATTCTAGTCGAGGGATGGGGAGGTATTAGTAGATTATGTGATCATATCCCAAATACTTGTGCATAGCTCACCCTCACCTCATGTAGGGTGTAACTTGATCTTACTTGTACTTGTGCATAGATTTCCATATATAGCTGACCTGATCTATTACCTGTACTTGTGCATAGCCTGTCATGTGGAACAGTCTAATCTTATCCTAAGCTGATCACATAATAAACTAATGTCTTAAGGTACATGTTAGTGTTACATGCTCTATTCTAGTTATTACCTGCTAATATATTCGTACTTATGATTACTTACAGTTCATATTTGCCATGATATGATTATCTGTTTTCCTATTTCCCTTACTGTTCAATATTGTATATCCATCATGTATTTTTATTACTTACTATTTTATAGTTTTTGTTAATTTAACAGAACTGCTATTAGTTTATGTACTTTGCTCCAATCCTGACTGGATAATATTTTTCAGAGGACTAGAGGACTAGAAGACTTATGTCCTACTTATTACGGACCCAGATTAGATGAGGAGTATGCCCAGATATTTGAGCCAGTGCCCGTTGAGGAGGCACCACCAATAGTGGCTTAGCTAGTAGCTAGTATTACTTGATTTTTCTCCAGATTATTAGACTTGGGATGTTATTATTCATTTGAGACATGTACTTATAATGAGATTTTGCACTCTTAGACTTTGTTGTAGATTGAGTTATGCTACTAGACTTCTCTTAATTATCATTTTGCATCTTCATCTCATTATCGTGCCATGTCTTCCTTTTCATGATTGAGTATGAACATTATATATATATATATATATATATATATATATATATATATATATAATATATATATATATATTTCCTTCTTTGGAATGTGATATCATTGACAGGTTGTGATTCATATATTCATTAGATATGTTAGTTAGTATTATTGACCTAGACAGTGTTCTATCGCCGATGTTGTGACGTAGGCTGGACGTACCCACTTACTCGTGCCCCTATACTCGGTACGGGTCATGAAACGTTTTTATGTTGGCCTATGCAGGTCACGCTTCATAATTAGAGCGATGTCGTGGTAACGACTTAGTTGTACTATTGTGAGCCTGTGATAGGATATAGAAAATGAGATATTATGATTAGAGGATACTCAATCACAACTAGGATTCCTTAAGAAATTCCTGGGTGGCCCCTAAGAATCTCTCTATAAACTCTATCTTGGAGTTTGTTTTCACTTGTTTTTGTCTACTCTTCCTTATTCATTGTTGAATTCCATTCTTGGTGTTCGTTGTCGAATTTGATTCTTGGTGTTTGTTGTTAACTTTGATTTTGTATCAGATAAATTTTATGGACTAAATTAAGGTATATTTTGATGACATATTTGATGAGAATATTGTGAAAGATAAATATCTTCTTTAGTTATGGAGTATAGAGTTTATCACAGCCATACTAGCTAGCATGGCAATGACATAAAGCCTGACTTTGATATACTTTAATTAGTTTTAGAATTTAGAGTTTCTCGTAGCTATACTGGTTGGCGTGATGAGAATTCTAGATAACATGATTATAGAAGTATATATCTTAGTTATGGACTCTATTGTTTATCGTAGCTATGCTTACTAGTGTGGCAAGAATTTTGGGTAACATGATTATGGATAGGCATATATGATTACGAGATTGTACCTTAAACTAGTTCTTGAAATAACATCTCTATCATCCTATTTCTATAGTATATAATTTATTTCCATCACCTTATTAGCTCAGGATATAGACAACCTTAGTTCCTCTAGTCTAGTTCCTTATAGAGATTCATTCCATTAATTCTTGAGGTATCTAGGATAATGTAGTAGTTTGGTAACTTACATATAGGTTTGTGTCATCGAGTATCAGTGTTGATTATTGGGGTATCCTGTGAGTGATTCCTGGTTGGGTATGTGATATAGGCATCAATCTGGAGATAATTCATAGTGCAGTGCCTTTGTGGCAATAGTTCTATGATAAGTTTCAGTATAGTTAATATTGGTACCAATGGTGGAAGGGAGGATATAATATTAGTTGTGATTCCAGGAATTGTTATCAGTGTCGTCATGCATATTTTATATATGTGTACCAATATCAGAATAGATATCAGGTGAGTGTGGAGTGTTTAGAAAATCAGGATTTGATAGGATGAAAAAAGGGTAGCAGTCTGTTAGCCCAATGATTGTATCATGTTTTTGAATATGGTTAATATGTTAAGTTTAGCATTTCATTATCACTAATCTTTATACTATCACTATACCATTTCTACTTATTCTTATACCTTTGGTGATATATGCCTATTGGTTTACTTTTTAGTGATATGAGCTTATCTATCTTAAATTTAATCGGGTTGCCAAAATCAAAACTATATTTTTGATTGTGGTCATTCAATTAAGTTTAATCATTATGATATCACTAACATTTATGCTATCGCCTTAGCACTTATACTTAAACTCATCATTGTCCTAATGAGCATTAAACTTATCATACTTGCTACTATGTATATTGCTTTGTTCATCTAACATGTACATGCAGAAAAGCAATAAGCAAGATCAATGTGGACATATGCAATGAAGAAATTATGGTGGGCCAAAGACGATGGATCCCACAAGATTTCTCTGAACCACCCGACGACATCTCTGGAGCCACGCACTCGGGGGTTCCGCTGCCCGGTCAGCGGACGGGGTCGAGGGGGCAGCGCCCCTCGTCGGGGGTTCGGGGGCGAAGCCCCCGAAAGGTATTCAGTTTTTACAAACTGGATATCTTTGGACAGCTGCCGCCAAGGAAAAAAGCCAGCACCTATCAAAGGAAGAAGCCAAGCCATGCCATCATCATTTCAAGACTCTGAAGAAGCCTGCACCTGCCTAAGTTTATCTGGAGTCTGTAATGAGTCTTAGGAATTATTGTAAACACAAAAAATGGATAGTAAAATCGAAAGCTAGGGCAGAAATAAGCCCAGGATCATTTTTGGTGGAAAACGGCATACCGACGGTATACCGTTGTATACCGACGGTATACCGGTTTTTGTTCACAGAAAGTTTCTGTTAACAAAACCGGCATACCGACGGCATACCGGTCCATACCGACGGTATACCGCTTCCGAAACGTTGAAATTCCAACGGTCGGATTTCCAGCAATTAATGATCCCAACGGCTATATTTCTAGCCATTGCAATCCCAGACCGGTATACCGCCGGTATGCCGGATCATACCGGCGGTATGCCGGTTCGTGACTGAAAAGTTGCCTTTGGCTTCTTTTCAAGCTTTGGTTATAAATAGCCTTGAACCCCTTCATTCAATGTTTATGCTTTGAGCCTAAAAATTCCTAAACCACCAAAGCTTATCCACATACAACTCTACAAAGCTTTCATTTGCCATCCACAAATTGTGTTAGAGTTATTGAGTTGAAAAGTGAGATCTTCATCCTATTATATAAGGAGATCAAAACCTATTGTGAAATGTTAAAGTTGGAGAGTCTTCGTATCCAAACTCTCGGTTGAAGTTGGGGAGTCTTTGTATCCAAACTCTTGGTTGAAGTCGGAGAGCCCTTCGGATTAAAGCTCTTGTGTAAGAAGTTGGCGAGTTCTTCGGATCCAAACTCGTGTGTAACTATTTGCTCAAATAGTGGATTAAAGCCGGAGAGAGTTCCGGGACTGGGCTGCCTCTTAGGAGGATACCAGGATATATCGGGTGTCGGTATTGTGTTTGCTTCTTCTCTTGCACTTGTATTTTTAAATTGCCAATTAGCTTGTGCTAAGTGCTTGATTAGTTAGCTTGACCCTATTCACCCTCCCTCTAGGGTTCCTACACAGTCATGGTTGCATAAAATAGATAGTATGGTATAGTTAGGTACCTAAAATCTGGAGGGTGTATATTCCTGTAGAAAATATTTGGATGTATCAGTTGAGTGCGTCACATGATACATGTGAGGGAAATGGAAAGGGTACCTGTATGTAGGTGTGTTATGATGAGGATAGAAGTTTATGTGTGTAGGTGCCGTAGGTTGTGTATCAATAGATAAGTGTCTAATAGAGTGCCATGGAGTACAGAAACATATCCTATGTGAATAAATAGGTATCAGTATACAGGAATGGTTAAGGGGTGGTTTGTGATCATTAATATGAGTATGTGTTGTATTTTGGGATGAGATTATAGAGTGTTCAGTAAAGGGGGGATGAGTGAATTACAAGATGTAGGGGCAAGTTTAGTAGGGAAGAGGGAGTTTGAGTATTAAAGATAACAGTAGTGTGTCATTAAGGTGGGATAGTGCCAAGTTGGTATTCTGTGTTATTTAGTGCATATGTCATGTATATTATGAGTTGGTATCTGCCACCAGGAGTGCCTAGAGAGTGCAAGTATTCTAGTGTATCAATATTGAGACAAGCAACATATGCTAGATATATCACGTCAGATCAATATCATTGAGTGTTGTTATGGATAATAGTATTAGTTAGGAGTATCAATACAAAGTTGGGGTGAGGCATGTAAGAGACACTACAAGAAAAAACCCCTTTTACAACGTTCCATCTACAACGCTTCCTAAAAATGTTGTTAAAAAGGGGGGGTCTTCTACCACCTTTATAGTAAAAACGTTGTAAAATACATGTACAAACAACATTTTATATTCAAACGTTAAGGCTTCTACAATGGTCATTCACAAAAGTTGTGTATTACTGTCTTCAACAACATTTTATTAACATTGTAATATTTATTAATTTTGACAACATTTATTTAAAGTTGTCAAAGTTATTTATTTTGACAATGTACTTAAAATATTGTAAAAATGTCATGTTCAACAACGTTTATCAAATGTTGCAATTTTTTTATATTTTACAATGTTTGTTTGATGTTGTAAAGTTAATTTTATTTTACCACTTTATATAAACATTGTGTATGTCATATCATTTTACAATGTTTAAGAAACATTGTAAAATGGTTATATTTAACAACCTTTAAAAAATATTGTAAAAGATGTGTATTTCACACTGTTTAAACAATATTGTAAGTTTATATTTAAAATAATTATAGGATGATATTATTTGAAATGCTGGTCTTATTAGGTCGATACCTCACTTGGTAGCATCTCATGATTAAATGGATATGTCATGTGCTGAAACCCATCCCTCCACGGCTTCGAAAGACAAGCCTAATATAATAGCTTATATTTATTCTTGTAAAAATTATGACTTGTCAAACTCTATTTTACTCTTTAAAATGCTGCTTTACCTTGGATTATGTCATATATTCAATTAATGAATCATTAAAAATATCTAACAACTATCATAATTTCTAAAGCTTAACCATTAGTAATAAGTTTTCTTCATTTATATGCTTTTACAACTTACTATGCTTTTACACCCTTGATGATTGTTCTTTTTTGTTCAATTATCTTTGTTGAATTGATTGGGAAAGAGACTCCCAACATCGGTATCGGTTAGTATCGTTAGCGACGATATCGGATAAGAAAAAGTCAAAATATATCAGTATCGGTCGTATCGTATCGTTATCGACCTACACTATAAATTATAGTTTAAAAGCTTTCAAGTCTAAGGTGGAGGTATGATCCCCACTTGACTAGCCTAAGGGTTGTCTTTCGCTTAGATTTATTTGCTGAATATGCACACTACAAGAAATACCCCTATTTCACAACGGTTTTAGTGCAACGGTTATATGTGTGTTGCTGGAACTATAATTTGCAACAGCTTAGTAACGGCTGACATAATGGTTTATAAATTAAATATATTTGCAAAGCTATAGATTAACCGTGACCTAATACACTTTGTACAATGGTTCATAATTTTTTGCTAAAAGTTTTTCTTTTTTACAATGGTCAAGCAACGATTTTATGGAAGTGTTGTCAGAGTGGGATGAATTTGCAATGATTATGCAAGGGTTTTAAATAATTGTTGCAAATTCGTTACTATTTGCAACACTTACATAAAGCCTTATAAAAAGATTCTTTGTTAGCAACAGTTGTGTAACGCTTTTTGTAACTTGTTCCGAGTGGGCTTTTTATTTGTAACGATTTTGTGCGGTTAGTTGCAATTTTTTTTTGTTAAACAACAACGAATATGATAACCATTGCTGAAAGAATAAATAACTGTTGCAACATGTTGATCTCACAATAACTTATATATAGTCGTTACAAAGTTCAATGTCTAATTTGATTTTTTTTTGTTAATTTTAATACACAATAAAGATTTCAGCATCAATATTACTCATTTGAATTTTAAATCGATTATTGGTCCCTTATTCATTAACCTAAAATATTTGATAATTAATATTTTACATCGATCCAAAATTCCCAATCGATAAAAAATATTGTAAACGTACTTAAATGTACAAAACATATATTATACATTATTCCTCTATTTTTTTTACATGATTTCATTGGTTGTTTGAGTGAATAAGAGATATATTATGAATTGTTGACCATGGATTGAATTTAATTTTGTTAATGGGTTCGAGTCATGACCCGTGCTACTTGACAAAAATTGTGATTTAGAATATATGATTGAACAAAGGACGTTGGCGGAATTTGCAGACTTTTCATTAAGAAAATCTCTTGGATATTTAGTTAATTTCTCTGGTGGATTCCTGTGTTGTTCTTTTAGAGTTACGTAGCATCAAATTATGTAACTAAATGGTGGATATTTTCTGAGACATAATTAATGGTACAAAGAGATTAACCAAATTTTTTGAGGTGTAAGTACTAAACTCCTAACACTATCACTACACCAAATTGTCTAATTTCTAATGGCCCCTTTTTTGTTTCTAATGGGTATAACTCGTTACAAACTAGCAACACAGTAGAACCGTTAGTATTTACTCTAGTCCATTACAAATTTTTTTCTTCTCTGTAACCATTTATTATTATTTAATAACAATAAGACACCCAAATTCATATAACACCCCCCCTCCCCCCCCCCAAAAAAAATCACCCTAAAATTTTCACTTGACAGGCGCACAACCAAGAATTTCAGGCATGCGCACAACCAAAATTTTTACTTGTGAAAATTCCCTCCAATTTTGTAATATAACCCCCCCCCCCCAAATCATTTCTCTTCTCTCACAAATTCCCTCAACCATCCGTTCTCTCTTCCTTCAAATTCACAAAACCCTAACCTACGGCACATCGTGCACCTGTGGAGGCCGTCCACCCGTGGCAACCGTCCACCAGGTTGTCCACTTGAGGTGCTCGTCCACCTGTAGCGGCCGCTCAGTGGAGGGTGGGCAAGGTCTGATCGGGTCGAGTGAGTTCTCCTTTATTTATTTTTATTTTTCTATGGTTAGTAGGGTTCACATTTTTTTTGAAATGTCAGTATGGTTTGTCAATTCTGTTAGAAATTTTGATACGTGATATTGAGTAAGAAACCCTACATTTTTTTTCTATTTTCTGAACAATACTGAGGAATGTTGGAAAATAGAAATCCTAGGTTTTGTTTTTTTAGTCTATTGTCTCAAAATTTATTTTTTCAATCAAAATTGCACTAGCCTATGTTGCTAACATGTTAATCTTATTTGTAGGCAACTGACCTCATATAGTGTGGCCGGTGGGTATATATGCACCGACATATTTAGATCCATCTAAGGCGCCTTCACACTGGAGGTATGTGATTATGCCATAGTGATTGTTGGTCCTTAATTTTCTGTTATTGTGAAAGCTTGATGTTTTCATAACAAAACATCGAGCATTGTTGTTTTACAGCGAATTTGTAGTGTGTAACCAGCATTGAAGCCCTTCAATCAGTAACAAAGTATGACAAATGCCATATCTTTTCTCTCTTTAAATAATTACTACTATCGATTTTTTTTTTGAACTACCGGGTCCTATTTGAACTACTACCTATTTTTAATGGCAATTGCCATATCAGCTTAATAACTACTACTGGTTTTTTTAACACCGATATTAGAAAAATGATATCATAAAGCTTAATAACTTCTCCTTTTATAATGCGAAGCATGTAGGCAACCATTTGGTATCTGAAAAAAGATTTTTATATAGTGTTTCTTAATAAATACTACCCTTCTTTTTAATGAATGGATCCTAGCTCCGTGACCCATACTTAACAAAATTTAACTCCTATGCTTAGTATTTATCTTAGTTAGCCTAGATTTTTTTAGTTTTTATTTTATGGTGCAGTATGTCGGAACCAATTAACAAAGAGTGGATGAAAGAAAAGGATAGACCGAGCCCTGCATATACATATACAAAGGGAATTAAAGATTTTCTTGAGGGATGAGATGATCTCAAGAACTAGCATCATTGAAAGATGAGATGATCTCACTTGTAGACTCGCACATGGATAATTTTGAGGGTATGTAGGCTATACTATCAAAGATTACAACAAAGTCACCGACAGTTGTAAACTCACCAGTAAGTGACCCCGGTTTAAGTTTAGTGACTCGCTTTCTTTATTTATCTCAAAACATAGATACTATTTTTGTCATGGCTAGCGTATCTCATTCTCCTTGTTCACCGCCTGCTGCTACAAGAAACCCCCAAGTTATCTTGTGTAATAAGTTCGGTAAAAAATTGGCAAAAGGGTATGTCGTCATAGATGTACATCAAATATGTGTCATTTCAAAAAGGTTGGGCATGGAGAGAAGAAAGTTTATGTTGAGGAAGTGATTGATCCTGATGCTCCTTTATTCGACCCTCCGCAAGGAGGACATCATACTTTTGTAGGTTTGGTTGAAGGGGGGATTTCTAATTTGGCTAGATTGTTGGTTAGAGTATGTTTGATGTTCTCTATCTTACTTTTAGAACTAAATTCTGTTTAATAGGTATGCTATGGACTATGAAATGTTTTAAATATAAGACACTTTTGTTGGTGTTATTTAGTTTATGTAGATGAACTATATAAGTATTTTGATTATGTTTACCAATTATATTTATGTTTGTCATCTTTGTTATTGTAATTGGATATAACCAAATCTTTTTAACTCTGACAATGTATTGTTTATCTTTGGATTGTTGGTCCCACGTCCGGATAAAGGAGGAGAAAATGTTTTATTAATACTTACATTTTTTTTACTTCATAATTTTGTCTTATATCTTCTAAATATCATAATTTGGTTTTCCTTCTTGTCTTTGTTCAGAGTACATGCTAGGCAGACATGGATGGAGGATGGTGGGAAAACCTACTGCATGTTCCACTTCCAGTCTGGTTGTTACAATAGTACCAGAGGTAACATACTTCTTAAAATATTATAGTTATCTTTGGCCTTGAATGTTCTGTTTAAATATGTAAGCTTTATCATAATGTTCCTATTAGATGTGGTGAAGGCAAACACATATCAGTTCTTTTTTCTGTGCTCCCTAAAGCTTTTAATTTGCAATGATGGTATTCTTTTCATATGGGCAACTGAGTAGACCTAGTCCTCGAGTACAACAACAGAATGGCTTTAGTGAAGAAGTTTTGGGTTGGCTACATAAAAAAGATGACATAACAAAGCATTAGACTAGCCTTGAATCAGTGTGGTTAGTTTCTGAAATTGTATATTCCCATTTTAAACTTATATATATTTTTTTCCTTGAATCAGAATGATATAGGGTGTAATCATAGGTTGCCACATCAGAAATCTGTTGCTATGTTTGTTTAAGCAAGTGTAGTAGGATGCTTACCTTTTTGGGCATACTCATTTTGCACCCTTCCCATCTCTCCACCTGTGTGTGCTTAATGTCTTTCCAGATAAAGGAGGAGAGTTATGATAGATATCCAAACAACCAACATAAAACTTCTGCAGATTTTTATGCTCATTAAAGCAATCCAGAATTATTTTGATGAATAATGATTTCAATGGGAGTGGTAGAGACTAGAGAATAGTAGTCTCCACAAAGTTAAGATGGGGCTTCAACACCCATCCCGTATTACTGATTCGGGACATGCTATGATGGTTTATTGGTTAACTTCTTTAGAAAATTTTATTAGCTCTTAACTTCTGCCTTTCTTTATCTTGCTGTTTATTTTATCCTAAAATGGGTTTCTCTTATAATATCTATGATGAAATATATGTTAGGTTTTAGATAATCCCTGTTATAATGAGCTTTCACGAATGATGATAACTTACTTAAATTGCAAAACCATTACCTATTACTGATTTCTCTGCTTCTAACCATGGGTCCAATGTGCGCATAGCATATCAGGTATAACTTATTAAGAAGTTGATGACATTCGTAACTTCCAATGTAGAATTGCCTTTAAAAATGGAACTGTGATAAATAGTACATCATTCCAATCTACTTACTAAGGGTTCAGCTGGTGTATTTAGTGAGGCTGCTACTCTTAAAGCATACCCCCAGTGTGAAACTGTTCCATGCGATCAGTTTGAAACTGCTTTCAAGGTTCAAGAGTGTTCATTTTAAGACTCTTAATCAATCGTTTATTGTATTTTACCAATATAAAGCCTAGTGCATTCTCTTTTACAGGATGTTGAACCGTGGCTAGTAGATAAAACAGTTCTTCCAATTGAGAATACATTAAGTAAAAGTATCCAATGAAATTATTACCTACTTCTGCGTCATAGGTTGCACATTCTTGGTGAGGTGCGATTGGCTATTAACTACTGTCTTCTGGCTCTTCCAAATGTGAGAAAGGAGAATCTATTACGCGTTTTATGTCATCAGCAGGTTGACATATGCTTATCTTTGTAGTCTAAATGCCTTTATGTTTCCATATTTTCACATCAATATTTTGCCTATCACTTGCAGGCACTTGCTAAATGTGAAATTACGTTGAGCAAGTTTAATGTCATTAGGTAGAATGCTGAGGATCCTGCTACTGCTGCTCAGGTAATTTATAGATGAGTGGCATGTTTTACACCACTACTGTTGTGATTCATAATAAACAGGGAGAGTTATATTTCTCTATTTGGAACATTGGTCAGTATATATCCACTAAAGGTTTAAGAGATGCTGGAGCAATTTCAAATAAAGGGGTGCAGCACTATACAGGCTCGACATACTTGAAGAAAAAATGCAGGTAATGAGTCTCTTCTTTCCATTAATAACCAACCTTTCCCAATAGGTAATTGATCACCAATGGCTATGTAAAGTATGCTAATTTATGTTCATATGCTAGATATTGAGTTCAGTGGTCTTTTGCTGTGCGTAATCAAACTATATCTAGTATAACTTGGTAATATCTTCGACTTAAATCATATTTATTAGGTCAACATGGGGGAGTATTTTCCTCAGTCCTTTTGGTTCCAACTAAGCTTTATCTTTTACAATTCTAACCATTTATTATATAATTGAAAGTCTGGAAGTAATGATTTTGACTGACCCAAGCTATGGATATAAGTGTTGTAAATCTGTGCAAGCAGTCTAGCTCTGTTTCTTTTGATCTATGCTGACAGCTTTCTAGCATCTTCAAGACAGAAAATTTACATCAACTTTTGGGATCTACAACCATACGGACCAACAATAGTATACAGCTGATAAGATAAGCAAGTATGAGGGGGGTAAACATTGGATTAGATAGTCAACAAAGACTACAGAAGAAATCTTGTGCACATGAATGTTGTCGGTTAACATAAAATTACTTTTTCCTTAAACTACTTGCATCAACCTAGTGGTCATAAAACCAATTTTCTATCTATTGGTTGTGATATGTATTCTTTGATAAACGTGGGAAGTCTAGGTTAATATGTTTGGTTGATTTCTGAAGCATATATTATGTAAACTGAAGCATATATTGTGTGCTTTGACAACGAGCTCAAACATAAATAACTGACACAAGCTATACCGAGTCAAGTCAACTCATAATTCAGTCAAAAGAGTCGAGTCTAGTACCTTTCAAGCTTGTTCATGAGCTATGGAGCTGAACTTCTTATGTTCAAGCTCAGCATGTTAAGTTGAATTGATTTTATAGTCGTTATTATTTTAAGCGCTGATATATATTCATGATTTTTCCCTTCTAATGTGAGATTGATCTTTCCTCCTTATACTTTATCTACCTTAGGATGCACGGCAAAAGATGGATTCAGATGAACTCTCATATGAGATAACCACAGTCTCATGGTGACAATTTGATACTACTTTTTTATTGGCAGGTTGGCGAGTATCTGTATAGAACAGTACTCGGTATTCTTACATGATATTGTTGTTTTTCTTAAAATGTGAAGATGCAGGATATTATCCCTTTTTTTTAATTTTGCTCTATCATTTTTGTTCTTTCAGTTGTGTAATGTGCTCTTGGTTATGCAGGCTTAAGATCGAACAAGTAACCACACCATTTCATCATGTTAGGTTCTTTGTTTGTTGGATGAAAGAGGCGGTCAAGTGCGGGCTTTGTACTTGTGTGATGAGTGGTTAGTAGGTTTCTATATGTGGATAGTTTTGCCTAAAATGCATTTTGTAGACAAGTTTTTTTTGTGTTTGTGCTTATGTTTACAATAGTTTGGGCAGCCATGATCTGATATTGAGCTTTACCTTTTTTTATTATACAAAGGATATATGTATTTAATCATTATCTATATGTGAGAAATCCATATCAATGAATTTTTTGTTATCATATATAAAATCTACAATTGGCTCATATCAGGATGCATATTCATCCTTTTTGGTCTACTTGTCTTTGACATGTTCGATACATCTGTCTTTTGTATGTTCGATAAATCTCTATCTGTCTATTGGTATTCAATTCTAAAATTATTATTTTTTCCATTTTTTTAGATATACTAACGTCTCATCTCCGTTAGTATTCAACTCTAAAATTATTATTTTTTTCGTTTTTAAATATACTAACGGTCATAGCCCATTAGTATTCAATTCTATACACTTCTATAAACCTGTTATAAAAATAATTACTAATGGCTATAGCCATTAGAATAGTTGAAATACTAACGGACATGATCTGTTTCATGTGGACTGAAAGTAGACAGCATTAGACAGTTTGATAGCCTTAGATAATCTAGAGCCTCATATTTAAGGACCCATGTCTGATGTCAGAGTTCATGCTTCCTAGAAAAGCATGTTGTGCACAAGCTATTGATCAAGTATAGTTGGCACAGGGTTCTCACACATGAAAACAGAAGAATGAAGGGGCTAGTACTGTATATAACATCATAATTGGATATATATAGAATAAACCTTTAAAAATTCAGGTGTTATAAATTTTGAATGATTTGCAGGAATCAAGTAGTAAGAGTTTCAGTTTGTTTAGCTATACAGGTCTTTTAGACAGCATCTGGCAATGGTAGACATGGTACATGTATTATCAAATACGTGAGGACAGATAAGAAAGAAAGATACATACTCAGGATAGCAAAATTATTAATAAAAACTTTAGCACTGCTCAACAGACATCATTCTAAATTAATCTTACATTCCCGTAGCAAAATTTTCAATTTAGTTACTGAATAAGGTTTGATTTTGTCTGCGAACAGATAGGACATCTGTAGTAACTTCTGAAGCTTATCCTATAGGCTCACTCATGCAAATCCACAGGTTCTGCCTGTCATTTAGTTTGATTTTTCTCCATTCTGCTATGAAGGTGGTTCTTCTTGTTGAAATTCAACATGTATGGTTCTAACAGATATACGAAAGCAGCGCTGGATAAGGCAATCAAAGACATAGTGTTACCTGTTATTCAGCAAAGTGTCACTATTGCTAGCCGTACAACTAAGGAACTTGTATTGAAGGTTGTTTTTGTTACTTGTACACTACTATCAATTCTCATTTTGAGTTGTGCTTGCCTTCCTAATCAAGATTAATGTGGTTATAGGACTACACGATGGAGTCAGATGCTGTTGTATATCTCGAGCTGCACAGTTAATGGTGCACTTTTGCTGGAAGTTTAGCCCATGTCACTTGCAAGGTCTCTTCAATCTATCCTTTTTATATTTTTGAATCTTTTATATCCGTGCATACTTTTATTTCTTGGTCTTCTTCCAAGAATCTCTTAAGAACTTAATTTTTTATTGTGTACTGATACTAAATATGATTATCGTGGGCTTGTCATGAACCTCTTCGAGTGGCTCTATCAAATCACCTTTGTAATTTACTTCAGGCCCTAAGTATGAACGGTGAACTATTGGACCAGATTGTTCAGCTTCTGACAAATGATAATATAGATCTTCGATGTGCAGTTATTGAACATATTGCTTCCGAAAAGGTAACTCTGTCCATTCTATGAACTTGTCTTAATATTGCACATGCACTTTTATGCAGCATGTTCTGTGTAACTTTTACGTTGTAACATACTATTTGCTTATAATATTTTAATCCTTGGCTGAATATCTTGACACATCGTTAAAAAAAAGAGATTCAGACAACTAGGAAATGGGCACAGTTGTTTAAAGCCTGAAGTTGTAATACTAATATACGAAGATATTGATAGTTCAAATTTATTGAACTTTTCTTTGTTTGGAATGACATCTTTTTTTCTAAAACTGACTTTAACAATCTCTTACGCCACATGGTTTTCTGTTTATTCTTCACTAATGGTTGTTACAGTTAAGTAAAGCTTTTCTGCTACTTTGGAGTTAGTTTCTTACTCTCGTTATCACTCTTGATTGACTTCAAACGACATGATGGCTTCTTCCTATATTTAACAGCCAATTATTTCATTCTTTGTGTGTTGAGCTGTGCTTCTTATTAGTATTAGAAAGTATATGGTCCTTGTCAAACAATTTATTTGATTCATTTGCCCATACTCTTTTAAACAGAAATGCTTTACCAAAAGTCTATGACTGGGGCCTTCTTTGCACAATGATTCTGCGATTTTGAAGCATCTTCTGGAATTTCTGGGATTCCTGTTTTTGTAGATAAAATTCGTCTACTGGGCCAAAACTTGTAGTCTTGGAGGCGATGTTACTTTACTGACTTGGTCCTTTTCCTATGTTAATTTATTGGAGCAGCTTCATCCTTCACCACATAAATTATTGAACCATTTTCTGGTTTCTGAACGAGTTACTGGCCTCTTGAAGCTTAGCAGCTACGTTCTGGTCTTCATTCCTAAATTTTTTGTGTTCTCTAGGCTTGATATTCTGTTAACCCAACTTTTATATTTTCTTCCTCTAACTTCTGCTTTCAAAATTTTGACCCGAAGAGACAAGCAAACCTGATCAAAATTACTAATATATGTATCAGAGTGCAGTTAAATAAAAAGTCTAAGAAAAACATGGTTACAATACACACTACCAATGTCAATAATATGAAATGTATTTTCAATAGTTTTCACTATAAAGCTACATGTGAGGAATCCTTGTTCGGTCCTCCTTTCACTATCAGATTTCTTACTATGTGCTCTATGAGCTAAATATATAGAATGTAAAATATCAGATTTCTTATAATTATGATGCTGTAATACTTATTAGTTGTCTATCTGAATTATAGAGCTCACTAGTTTATGGTATGTAAATCACAAGCTATATGGTTGTTTGTTGACATGACACTTTATCTTTAGCTAGCTGTAGAGCTGATTGATGGTGAAATAGGCCCCTCATTTGCCGCTATAAGGAAACAGCGAGAGACAGCTGGCTCTGCATATTATGATGTCGGTACCTATGCTCAAGGACCATTTAGTCGTGTTCCAGAGGCACTTTGCCCCAAACCATGAAGACTTTCAGATTCACAGCAGCGATATTACAATTAAAATATGCCCATATATTCTTAAGTTTGTGAAACTGATGTAAAACTACTCTTCGACCATCTCATGTTTCTTTCTACTATGTGCAGGACTTTGTGAGGAATATATGGCAGAACCAATCAAGCTAGAGTTCCAGCGTCGTACCTGCTGGCCCATCTGGTCTGGATGCCTCAGTTAATTCTTTTATGCCTCATGTTTATGGTTCCGGTTCTGGCCAGCTGAAACACAACCTATATCCAAATTCACAAGTAGCTCCAGGATTTAGTGCAGCTCAACACTTAGATCTTATCTAGGAAGATTCTGATCGCGGTTCTTCTCAACTTGGGTTTGTTCAATGTTTTTATCTTTATGATACATGTATTATATTATGTGTTTACAGAGAGCAGATGTAACTTTTGTAAAAAAAATTGATGCAGTATTTCTTCTAGCAAACTTGGACCAAATGATGGTGTTATCCAGCCATCTGTTGAAATCAGTACCATTGTACCTCCATTAGCTCCTACTGTTACGTCTCCTGAATTACGTATTCCTGAAACATCAACTGTGTCCAAAGTAAGCGATATTAGATACTGTGTATAAACCTCTATGTGAAGAAGTATGAAATGGCTTGCTGATGTCTTTTGATTTTATTTCATGACATAGTATAATCATCACCAAGGACTCTAGGTGCAGAATGTGTGGGAATTGCCTTGGTTGAATCGTCGTTGTCTACAAGTGACCCGCTTGATAAGTATCAAGTTTTGGCACAGAAGGTTCACAAATGCCCTTATTTGCTGATTTATTTTAACATACATTATTAGGTAGAGTTTGGAATCCAGTCTAGTATCTTCATTTTTATGGGCTTGGTGGTGGAGTTTCTGAGAAAGTGACAACAACAGCATCATTGGTAGCAACAACATTGGTAGCAACGACAACAGTAGTAACAACAACAACAACAACAGCGGGAGCAAAAATTAGAATTATGTATTTGTATTTGTATTTATATTTGTATTATAATTGCAATCAATATATTTTTGTTTATAAATTGTAATTTTTTTAAAAATGGACACATAATCAACAACATTTCTAAACTGTTGTAAGATAACATTATAACAACTTTTTAAACATTATAAAATTTATTTAGAATACTTTTAAACCATTGTTCATGTTATGATTACAACATACAAATATATATTACAACATTTGGCAAACATGATTGAATAAAATATACAACATTTGTTAAAATTTGTATAAACTATTTTTTATAATGTTTGCATACTGTTGTAGAAAATCTATGTACAATGTTTGTTAAACGTGGTATATGTTGTTTTTACCACAGTTGAAGAACGTTGTTGAAATTATGTTTACAACATTTGTAATACGTTTTTGAAAGTATTTTTTACAATACTTGCCAAATGTTGTAGAAAGATTTTTGTCAGCTTCTATAAATTTCAACAATGTTTCTAAATAGTTGTGGTAAAAAATTCTACAACATTTTTACAACTTTCCAATAAACATTGTAGAATATACCACCTCATTTACAACCCTGGATATAACAACCTTATATTAAATATTGTAAAAGATCTTTTATAACGTTTTTGCAACGTTGTAAAAGGAGTTTTTTCTTGTAGTGAGAGTATCAGGGAGAGCATGAGTATAAGTATTTAAGTTTCAGTGTGTATAGAGGCCTTTACAAATGTATTAGAGCGTGGGAATAATTATGGATCGGTGAATTGCATGATGGATAGAATGGTACTCATGTGACAGTAGTGTCAAGTGAATAGTGTCTTAGAGGGTATAAAGTGTTATATATGGTTATATTGCCAAGGCTTCTAAGTTACTATCTATAGGATATCTACCCAAATTTTTGACACTATCTATCATATGGCACTAACTCCTATACTTGAAACTCACGAAATACACTCTTACTAAGGTACTTCAAGGATCTCTCCTATATTTATTACACCAACCTTTTAGGTAATTTGACCTAGTTTGACCTCCATGACCTAGTATTGACCTAGAAATTATATTTCGATTTAGATACCAATGTTTAGCACACCAAAACACCAATTGACATTGACATTTCATATTTAGGTCCTTGTGACTCCAATTTGGACTCCACTTTGTGACTCTACTAGAAATCTTATTTTAAGTCGGGAGAGACCTTTCATTGTTCTATTTTTTATGCCACACTTGCTTTTTTGGCTTTGGTTTTTCTAACGTTTTTGTGAATATTTTCGATGGATTTCATTGCTTGTATTTTTCGTACTTCGTATTTCATATCAAACTTGGAATAAAAGGATAGAGTGCTCATTTATTGCTTATGTGATTTCAGGTGACCGCATAGGCACCGTTTAATGCAACCAACTTTTTTCTCTCACCTCAAGTAAATAAAGGTGAGTGACTGACCCTTCTTTCCCTTTTGACCTTCTTGTCTCAAATCAATTGATGCTATAAATACGAATAAAATGTTAGCCGTAGATGCACGGACACAAAGGCTTATTTTTCATAGAACTGTTGTGTACTTTATTTGCATACATAATTTGTAGAGCTATTACATGCTTGCTTTCACATAATACCACAAAACTGTGTTACACAAATATTGATGCTATAAATAAATATCGCAATGGTAAGGCGGGAATCGTTGAAATAGGTTAAGTCGTCTTACGTTGTTTGTAGACCATGCTTGAGTAAGTAACTTAGTCTTGCACATTCATGGACAACTTGTACACAAGGGTTATGTTCCTCGAACGGTATCCCGGGGGCTACAGGAACGATTCGACCGAGGAGGAACCTGGATAGCTGTGCTGGGTGTTAGCATGGGTTATTCGAGAAACTTTCTACGGGTACGCAATCGTGCTGGAAGGGTCGTCATCTAAACCAAGCTATAACGTCCAGGATGGCTAGATTTGCCAGTAACCTTCACATAAAACAAATGTAATTTTTGTTAGCTATGATAACAATTGACCGAAAGAACATGGTAAGTTCATGCTGCAACGGCATGCCCTGTCATGGGTAAGTTTTATGGTAGTTTACGTTGCTTATACCTACTGAACTCTTTCATGAAATTTACTATGATGGCTAGGAATATCACCAACTATATCATATAACTTCTTGAACCAAATGAGAGCATAGAATTTTAATTAGTCACCCACTAGTACACGACAATATTTGATCCTCGCTCTTCACAGGCGCTCCAAATCAACAAGGATGTGCTACTTAGCTGAAGGCGACACTAACTTGCTTTAAAGCCTCGTCCATGTGCCGAAGCCTTATTTTAATCCTTTTGAAGACTTCGCATTTCAGTCCAAATAAAGATTGGCTCGACTCCCCACGATAGCAGGTGTTTCAAATATTTTGGTTGTATAAAAGAGGATGTAATGTATGGAATGACTATCTCATCATCGTTCATTTTGTAAGCCGAATCAAGTTGTAAGCCCATGTGACAACTATTATACTAGAGTCTTATAAATTATATTTATTATCAATGAAAAGAAAAAAGTTCATTCTGTTTGAAATGTGTTATTCAATTTCTCTCCGTACTCTATTAAATGTTGTATTTTGGATAACCTTATGACTATGCCTTGTGCGAGCACAATTTAGGTTCGTACGAAATCACGCCCGAAGGACGACTATCGATTCTTCGAAATCAGGATGTGACATAATGGTATCAGAGCACAGTTTTACGACCTTAGCCTTCTGTCCTAAGTCTCGAACCTTTGACCTCGTATCGGTGAGATGTGTAGTTCTATACAATGAGCCCGTGAAATCTTTTGAGACTAATATGAGTTGTCTTCTATTTTAAGAAGTTAGAGAAGTCACGACCGAGGATGAGGCGAGCGCTTCAAGTGGCTCGCGTAGTTTGAGGGCCGAACCTTCTACCAATGTTATGTAAAGGATGTTGTGCATAATGAAGGCACACCAAAAACAAACTGAGAACCAGTATCGACAAACGGAGGCACGATAGGCCCAATTCGAAGCCAGGCTTGAGGCGTAATTCAAGGTGCAGCAAAACCAGTTTGATACTCTTCAACAGATCATCCAGACAGTTATGGCCAATAGCAATACCGCCACGACACATGCTGTCGTCGAACCTACGGCACGACCCGTCGAAGTCGATCCGGAGGAGCCCGTGTCCATCCAGTGGTACTAAAAAGTTACAACTTTGAGATGTCATAATTCAAGAAAGCGTGCCGCACATCTTTTAGCAGTACCTAAGGCCCTTCCATGGCGATCGACTGGTTGAAAGAGCTGGAAGACCACTTCGATCTCCTCGGCATTAAAGAATCCAAGCAAGTTGCATGCGCACACCTTTAACTACATTTGAACGCGCACGGTTGGTAGGTCATTGTCATAACTCATACCCGATGTAAGGGTACGAGGACGTGGGTACGTCTAGCCGACACCGCAACATCGACGGTAAAACAATAGTAACTAATACATCTCATGACCATTTATCAACCTGTCAATGATATCTCAACTCCAAAAGAAGGAAAATATATTAATAATACTCATACTCAATCACAATAAACTACAAGGAAGATAAATGTACAATAATGACATGAAAGATATGAAATGATAATCTATAAGAAGTCTAGAAACATAAGCATAACTCAAATTCACATCCAAAGTCTATGAGTCTAACTATCTCAACATAAACATAAGTCTCCGAAATAATAACATCTAATATGTCAGAAGCTGAAGACAAATCCAGTACTAATAGCAAAACTAGCTCAATCGCTAATAGTTGTGTCTCATGTACTGAAACTAGTCCCTCCCGAGCCACGGTCTCCAAGTCTACTCCCACTACATCATGAGGTTCATAGTAAGTAGGGTACCACTCCTCTAAATCTTCTGAAAAATATATTCTGTCAGGATTGGAGCGAAGCACACCTCTAATAATAGTTCAAGTAAATGATATAGACTATGTAACAGTAAATAGATAGAAATACAAGATAATTGAATAGGTACATGAATATAAAAAGTTACTTAATATCCCTATTTGTGTGTCATAAGTCAAAACAACTCTAGGTCGACTCCGTATTCGGTGTCATTTACTAAACACGAAAATTTAGGTATGGCCTAACTATCTCAAATACTGGTTCATGAAGTAAACTACATGTCTTATTATATGTCAACGAGTAAAGTAATTATAGGTCTAACTATCTAGGGCCATACCTAAATTTCTCTGCTTCTAACCATGGGTCAAAACAAGAATAAATCACATGAGCTTATCCAAAACATAAATTAGAGCCTAATTAGAATAATCTATAACTAATACAAAGTGTCAGATTCTACCCAAAGATTGTCAGATTCTACCAAAGATTGTCAGATTCTACCCAAATCACATGAGCTTATCCAAAACATAAATTAGAGCCTAATTAGAATAATCTATAGCTAATACAAAGTGTCATAGAGAATTTGATATATGTGTCACAAGTTTCAGAAGGAAAAACTCCTAAAATAACTCTGTGTCCTAGTGTATAATGGTATGGTCCACACGTATCCAATTGTAGATATGGATCTAGACACACACAATCAAAATATGTCTAAATAGATCTAAATTACCTAATGGCAAACATTCGGTACATCAATTTCAGAATTCTCCCAAATTGGGCACAAATCTTAATAAAACTTTTACATAAAGGGTCATTAGAAGCTAATTCTTCCTCCTATATTTAGTCCTAGTCCATGGGTGGATTCCTAATGGTCAAATTGAATAATTCGAGTCTAAATAGAGAATATGTTAAGATGTATACCTATTTGTCACTCCCGTTTCCGTTATACGTATTTTTTAGGATATGTATACGAATTTTTGATATTTGACAGGTGACCAGTATTTGACTTGTCTTGCTTGGCTTAGCCTTGGTTTAATCTTGACTTGATTTTGGTTTAAACTTTGGTTTAACATGGCTTTGTTTGGTTCATTTTGGTTTGAGATGAGAAGGGGTTGATATATAAGTCAACTCCACTCTCTCTCCTCCATAACTTCTTCATTTATTTCTTTCTTCTTCTCCACAACTCCTTCCCACCTACAAAGAAATCCTAGGCAAGTGCAACTTGCTTCATGATGGATGTCAAATTTTATTAGTCCATTCTTTTCTCTACTTAATTCTAAGGCTCTTTAGAACTTGACATTTTTGGTTTTGATGGTTGGATTCTTGTAGATATAAGTTTGTAGCTTTTCTCAATTTTTATTGGTTTTGATCTTTTAAACTTTGTTATTTCTGAAATCGATTTGTTTATGTTGTAGAAAATTTGATTCTACCCAATTTAGACCCTTGAAAGTCCTGATTCCGACTTATTTTGAGTGATTTATGCCCTTTTGAGTTCATGGGTTTCCATGAACTTCCATGAACATTTGGGAGATGTCTGGAGAAGATGAGCAGGAGGTATGCTGGCTGGCGCGTATGCTGGCACATGCTAGCTAGTACGCATGCTGATGCATGTTGGCTGGCGCGCATGTTGGCTAGCGCATGCTGGTTGGAGCATGCTGGCACTTGTTGGTTGGCGCATGCTATTGGCGCATGTTGGCGCATTCTGGTGCTGGCACATGATGGCTGGCGCGCATGCTGGTGCATGCTTGCTGGCGTATGTTGGTGCATGTTGGAGCATGCTGGCTCACGTTGGCGCATGTTGGTGCAAGTTAGAGCATGATGGTGCATGCTTACCCATCCTGGTCCTGGCGCCACTTGGCCCAGGCGCACTCTGCTCGCCCTGGCGCTTCTTGGCCCAGCCGTACTCTGCTCGCCCTGACGCCTTTTGTCCCAGGCGCACCCTTCTCGCTCTGGCGCCCTTTAGCCCGGCACCTTTTCAGTATAGCGTCTTTTGGTCCAGCGCCATCTGGTCCCGCTCCACTTGGTGGCTGGTGCCCTTTGGTCCAGCACCTGTCACTTTCCTTGCGCCACCTGACCAGCGCCACTTGTTGGCCTCGATACTCCCTTGTCCTTATCCCCGTGCATTTTCTCTTAGTTCTTGTTGTATATGCTTGTGATCTTATATGCGTCTTGTATTTGGCCTAACTTGCGACGACCCAACTTGATAGCTTGATACTATTGAACTTGACTTAGACATGAGCTTTGATCTTGACTTGAATATGATAATATGAACCCGTCTTGATAACTCTTGATAAGTGGCCCGTCGAGGCGCACTCCAGACAAGTACTCTTGACATGACAAGTAACCTGACATGACATATATAATCTTGAAAGGCTGTTGCGACAGCTACCCTAACATGCTATGTAGCTCTTGTCTTGACACCATGGTTGACTTTCTTGATTGAGCCTGTACAAGCTACCTGTCTTGTCTTGTATCATGTCTAGGACATAGATTCTTGGTTACCAAGGTCAGGAATTCATAGTGCAACTGACTAGGTTAATGACTAGATTGATCAAGTAGTTCATATAGAGAAAATTTTCCCAGTTAATGGCGATCCCGTTGTTCCGGCCACACCTGAGGGACTTGTAGCCTGCCGACGAGTAGGGCACATTTCCAACCCACTATCATGTGGGGCACTTCTTGAAAACATAAGTACTGAAAGTACACCAGTAATCTTGATAACTCTTGTAAATCACCTCGCTTGGATAACCTGGATAACTGCAGGGCTTGTGACTGCAAAAATATCTTGTTGCATCTTGCTAGTAAATAGGCATGTGATAACCCTAGTTAGCTAATGATAGCAAGCCATAGGACTTGATTGGCCATGCCTGAATGCTTGCTCGTAATTAGCATGGGAATTATATTCCATCTCTTAATGCAAGCTATTGTTTTATTCTAACCCTGTCTTCTTGTCATTTAAGCATGTTCATTTATTTAATATCTGCTGGTTTTGGTTCCTTAATGAAGCCTCCCTTATGGCACTTGCTCTTTCTGGGGTTTGACCCAGCTGGTTTTGTATGGCCAGATTTTGGAGTGATACCCGAGGATATTCTTGCTTATCAGCCAGATGTTGAACACCAGACGTAATCCTGGCAACGAGTGGATTTCTTATTTTGCTCTTCCACTCTATTGTAAATTATTCTTTTGAGGCGTTTAACCGTCGAGCAAGTGTTAGCTCATGTTGAAACTAAATTTCTGTTTGTCCAAGGGCTGTAACATGATTGACAAATCCTAGGGTTGATCATGTATGACTTAACTCTTGCTAGTCTCGCACATTGTATGACTAGCTTCATGATCATCTGAATATGTAATATTTGAGACGCCTTACTTTGTATGTCTGATGATCTAACATCTTGTACATTTAGTTGCTTGCTTAAGATTGAGACACTAGGCTTGTTTCTGACCATAGAGACTGATGGATTGTAGTTTAACCCTCATGCATCTAGACAGCCGTGACCGTATTTCGAGGTGGGTTACACTTTGATGTACGTAGCTGGCTATGTCTGTCCTCTACTCTCCAGTAATCTGGATCTGGAACGTAACACGGTTCAAGTGGTGGCCCATGCAGGTCTTGTAAATCAAGAATATGTGAGGGTTTTATCGAATAGATGTCTCTATCAGCATTTGCCTTTGATCTCTACTCGTGTTTTCTAATCTTCCTGAATCTTGGCTTGATAAGGTGCTTTATCCTTGATCTATCTTGGTCCTTCCTTATTGTTCCTCATGTCATTTTCTTCAGTGGCATTGTTCCTTGTCCTACCGATCAGCCGGATGTAGCCCAACCTGTGAACCAGCAACAACCTGGGGACTAAACCCATGCACTCAGGGCAACATCCCGAGTTATGCCTTCTGGGGAGCAAGAGCTGCTAGTTCAGCCAGCCCAGCCTGCAGAGCCTGACAATAGAACCCGGATGGGACTCATCTAGGAATTTCTTACATCACAAGATCATCGGGGCAATGCCCTGCAGTAGATAGTACAAGATGCTATGGGCAGAGTTGGTTATCAAGGTAACAATGCGGCTAACAGCTTCAAGCGTCTGAACCCTCCTTTCTTTGATGGTAGTAAAGATGCTATTGTCGCTGATGCTTGGCTACATGATAGTGAGGATATTCTGGTGGCAGCCCGGTTTCCAGAGGAAGAGAAGGTGGTCGTTGTGAGCTTGCAGTTATTGGACTTAGCCAACAGTTTATGGGCGATGCAAGCAGTTGGATTGGCGACACCTGTCTTGTGGGCGGTATTCAGGGACAAGTTTCAAATGAAGTACTTTGATGCAGTAGCTCGGTATGATCTGCAGATAAGATTCGACAATCTCTAGCAGATGGAAAGGATGGTCGATGGATATGCGGTCGAGTTTTCTAGGCTTAGTCGATTTGCTTCCACCTTGGTGGCGACCGAATTGGACTGAATGCAGCAATTCCAGCATGGACTCCACTAGAGATCATTCTAACAGTGGAGCAGTTTGAGCACCAGACCTTTGATGCTATTTTGAGAGCAGCTAGGAGGCATGAATATAACTCCCAGAGGATAGTAGATCGAACTGGAGGATGGAAGAGGTCTCATGGACGGTTGTCCCAGTCATCAACACCAGTCCCGACAGCTAGGGCTTTGACCATTGGAGTTCCTAGGTGGGCGGCCACAGTTTCGTCGCTTCAGCAGTCGACACCGATGTACCCTCAGCAACAGAGACAACAACAGTCTTCCACAATATATTGTACTCGTTGTGGGAAGCCTGGGCAGGTGGTTTCAGAGTGTCGCAGGATAAAGGGGTTATGCTTGGCTTGTGGGCACCGGATCACAAAACTGGGTCATGTCCGCATAGAGCTAGTTCATCTTCATCAACCCTAATCAGTCTATCGGTTAGGGCACCAGTATGACTGCAGCAGCAGCAGCATAAGTAGTACCAGGCTTCCGAGGCCGTTACCGCCTCAGGCTCAACAATATGCTCAGGCCCAAGATCATATTCAGAACAGGCAGAGAGGTCACCAGCAGAGGGGACCAATACCAAGAGGACAGGGTCAAGCTATGGCTAAGACCGTGGCAGAAGAATTAGCATTAGGCAAGGTGGTGGCAGGTACCATTCTCGTCAACTCTTTTCCAGTATCAACATTATTTGATTCCGGTGCATCGCATTCATTTATATCTTAACGATTTGCTATACTGATAGGACTGAAGCCCGAGTCATTATCAGTAAGGCTCAATATACTTACTGGTAGCGGTCTTGTGGTAGTAGATAGAGTCTTTTTCTTGTGTCGAATTGTAGTTAGCGATAGAGATTTTTCTGCTAGATTGATAGAATTTTCGATAGCCGACTATGATGTTGTCCTAGGAATGGATTGGTTGAAGGATCAATATGCAAGAATAGACTGCCATGTTGACAGGATTATTTTTGGTATTCCTGGCGAAGAAGAGTTTCATTTTCTAGAGGCGAAGTAGAACCTTCTCCACCAGTCTTGCAGATGGCGGTAGCAGCAGTAGTTCACTTTTCAAGAGTAGTAAAAGAATTTCTTGATGTATTTCCTGAAGATCTCCCAGGCATGTCGCCAGAGAGAGATATAGAGTTCACCATTGATTTGATTCCAGGGATGACACCAGTATCAGAGAGAGTCTATATAATGGCACCATCAGAGTTGGATATCCTATACAAGATGATTGAAGAACTCAGAACCAAGGGATTCATTCGTACTAGTGGATCACCTTGGGAGCCCCGATGCTCCTTATGAAGAAGAAGGATGGCACGTCAAGATTATGTATAGATTATCGTACCTTGAATTCTGTAGCAATCAAGAATAAATATTCTCTACCAAGGATAGATGACTTGTTCGATCAACTCAGTGGGGCAACAGTATTCTCAAAGATTGACTTGCGGTCGGGGTACTATCAGATCTGAGTCAGAGAGCAAGATATCCCAAAGACAACATTCAGATCGAGGTATGGGCATTAGGAGTTCCTCGTTATGCCATTTGGAGCGACCAATGCGCCAGCAGTATTCATGGATCTCATGAATCGCATATTCATGCCCTATTTGGATCAGTTTATGATAGTGTTCATAGATGACATCTTAGTCTATAGCAACAATAAATTAGAGCATGAATAGTATCTCCAAATAGTCCTTCTGATTCTCAGAGAGTAATAGTTATACGCAAAGTTCAGTAAGTACGAATTTTGGCTTGATCGTATTTCGTACTTAGGTCACATCATCACCAAAGGTGGGGTGGAAGTGGACTCCTAGAAGATAGTGGCTATAGAGACATGGCCAGTACCTAGCACCATCGCAGAAGTTTACAGTTTTCAAGGATCGGTGGGATATTACTGACAATTTATGTCAGATATTGCTCGGATTTAAGCACCATTGAGGAAGTTGACCTGCAATGATGTGCAGTTTTCTTGTACAACAGAGTGTCAGAGCTCATTCGAGAAGTTGAAGCAAAGATTGATGACGGGACCCATTCTCACGCTTCCAGATGGAACTGGAGGATTTTCAGTTTATTATGATGCTTCATGTAGTGGATTGGGATGCGTCTTGATGCAGCATGGCAAGGTAGTAGCTTATGCATCACGTTAGCTTTGTGATCATGAAAGAAATTATTTAACGCATGACTTGGAGTTAGCAGCGGTTGTTTTTGTCCTTAAGCTTTGGAGGCATTACTTGTACGGAGATCGGGTAGAGATTTTCACCAACCACAAGAGTCTTAAGTATGTGTTTACCCAGAAGGATCTTAACATGTTTCAGAGAAGATGGCTAGAGTTATTGGTAGATTATGACATCAACCAGCAGTATCATCCTAGGAAGGCCAATGTAGTTACAGATGCGTTGAATAGAAGAGCAGGAGCTTATTTTTTAATAGCACAGCAAGAGTTATTAGTGGATCTTCAGAAGATGGGTATAGAGATTGTTCTTCCTACTAATATGGCATTGATGGCCAGTATGCTAGTTCAGTCCAGTATAGTTGAGAGGATCAAGATAGCACAGTCATAGGATTCTAAGCTTCAGCAGTTTAGGGCAGAATATGAAGCAGGACGGAGACAAGAGTTATGCATTCACGAAGACGGCATGCTCTGACATAGAAGGCGTCTTTGTGTACCCATTGGTGACATCAGGCAGGAGATCATGGCAGAGGCTCACAGTTTGCAATATTCAATTCATCTCGATGGTACGAAGATGTATCGTGATATTCACCAGAATTTTTGGTAGAATGGCATGAAGAGGGAGATAGCCCGGTTTGTCTCTCGTTGTTTAGTTTGTCAACAAGTTAAAGCTAAACATCAGAGACCAGTTGTACTTCTTCAACCGTTATCGATCCTAGAATAGAAATAGGAGCACATTACCATAGATTTTGTAACTGGTTTATCTAAATCTCTAGCTGGAAGAGATGCTATTTGGGTTATAGTTGATCTGCTCACAAAGGTAGCTCACTTTCTTCCTTTCAGAATTGGCCAGTCAACGGATCAACTTGCAGAGATGTATCTTAGACAGATAGTCAGATTGCATGGAGTGCCAGTCAGTATCGTATTCGATAGAGATTCAAAGTTTATATCACACTTTTGACAGAGTCTTCAGGAGAGTTTAGGAACTCGTCTCAAGTTTAGTTTCACTTATCATTTGCAGACAGATAGTCTGTCGGAGCGTACGATTTAAACTCTTGAGGATATGTTATGATTCTGTACACTTGACTTCGGTGGTTCGTGGGAAGATCACCTGCACCTAGTAGAGTTCTCTTACAATAACAGTTTTCAGGCCAGTATCCAGATGGCACCATTTGAGGCACTGTATGGCAGAAAGTACAGATCACCTTTAGCCTGTGATGATGTAGGAGAAAGGCAGATGCGTGGTCCAGAAATGGTTATTCGAACTATCGAGGTGGTCAGACAAGTTAGAGATCATCTTCGAGTTGCACAAGATCGTCAGCGTCATTGGGTCAATTCTTATCGACGTCTTCTTGAGTTTTCTATCGGCGACCACGTATTACTTAGGATCTCTTCGACCTGTGGTCTCATTCGATTCGGCATTCGGGGATAGCTTAGTCCTAGGTATATAGGACCGTTTGATATTTTTGAGCGAGTAGGCGATGTGTCATATCATCTCGCTCTTCCGCCATCGTTACGTGAGGTACATGACGTATTCCATGTATCCCAATTATGACGGTATATCCCAGATCCAAGCCATATTCTTGATCATTCAGAATTGGTTGTTGGTACCAACCTTTCGTATGAGGAAAGGTCCGTATCTATATTAGAGCGAAGAGAGAAAGTACTCAAGAACAAGATTATTAAATTAGTCCGTGTTGCTTGGGATCATCACTCTTTGGGTGAGTCAACGTAGGAACATGAGGATGATATCCGATCGCGATATCCACACCTGTTTGGCTCATAAGGTATAATATCTTTCTTATGCTTTATGCTCTTCACTCCTTGCTTGCATGAATGGTTGCTGATTAATTGCTAGTCATAGATTACCTATGGTTAGTGTAGCTTGCCCCGATATCTCTAGCCTCTTGATTAAATTTCAAGGACGGAATTCTTTTAAGTTGGATAGAGTTGTCACTCCCGTTTCCCGTTATACGTATTTTTCAGGATACGTATACGAATTTATGATATTTGACAGGTGGCCTATATTTGACTTGTCTTGCTTGGCTTAGCCTTGGTTTAATCTTGACTTGATTTTGGTTCAACATGGTTCAACATGTTTTGGTTTGGTTCATTTTGGTTTGAGATGAGAAGGGGTTGATATAAAAGTCAACTCCACTCTCGCTCCTCCATAACTTCTTCATTTATTTCTTTCTTCTTCTCCATAACTCCTTCACACCTTTGAAGAAATCATAGACAATTGCAACTTGCTTTATGATGGATCTCAAATTTTATTGTTCCATTCTCTTCTCTACTTAATTCTAAGGCTCTTTAAAACTTGACATTTTCGGTTTTGATGGTTGGATTCTTGTATATCTAAGTTTATAGCTTTTCTTAGGTTTTATTGGTTTTGATCTCTTAAACTTTGTTATTTTTGAAATCTAATTGTCTTATGTTGTAGAAAATTTGATTCTACCCTATTTAGACCCTTGAAAGTCCCGATTTTGACTTGTTTTGAGTGATTTATGCCCTTTTGAGTTTATGGATTTCCATGAACATTTGGGAGCTGTCTGGAAAAGATGAGGAGGAGGCATGCTGGCTGGCGCACATGCTGGTGCATGCTGGCGCATGCTGGCTGGAGCATGCTGGCACATGCTGGTTGGCGTATGCTGTTGGTGCATGCTGGCGCATTCTGGTACTGGCGCATGCTGGCTTTCGCGCACGCTGGCGCATGCTGGTTGGCACATGCTGGCGCATGTTGGAGCATGCTGGCACATGTTTGCACATGCTGGCGCATGTTGGCACATATTGGTCCTGGTCCTGTCGTCTATTGGCCTAGGCGCACTTTGCTCACCCCGGTGCCTCTTGGCCCAGGCACACTCTGCTCACCCTGGCGCCTCTTGGCCCAGGCGCACCCTGTTCGCCCTGGCGCCTTTTGGTTCAGCGCCACTTAATTGGTGGCTGGTGCCTTTTGGTCCAGCACCTATCACTTTCCTGGCGCCACCTAACCAGCGCCACTTGTTGGCCTCGATACCCAATACCCTTATTCCCATGCATGTTCTCCTAGTTCTTGTTGTATATGCTTGTGATCTTACATATGTCTTATATTTGGCCTAACTTGCGACTACCCAACTTGATAGCTTGATACTATTGAACTTGACTTATACATGAGCTTTGACCTTGACTTGAACATGATAATATGAACCCGTCTTGATAACTCTTGATAAGTGGCCCGTCGAGGTGCACTCCACATAAGTACTCTTGACATGACATGTATAATCTTGAAAGGCTGTTGCGACAGCTTCCCTAACTTGTTAAGTAACTCTTGTCTTGACACCGTGGTTGACTTTCTTGGTTGTCCCTATACAAGCTACCTGTCTCGTCTTGCATCATATCTAGGACATGGATTCCTGGTTACTACGGTCATGAATTCACAGTGAATCTGACTAGGTTAATGACTAGATTGATCAAGTAGTTCATATAGAGAGATTTTTCCTAGTTACAGGCGATCCCGTTATCCTGGCCACACCTGAGGGACTTGTAGCCGGCCGACGAGTAGGGCACATTTCTAGCCCACTGTCATGTGGGGCACTTCTTGAAAACATAAGTATTGAAAGTACACCAGTAATCTTGATAACTCTTGTAAATTACCTCGCCTAGAGAACCTGGATAGCTGCAGGGCTTGTGACTGCAGGAACATCTCATTACATCTTGCTATTAACTAGGCCTGTGATAACCCTAGTTAGATAATGATAGCAAGCCGTAGGACTTGATTGGTCGTGCCTGAATGCTTGCTCGTAATTAGCATTGGAATTATATTCCATCTCTTAATGTAAGCTATGTTTTATTCTAACCCTGTCTTCTTGTCATTTAAGCCTGTTTATTTATTTAATCTTCTATTTATTATCTGCTGGTTTTAGTTCCTTAATGAAGCCTCCCTTGTGGCACTTGCTCATTTTGGGGTCTGACCCAGCTGGTTTTATATGGCCAGATTTTGGAGTGATCTCTGAGGATCTTCCTGCTTACAGCCAGATGGTGAACACCAAACGTGATCATGGCAACGAGTGGGTTTTCATATTTTGCTCTCCCACTCTATTGTAAATTATTTTTTTGAGGTGTTTAGCCACCGAGCAAGTGTTAGCTCATGTTGAAACTAAATTTTTGTTTGCCTAAGGGCTGTAACATGATTGGCAATCCTAGGGTTGATCATGTATGACTTAACTCTTGCCAGTCTCGCACTTTGTATGACTAGATTCATGATTATCTGACTATATAATATTTGGGACATCTTACTTTGTATGTATGATGTCTAACATCTTGTACATTTATTTGCTTGCTTGAGATTGAGACACTAGGCTTGTTTCTGACCATAGAGACTAATGGATTGTAGTTTAACCCTCATGCATCTAGACAGTCGTGTCCGTATTTCGAAATGGGTTGCACTTCGATGTACGTAGCTGGCTGTGTCTTTCTGTCACGACCCGCACCCACTGTTAGGGTACGAGAACGTAACAACGCCCAGCCTACACCGCAGTGTCGGCGATAGAACGCTGTCCTAGGTCACATCATCTAACAATATAATGCTAAGCAGATACAGTCTAAATCACATTTAAGGTAGAGCATGATAAGGTTAGATAAAACATAAAATCCAAAGAGATATGGGAGATAGAAGTCTAAGTGTCTAAGATACAAAAACCCAAAAATATATCTCAAAACTCAAATACAGTAATCAACAAAGTAAATACAACTCCAGACAAATGAAATAACTATCTAAACAACCTCTAAGGTGTCTCCTCTAGGCTAACAGGCAACCTCCAAGCTATCTGTAAAATTTATCAACAGGTCCAGTCAGGACAGGAACGAGCATATCTCATCTAGAAAACCCAAGTAAATGACAGAGAACTATAAAGCAGTTATAGGCAGTTGTATTGATGAAAATGGCAGTTTATATTCAGGTGATGGTAAGAAAGACAGATAAGGTACAAGGAAAGTAAATAACTAAACAAGAGAAGAATCATAGCAATGAAGTCTGTAAAAATAGAACTAGCTGAACCAGGGTAATATGATATGAAGTCCAGACAACAATGTAGACCAGTGTAACTCCAATGTAAGTCCAGTACAAGATGAATCTAATACAAGATGAATCCAGTAAGGGACGATTCCGGTTATAGTGATCAATGATTCCAGGGTGAGTCCAGCCTATACTCTAACACTGTGTTTTAAAATATCGAGATCGACATGTAAACGGCTGTGGGTAATCCGGCACACCTCTCACTGATCAGGCGAGAGATGGCTATCATTCCAGTAGATTCCAATAGGGATGATTCCAGTAATGGGGTATGTCTACATGTCTTACTCCAGTATTTCCCTTCCCAGCAAGTGAATCCAGAATTCTGACACAATGATTCAAGATGAGTCCAGCCAAAATATAATGATACCAGTAAATGATTCCAGTAAATGATTCCAGCAGGTGATTCCAGTAATAGAAGCCGAAAATGATGATACCAGTAATAGAGGCCAGAAAATAAATGTGTGTCGTATACATAAATCCAGTAATATCCACACGTGTTGTAACAGAGAATCATATACAACTAACTAGAACTGAAATACAGTAATTGACAAAATGAGAGAACTATCAGAGAATGTACTCGCCTGATAACCTGAACAGCTGATAAGTATAGGGGGTCCAACTGAAGCCACAGAGTCCTATTTAAAGCAACACAGGTTACAAGGTGTCTGGCTCCTAATTAGAACAACACAAGTCACAACATGTCCAGAAGGGTAATATAAAGCACTACAATGCATTCTACATGAATCTAGGTCAAACTAGGCCAAAGTCAACCCTTGGTCAACTCTGGTCAACTGCACTAGTCAAACTAGGTCAAACTAGGTCATGTCCTAACCCAGTAAGTCTTACTAGGCCTAACCAAGACTATCCTAGCAAGCACACATCAATACAAGGCTATACAAGCCAACATACACCCAACTCTATATAGCATGCAATTATTCAATACTCAAATAGGCAAGAATTTACATTAGAAATACACTAGGTAATCTATTACTTTAAGCTATATATGTCTACACATATATACACATGCATATATTGGTATTCAACATTAGGTCTATAATCATGGCATTTCAAATGGTTATATAAACTTATATATTACAACACAATATGCTAACATATATATAATATACATACATAGCTAAGTTAAGTATATTCATAAATACTTATTTAAGAGGCTATGTGTGTGTATGTGAACATGGCAAAGGGGCAAGTGAGGGTTAAATGGGCATACATAGTGTATACATATCAAAGAGTGTCAAAGTGTAAGTGAACAATGTGTCAAGTGTGATAGTGTCAACATAGTGTAAGGGGGTACATGAGGTAATATAGGATTTGTGTTAACATAGAACATTACATCTCATTAACTTGTATATTGCATACACTACATCTATTATTACATTACATTTATGCTTGCATTCATTCATCATTCATTATTCTCTTGCACCACTATATGCACCATACATTACATACTATGGAACCTACATATTCATTACAAGCCATACTTATACATGCTTACATTAGATAGGATACTTACACCTCATACATCATTTATTTAACCATTTACTCATGCTTGTATTCTCTATTTAATTATATAATGTATATATATTAACATGGGTTAAAATCAAATAGAACATTATATTACACACAAGGGTGCACAAAATGCATATGCCGAATAGTAACTCCTACTAATAATTAATACTGTACCATCTCAGCATGAATTAAAATTTAGGATCAAAGTATGTTATAGATCTATGTGTTAGCTTTCCAAAACTTTAAACGGATCGCGTTTTCGTTTCCGGAAACTCCCGGAATCGCAAAAACACCGAGAACGCGTTTGTCTTTCGTACAGCTGACACTAAAATAATTCTCCAGAAAGTTGCAGAAAGAATTAGGCCTATTAATACATGTTTTTGGAAAGCTAACTTTAATACACTTCTTTTAAAAAAAATGGGAGATTAAATCGAGCTTTGAGCTAGAAGTTATGATATTTCTAAGTTAGGGCTGAAATTAAAAATGTGGATAAAAATCATGACGGATTTAGGTAGTTTGAGACAAAAGAACACAAGTATATAACATAATATATCAAGAACTCACTCTCTACACTAATATGTATATATGAGACACTATAGAACACATCTCCAATACAAAAATATGAGATTAAACATGTAATAATTTATTCATACATAACAACAACACATAGTGTGTCCAAATTTGGGATTTTCCCATATGGACACAACCACAACACAAAGGACACTCCTATGACCTCCAAATGGACACAAAATGGACACAAATGAAGATACAATTATGGGGTCATTCCTATGGGTTTAAAATAGACCTATATACATAAGAAAATGAAAAGAAGAAGGGATTTATACCTCCCGGTAGATCGAATCGAAGAAAAGCCTTCCCGGAGCGACACCGACACGTAGAGATTCCAAAAGGACACGAACGAGCTCCTAATCCTCCCAAACTTGGGTAGCTTCCTCCTTGGCTAGAATGGAGAAGGAAAGAAGAAGATTTGGTGGTGAAATAGAATGATTTGGTGGAGAAATTGCTAGGGATTGCTCTCTAAGAATTTGGGGAAGAACAAGAGAGAGAGTGTGGATGAGAATAATGAAATGAACTTGAGCCTATCCTCTCCCAAAGTGGCTGGCCATATGGGACTATTTGTCCTATTATGGTAAGGTCCAAAATGCCCCCACTAACCTATTCTATGAGTATTAGGAAAGGGCTAATTGGTTCGGGCTAAATTAGTCATTCTAAAGTCTCTAATAACACTAACCTTATCCATAATAATTAGTCTAACCTCTAACTAAAATATTTCTATCATGTGGACTAAAATTAATATCATGTGGGCCATGCCTAACTAGTGTGTGGGTCCCACTAGAGTCAAACTACCCCCGGGTCCCCGTTTCAAGTCGGATTGAGTTGAAATTCGAACCCGACTCAAATAACCCCAAAACAATATCATAAATAATAAAATAATATCAAAATAATTCAAAGAGGTCAAAGGCAAAAATATCCTTAGGCCAAAAATGACATTAAAATATCATAATCACATGGTTAGGCTCTAGGTCAAACAGTCTATAGGATTTCACTAGCAAAACGTCAAAACCACAAGTCATTGATTTAAATAATTTTAAAATAATTTAAAATCACCAAAAATCATATCATGATTTAAATATTATTATTAAAATAATTATAAACACAAAATTTCAAAATTACCCTCATTTGGGAAACTGGGTGCTACAACTCTACCCACCTTTGAAAAATTTCGTCCTCGAAATTAAAATGTCCATACTCCCTCTAGGTCAAACCCCCACAATCAAAGTCCCAGATTAAAACAAATCATATGATAAAAAGGACGACATACAGGGTCATGGCATACGGTGGTAGTGAAAGTCTCATCTAGGTATACTAGTCATGCTAACCGAAACGGTCATAGGGTATCAAAACGTACAAGCAATTTAGGGTGCTAAACTAGAGAAGTTACAGAAACAACAAACCATCAAAACTGTAAGGCGGTCTACCATCCTATATAAAACTGGTACTTATCAAAACAAAATAAAGGCAACTACCAATTATCTGAAAAAGGGTACAGAAAATCAAATTCAAATATTAAGGAATTGAAAATCACTTGCATTGAAATCCAAATCACAATATATATATACAGAGAGAGCGTTAGAGAGATAAAACTAGCATTATGTAATGTTATGTGGTTTGTGTATGTATGGATGTATGTGAAATATACATGAAATTGTATATGAGCTATCCTGTTACACTACTCATGGCATATGGGTTAACAACCTACAATACACAACCTATTTAATCATAACATGCATGGCTAACCAAAAACATCTATAAGAGGTAGAGATTTAGTTATGTATATACATATATTATAACATGTATGCCTAAGCTCAATATATATCTATACAAGTATGTGATCATAACATAGAGAGGAAATGTTAGGTTACATGACAGCGTATACTAAGTTAGGGTGTGTGTGTGTCCTTGTACAGGCTTATATCTTAGTATTGAAAGGTTAAACCCAGTTTTAGTTCAGCATTTACATACAAAATCTGAAAATAAGCTAACATTTAAACCAGTGTAATATTAACATAATGCAGTCTCAGATTTTACAAATTTAACATAACTTAACCGATTTCTCTAAAAATTGAAACTCTGCAGATATCATACATGTGCAGTTATGTAGACAAAACTAATAACATGAAATTTATATTTAAATTACGAATTTAAACTGGAAAAGCAGAAAACCAGAAATATTGGGGTTTTGAAAATTTTAACATTAACAACATATTAATATGTATTTAGATAGGTGGAAAATCAAGTGTAGCATGCATACGTATCAGGCAAGTGTCCACTATGTAAATATACTCATATATTCTCATGTCCCAAAAAAAAATTAATTCTACGTTAAGACCAACATTTAGATTCCTACCAAGATCGCAAAATAGGTGATTGACGAAATCAAGGCAGTTTTATTATTATTATTCAATACTAGAATAATAGCAAGAAGGAAATAACGATAAAAGCTGTTTGCTTATTTGCCTAAAAGAAGGAACCATTTTGAAACCAGAGCTAAATATCAAATCCAAGATAAAGTCTAGCAAAATCATCGATTCATTGTATTAAGAAGAAACTCATAGCAAGAAGTTGCACAAGCTACTCCTAAGTTAAATAATTAGAAGCAAAACAAAGAAAAACAAATAATAATTCTTTTTGAAGGACTGCATCAAAGTAGAGAAAATATGCTTGAAAATATTTAAGGTACAATCTGATAATCATATGCGTCTATCCAAAATCATGGTACTCTAAATCCCCGTCATACTAGTAAGCAAGGCTACGATAATCACAGAGTCCTTAACTTATGCACATACCTCTAGAATCGTGGTATTTAACATTTTTGCGTTGTCGCTAGCTTGGCTGCGAAAACCTTAAATTCCCACACCTGAGAAATATATCCAGAGTCAGACTATATGTCTTCACCATGCTGTCTAATGTGACTATAGAAGACTAGATTCCATAACATAGATGACCTAGCCCATATAATTTTATCTCGTCAAAAAAAATTAAATTAAATCAACAATAAATACCCATAAATTAAATCAAATTTATCAACGAACTTCAAAATTCAAAATGAACAAAAATCCATCAAAATATAACTCGGATGCAACAGCTATCATCAAGATTCAAAATTCGACAATCATTCATCAAAATCAATGAATACAACTCAAATTCAACCATAATCCATCAAAATCAAATTTAACAACAGTAAGTAAAAATAAATCAAATCAAGGGATAAAAGAGTTCTCAAATCGAAGTTAAAATAAGATTCTCAAGGGTCATTCCGGGAATCTCTCAAGGGTTCCTAACTGTGATTGAGTACCTTCAAGATATATCCTATTCCTACTGCAGGCTGTAGTTGTACTCAAGTTCGAATACCACTACATAAACTCGACCTGCATGGGCCACCACTATATACGTGTCACGATCCGCACCCACTGTTAGGGTACGAGAACGTAACAACGCCCAGCCTAGACCGCAGTATCGGCGGTAGAACGCTGTCCTAGGTCACATCATCTAACAATATAATGCTAAGCAGATACAGTCTCAATCGTATTTAAGGTAGAGCATGATAAGGTTAGATAAAACATAAAATCCAAAGAGATATGGAAGATAGAAGTCTAAGTGTCTAAGATACAAAAATCCAGAAATATATCTCAAAACTCAAATACAGTAATCCATAAAGTAAATACAACTCCAGACAAATGAAATAACTATCTAAACAACCTCTAAGGTGTCTCCTCTAGGCTAGCAGGCAACCTCCAAGCTATCTGTAAAATTTATCAACAGGTCCAGTCAGGACAGGAATGAGCACATCTCATCTAGAAAATTCAAGTAAATGACAGAGAACTATAAAGCAGTTATAGGCAGTTGTATTGATGAAAATGGCAGTTTATATTCAGGTGATGGTAAGAAAGACAGATAAGGTGCAAGGAAAGTAAATAACTAAACAAGAGAAGAATCATAGCAATGAAGTCTGTAAAAATAGAACTAGCTGAACCAGGGTAATATGATATGAAGTCCAGACAACAATATAGACCAGTGTAACTCCAATGTAAGTCCAGTACAAGATGAATCTAATACAAGATAAATCCAGTAAGGAACGATTCCAGTTATAGTGATCAATGATTCTAGGGTGAGTCCAGCCTATACTCTAACAGTGTGTTTTAAAATACCGAGATCGACATATAAACGGCTGTGGGTAATCCGGCACACCTCTCACTGATCAGGCGAGAGATGGCTATCATTCCAGTAGATTCCAGTAGGGGTGATTCCAGTAATGGTGTATGTCTACATGTCTTACTCCAGTATTTCCCTTCCCAGCAAGTAAATCCAGAATTTCGACACAATGATTCAAGATGAGTCCAGCCAAAATATAATGATACCAGTAAATGATTCCAGCAGGTGATTCCAGTAATAGAAGCCGGAAATGATGATATCAGTAATAGAGGCCAGAAAATAAATATGTGTCGTATACATGAATCCAGTAATATCTACATGTGTTGTAACAGAGAATCGTATACAACTAACTAGAACTGAAATACAGTAATTGACAAATAAATGAGAGAACTATCAGAGAATGTACTCGCCTAATAACCTGAACAGCTGATAAGTATAGGGGGTCCAACTGAAGCCACAAAGTCCTATTTAAAGCAACACAGGTTACAAGGTGTCTGGCTCCTAATTAGAACAGCACAAGTCACAACATGTCCAGAAGGGTAATATAAAGCACTACAATACATTCTACATGAATCTAGGTCAAACTAGGCCAAAGTCAACTCTTGGTCAACTCTGGTCAACTGCACTAGTCAAACTAGGTCAAACTAGGTCATGTCCTAACCCAGTAAGTCTTACTTGGCCTAACCAAGACTATCCTAGCAAGCACACATCAATACAAGGCTATACAAGCCAACATACACCCAACTCTATATAGCATGCAATTATTCAATACTCAAATAGGCAAGAATTCACATTGGATATACACTAGGTAATCTATTACTTTAAGCTATATATGTCTACACATATATACACATGCATATATTGGTATTCAACATTAGGTCTATAATCATGGCATTTCAAATGGTTATATAAACTTATATATTACAACACAATATGCTAACATATATATAATATACATACATACACTACCAAATTACGGTACTTTAGCGACGGCAAATTAGCGACGGAAATTTTCCGTCGCTATCACCGTCGGATCACCGACGAATTTTTGACGGAATACCGACGGAAAGCAGTGGACAATTTTTTTTAATTTTTTATGTCCATATCCGTCGCTATGCCGTCGATAGGTAGTCGGCCAAGTAGCGACGGTTTTATATCCGTCGCTAGAACGTCGCATATTTTGGCGGCAAAAGTCTAAAATATTGGCGCGAGATTTACTGACGACTTAGCGACGGAATAATCCGTCGCTACTCGCACGAGATTTACTGACGCATTAGCGACGGAATAATCCGTCGCTACTCCGTCGCTAAATTTACGTTCCAGACTTAAATTGAAATGACGGGGGGAACTTTTTCATTCTCTCCAAATTTTACTCTCTCTCCTCTCTATCTCTCTCTCTCCCGCGGTGATCGATCGGCGACCCCCTCTCCTCTCTCTCCCGCGGCGGTGATCGGCGACCCCCTCTCCTCTCTCTCTCCCAAAGGTAATCCCCTCTCCCTTTCCCTCTCCCTCTCTCTCTCTCTTTCTCTCTCTCTCTTTCTCGCTCTCTCTCTCTCTCGCGCGCGCGCGGTGGTCGTGGGTGCAGCGGGCCGGGGGCGTCGGGGGCTGCGGGGGCGGCGTCGACTGTGGGGGGCGGCGGTGGCGGGAGGTGTGGAGGGGGCGGTGGGAGGGGGCGGGAAGCGTTGGAGGGATGGGGGCGCGCGGGGGCTGGCCGCGAGGTGCGGGGGGTTGAGGAGGGGGGCTGGCCGTGCGCGGAGGGCGGGGGGTGTGGAGGGGACGGTGGGATCGAGGGGGCGGGCAGCGTTGGGGGGGTACGATGGGGGCGGGGGCTGGCCGCGGGGTGCGGGGGGAGGGGGGTATGTGTGGAGGGGGGCTGGCCGGACACACACACACACGGACACACACACACACGGACACACGGACACACAGACACACACACACACACAGACACACACACACACACACACGGACACATACGGACACAGACACACGGATACACACACACACAGACATATATATATATATATATATATATATATATATATATATATATATAGGCATAATTTTAAGATGCTTAATTAGTTTATCTTATATATATAAGGTAAACTAATTATGGTAAACTAATTATGCCTATATATATCTATATATAGGCATAATTAGTTTACCTTATTTTAGAGTATGACTACGTAGCTAGTGTGTAGAGTAGTATATGGTTACTAGATCCTAGTGTAGAGTAGTATGTAGAGGAGTATGGCTACTAGTGATATATAGATATGTAGGTCCATGTGTATCTGTATCGGACTATCGCTATCGGTATCGAACTATCGCTATCGGTATCGGACTATCGCTATCAGTATCGACCGTATATACTTAGTATCGGGCGTAGCGGATTAGTATCGATCAGTATATAGGTTTGGGTTAAGATCAAGGTTCAAAGTATCGGTATCAGAATAGTAGGCCGAATAGGAGGCCGAGATAGTCGAATGTGAAGAAGGGAAGAAGGGAGGAGCAGATGGGTTCAGAGCCATGGTGGAGGAGGAGAAGTAACATGAGAGCAGTTTCCGCCGTAACATCTCCTGGCTCTGCTGGCAACTGAAGTCCAGATGCTACAAAGGATGATCCTTCGCTGAAATCGACTACAACACCCATCAGTTCAAGTTCATTCCTATATGAGTATATTCCAATGCCATAGAGGAAGGTCAACAAACTGATGTCTTCTATGGCATTGGAATCTACTCATATAGGAATGAACTTGAACTGATGGGTGTTGTAGTCGATTTCAGCGAAGGATAGTCCTTTGTAGCATCTGGACTTCAGTTGCCAGCAGAGCCAGGAGATGTTACGGCGGAAACTGCTCTCATGTTACTTCTCCTCCTCCACCATGGCTCTGGACACATCTGCTCCTCCTTTCTTCCTTTCTTCTCGACTATCTCGGCCTCCTATTCGGCCTACTATTCCGATATGCATTTGATACGGTCTACCTAACCTATATACTGATACTAATCTGATACTCTCTGATATTAAGTACATCCGGCTTACTAGCTAGCGGATCCACCAGTTACATGATTATATACTAATTATGTTAGATTGTGATACTAAGTAGCCTCGTCGTAGGCCTAGCGTGTTATCCACAAGTTTAGTTTTTCTTACGATATGAGTATCGGTATCGGGCTATTAATTCTTATGTTTAGTTTGTCTTACGATACAGATATTCACATCAATCGAGCATGAATCGTTACTTTGTTGATCGTACATGGATGTACAAACGACAACACAAGAGCAGAATTGGTGTGAGTGACGATTTTCAGGCAGGTGTGGAAGTATTTCTTAAGTATGCCATGAGCAAAACTCAGTACATGGACGATAACAAAATCAAGTGTCCATGTGTTAATTGTCACAATAGACGTTTCGAAGAAGTGATGACTGTGAGAGATCATTTGACCCGTAAGGGTTTCGTACGTGATTACGGCCTGTGGTCATCGCAAGGTGAATTATATTCAGAAAGACAGGCTGCAGAAGCTGGTACTTATGCTTTTGATGATAATGCTGCAACGGATGTCCTCGAAGACGATGGATGCTCTGTGGATTATGGAGACATGCAGAACCTTGCACGAGATATGGTGTATGCTGCGGCAGGACCTAATTTTGATCCGGAGGATCCTAATCCCGAGGCAAAGGAGTTCTATGATATGTTTAAGGACGCAGATACTCCTCTATATCCTGGTTGTGAGACTCATTCCGTACTGTCAGTGACGATGCGGTTGTTGAACATAAAGTCTGATTTTAACTTGCCACAAGCTTGCTATGATCGGATCACACAATTAACTAATGAGGTGTTACCGAAGGAATCAAAAGAGCTCCCAAGAAACTTCTACAAGTCAAAGATGATGGTCCGACAACTGGGACTGGGGTACGAGAAGATAGATTGCTGTCGCAACGGATGCATGTTGTATTACAAAGAGAATTACGTATTAGAAAGTTGTTGGTTCTGTAATGCGGATCGTTACAAGACAGTACAGGGAAAAGGAAATTCAACTAGAAAATGACGTCCTTACAAGTATATACATTACTTGTCGATCACGAAGCGCTTACAGAGGATGTATATGTCTCTGAATACAGCAGAACACATGACGTGGCACAGTGAAGATCGCATAAAGGACGAAGGAGAATTGTCACATCCTTCGGATGGGGACGCGTGGAAATATTTTGATTTGTGTCATCCAGATTTTGCTGCAGAGCCTAGAAATGTACGCCTGGCGCTATGTTCTGATGGCTTCGCCCCTTTCGGACAGTCGGGATCTCAATACTCATGCTGGCCGGTCATTCTTACCCCTTACAATCTGCCACCATGGATGTGTATGAAGACTCCTTATATGTTCTTGACAGCTATCATACCCGGTCCCAAAAATCCGACAAAGAACATCGATATATATTTACAGCCGTTGGTGGATGAGCTGAAACAGTTGTGGGAGATCGGCGTCACGACCTATGATATTTCCAGAAAATAAAACTTTCAGATGAGAGCTTCACTCATGTGGACAATCAATGATTTTCCAGCATACGGTATGCTGTCGGGATGGAGTACGCACGGCAACATGTCTTGTCCGATATGTATGAAAAATAGTAAAGCGTTCCGCCTTAGACATGGAGGAAAAACTTTTTTCTTTGACTGTCACCGTCAATTTCTGCCAACGAGACATCCTTGGCGAAAGAACAAGGACGCGTTCAGATATGGAAAACAAGAATTTTCTGAACCTCCCGCCAGATTGTCGGGATACGATATTTGGGAAGATGTAAAGGAATTGCCCACCGTAATGGAAGATCCATCGAACAATCGTGTCGAGGGGTTCGGACAAAGCCATAACTGGACCAAACGGAGTATCTTCTGGGACTTGCCTTATTGGAAAGATAATCTTATTAGGCATAATCTTGATGTCATGCATATCGAAAAGAATGTGTTCGATAATGTCTTCAATACCGTTATGGATATTAAAGGAAAGACGAAGGACAATCCAAAAGCAAGACAAGACATGGCCGAGATATGCAAACATCATAATCTAAACTTGATACAAAGGGGAGCTGGTGGACAAGTAACTAAGCCGATAGCGCCATACGCATTGAGCAAGGAAGATAGATTAATAATCTGCAAGTGGATATCTACTTTAAGATTTCCCGACGGCTATGTGTCGAATTTGTCTAGATGCGTTGATCTCAATGAACGCAAGCTAACAGGAATGAAGAGTCACGACTGCCACGTGTTTATGGAAAGATTACTGCCCATTGCGTTGAGAGAGTTGTTGCCTTCTGCTGTATGGGTTCCGTTGGCCGAGCTGTCTACATTCTTCAGGGATATCTGTTCAACTAAGCTCACGGTGCAACATATGATACAACTTGAGGAGAAGATTGTCTTAACAATTTGCAAGTTAGAGAAAATATTTCCATCGAGTTTCTTCGACAGTATGGAGCATCTACCGATTCATCTAGCATACGAAGCCCGTGTCGGTGCATCTGTTCATTATCGATGGATGTACCCCTTTGAAAGGTAAATAAAAATCGATATAATTTAAGTGGATTTTACAATTCATTGTTAATTCTCAAGATAATTTGTCTCTCTAGGTATCTACATCATCTAAAGAAGAAAGTTGGCAATAAGGCTCATATAGAGGCTTCGATATGCGAAGCATATCTTATCGAGGAGGTGTCAAACTTTTGCTCCATTTATTTCGATACTCATGTTGAGACAAATCGAAATAGACCTCAAAGGAATGACGAAGACGTTGAGGAAGGAGGTATATTCAATTTAAGGGGCAAGCCTATTGGGGCTAGTAAGAAACGGTGGTTGAGTGACGATGAGTATGATGCCGCTCACCGATATGTCTTGTTAAATTATGACATACAAGAAGTGAGAGATTTGGAGAAGTAAGTGACTACACCTCGTTATAATCTCTAATTTGGTGAGGTAAGTGACTACACTAATTTTTATTCTCTCTAACAGTGTATTTAGAGATGAAGTCAAAATAAGGACACCCGATATTACCGATGAGGGACTTCAAAGAGAGGTTGATTTTACCTTTTCGTCATGGTTTCGAGATTACGTAAGTAACTGAGATAATATGTTATGCGGCTACCATTTAAATATATATATGCCACTAATACATTTAAAGTTTACAGGTTTTATTAGCTGAACCAAGTACACTCACAAATGAGAGCATCCGTTATTTGTCATTGGGACCGAAGAAGCATGCAAAGACTTGGTCCGGCTATGTCGTTAATGGCTTCAAGTTTAAGACAACTCAACATCCTATAAATGCAGAATTTCTCAATGACGACTTCAGTACGAAGCATTCTGGTGTTTGTATAAGAGGCACAATCTATGACGATGAGCCGGACTTTGACTATTATGGAGTACTTCGGGATATTGTAGAATTACAATATAGTGCCCCATTTGATATGCATATTGTTATGTTCAAATGTGAGTGGTTCGATACGACACCAAATATTGGTTGGAGAATCGATAAACAATTTGGATTCGTCGATATAAATCATCGCAGGAGGTATAGAGGGTCCGACACGTTTGCGATAGCAAGTCAGGCTGTTCAAGTCTACTATACAAGCTACCCAAGGCGTCGTAGAGATCGCTTTGACTGGTGGGCAGTATGCAAGATTAAATCTAGAAATACATTCAACGTTGGAGACCCAGCATACCAAGAGGACCAGATCGAAAAGCTCCAATATTTGGGACAACAGTCTTGTGACATGGATGTTGAATTAGAGGTTGATATACCTCTTGCTGATGAAAATAGAGGGGAGGAAGAGGTTGATATACAAGACTTAGATGTCAACCAGGGGAGAAAGAGGCGTCTTGTCCCAAGTATTGAGACTGAAGAAGAAGAAGAAGAAGAAGAAGAAGAAGAAGAAGAAGAAGAAGAAGAAGAAGAAGAAGAAGAACTTTATGAGGATGAGGATGAGGATGAGGATACAGATGAATTCGACGATGAGGATGATGATGATGATGAGGCCGAGGCCGAGGAAGAGGACGATGACGATGATTAAATATCGCTATATTTCAGTTGTATCTTGAAGCACCCAATATCTAGTCTCGAATCCTAAATTACCCTATTATATTTGAATTTATAATTACAAGTCTAGTGGAACACAAGATGCCCTTTCATCAAAAGTTACAAGAATTGTACTTTGTTGTATTGGTGCATGATTTTATCAGATTTTGTGTATCTAGCTTTTATTCGTACTTCACTTCTGATTGTAATATTTATTTCAGTTTGGGATATTTGCGTATTATTGTATGAGTTTCTTTTTGCAGATGGCACTCCTAGGCCTACTCGTCTGGGCGGCACTCATCGCCCTGCTGCTGGTATGGATATGTTTAGGTTTATATTCATTTATAAATCTATGTTGTCGGTATTTTGTTTATGTGTTCTATTTACAGGGCATGGTTGCGAGCACCCGTACTGGTGGTGCTGGCCGTGGTCGTGGCGGTGGCGGCGGCGGCGGCGGTGGTGGTGGTGGTCGTGGGCGTGGGCGTGGGCGTGGGCGTGGTGGTAGCGGTCGTGGTCGCCAGCCGCATTCCCCGGATGTGACCTCCGAGCCCGACTTGGAGAGCCCGATCACAGGCTCTTCCCGCCGTCATTCTTCCTCGGTGCCACCGATATCGTCGTCGAGGCCTGTGACTCCATCCGCTAGCGGATCCGTTCCGCCACCGGATGTACCAGCGGATGCAGCAGCAGATGCAGCAGGGGGCCCAGCAGTTACTGTAGGGTGGGCTTCGGAGTACCCCGGGATTCAGTTTCATCCTGATACCGGGGAGTACATTCGCGGACCCGCGGATCCCCCGACGCCACCAGAGAGGCTGGTGGGCGAGTTCCGACGAGAGCTATGGCCCGCTGGTGAATCGTAAGTAAATTTAAGTTAATTTATTAAATTTGTTTCATTTATTCAAGTTAACAATCCAGTCGTTGCTTCTTTATAGGTTTTTCCCGTGGGATGCTGCCCGGATTCTAGGGCGCATTATCCGGGATAACTACCATGGCCCCTACATCAATTTTTCTGAGGTGCCTCAGGACATGAAGTACGTTTGGCTCGACGAGATGAGGGTATAAATCCGTCGATGAATTATTAATTATTCTTTAAATCATTAAATTTTTTATTACGTGATATTTGAATTTGTATGTCAGAGGACGTTCTGGTGGCCCCCCCATTGCGAGGAGGCGATCCGCAGGACCTACAAAGCCGCCGCCGGGAAGAAGATACGGGATGCGGTGTACGACCTTCGTACGGCGCATACGAGAAAGGACTGGATCCGGGCGGAGTACTATGAGCAGATGTTGGAGAAGATGGATACTCCGCAGTTCAAGCTGAAATCGGAGAAAGCTAAGGCTAATCGACAGGGCGCGGGTCTGCATACGGAGGGATCAAGGCCCCACGCATCGACGCGTGCAGATTTGGTGAGATAGCACAAATTCAAATTCATTCTATTATTTAATTTCATACTGTTAATATACGAAGTTAATTAAATTCTACGTATGCAGGTCCGACGGGCGGTGAAGCAGGGGAAAGAGGCGGAGACGGTCACCGCTCACGATGTATTCGTGCATACGCACAAGAGGCGGAAGGACGGGAGCTTCGTCGACGCGAGGGCCGAGGAGACTGATGTAAGTACTTACGTTTATGAGATTTATGTTAGAAATATAATTATTGTTAAGTTAATTAGATAAACTTAGGATTCAGACTATAACTTAGGGAAACATAGGATTTATATTATAACTTAGGAAAACTTATAGTACAAACACATTCATTGGATAGGCTGCGTATCGTGAGGCACTTAGTCGGCTTGAGATCGAGCCCCCTTTCGAGAATGTCGGCGAAACGACGCCCACCCAGACGCACTCTTCTATGGCCGCTCGCTACGACGACGTGTTCGTAGAATCCGTCGGCGGCGTTAGGAAAGGGCGCGTCTACGGCTTAGGTTCCATGGCGCCCTCGTTGCAGCCGTCCCCGAGATATCCACCGCCTCCGCCTCCTCCAGCGCCCCCGGTTGACGATGTGAGGGCGCAGCTTGCGACTCTGACCTCCGCGGTGTCAGATTTGCGGGCGATAGTATTGGGCCGCTATCCGTCTGCTTCCGGTCCGTCTGCTCCCGGTCCGTCTACTGCTGCTGCCGGTGCTTCGGATCGACCTGGTCCTTCTTCCCCCGGACGGCTTTCGTTTAACCGCTCTGCGGACGCCCGCATCGTATCGGATAACACCATCTTGACGTTCCTTGACATGTTGTCGCCACAGCAGCTACGCGCGCTTCCAGACCATGTCTTGTCCCAAGTGCCGGCACACACGGTGGAGGAGTACATACGCAAAGCGGATGCGGCGGCACGAGCACGAGACGATCCGTAGGACGGGGTTTGGTTTTGTTTATGTTATTGGTTTTGTAGACATTTGGATACATTGTATGATCGGATATTTTTTTATGTTTGGATAATTTAATGTTGGATATTGGATGTATTGTGTTGGTAATATTTTGTTGGATATTGGATACGTTGGATATTGGTGTCGGATATGGATATATGGTGTTCGATATTGGCTACGTTGGATATTCGTGTTGGATATGGATATATGGTGTTGTATATGGATATTTGGCATGTTTGATATTGTGTTGGATGTGTTGTATAAACAGGAAAGAGTCTGTTTGCAGTATTTTTTTTTAAAAATTAGAAGTTAGCGACGGACAGGCGACCCCTCAGCGACGGATAGCCCGTCGCTAACTGGAGAAACTGAGGTTAGCGACGGATTGGCGATGTAAAAACCGTCGCTAATTGGAGAATTTTACATTGAGCGACGGTTTAGCGACGGAATATCCGTCGACCTGGTTCTGTTTGATATCAATAAATTTTGCAGTTAGCGACGGATTGGCGACTAACTTACGGCGGACTGGCGACAAAGTCCCGACGGACTATCCGTCGCTAACTGTAGGAATTCAATTTTTCGACGGATTGGCGACGAAATATCCGTCGCTACCTGGAGAATTTTACCTTGAGCGACGGTTTAGCGATGGAATGTCCGTCGACCTGGTTCTGTTTTGATGTCCATAAATTTTGCAGTTAGCGACGGATTGGGGACTAACTTACGGCGGACTGGCGACAAAGTCCCGACGGAATATCCGTCGCTACCTGGAGAATTTTACAGTTAGCGATGGTTTAGCGACGGAATATCCGTCGACATGGTTCTGTTTGATGTCCATAAATTTTGCAGTTAGCGACGGATGTTTTGTCTCTAATACGACGCTAATCCGTCGTACACCTCGGCGGATTAGCGACGGCATAACGACGACCTGCCGTATGGAAAAATCTCTGATACGCTTTTACCGACAAATTTACGACGGATTAGCGACGGATATTGCGTATCAGAAAATCACTGATACGGTTTTGCCGACTCTTTAACGACGGAGGTTTCCGTCGCTAACCCTATATCCTGATACATGTTTCGACGAAAGCTAGTCGGTAATCCGTCGCTATATATATTTAAATGCGCCGACGGTATTCCGTCGCTAAGTCGTCGCTGAGCGACGGAGTAGCGACGGATATGTTTTAGCGACGAGGTTATTCCCGACAGCTGTTTTACCAAAATATCCGTCGGTAATCCGTCGGTATTTATTTTTGGCGACGGACTACCGACGGATATGGCCGTCGGTAAATCTATGTATTTTGGTAGTGATAGCTAAGTTAACTATATTCATAAATACTTATTTAAGAGGCTATGCGTGTGTATGTGAACATGGCAAAGGGGCAAATGAGGGTTAAATGGGCATACATAGTGTATACATATCAAAGAGTGTCAAAGTGTAAGTGAACAATGTGTCAAGTGTGATAGTGTCAACATAGTATAAGGGGGTACATGAGGTAATATAGGATTTGTGTTAACATAGAACATTACATCTCATTAACTTGTATATTGCATACACTACATCTATTATTACATTACATTCATGCTTGCATTCATTCATCATTCATTATTCTCTTGCACCACTATATGCACCATACATTACATACTATGGAACCTACATATTCATTACAAGTCATACTTATACATGCTTACATTAGATATGATACTTACACCTCATACATCATTTATTTAACCATTTACTCATACTTGTATTCTCTATTTAATTACATAATGTATATACATTAACATGGGTTAAAATCAAATAGAATATTATATTACACACAAGGGTGCACAAAATGTATATGTCGAATAGTAACTCCTACTAATAATCAATACTGTACCATCTCAGCATGAATTAAAATTTAGGATTAAAGTATGTTATAGATCTATGTTTTAGCTTTCTGAAACTTTAAACAGATCGTGTTTTCGTTTCCGGAAACTCTCGAAATCGCAAAAACACCGAGAACGCGTTTGTCTTTCGTACAGCTGACACTAAAATAATTCTCCAGAGAAGTTACAGAAAGAATTAGGCCTATTAATATATGTTTTTGGAAAGCTAGCTTCAATACGCTTCTTTTAAAAAAATGGGAGATTAAACCGAGCTTTGAGCTAGAAGTTATGACATTTCTAAGTTAGGGCTGAAATTAAAAACGTGGATAAAAATTATGACGGATTTAGGTAGTTTGATACAAAAGAACACAAGTATATAACATAATATATCAAGAACTCACTCTCTACACTAATATGTATATATGAGACACTATAGAACACATCTCCAATACAAAAATATGAGATTAAAAATGTAATAATTTATTCATACATAACAACAACACATAGTGTGTCCAAATTTGGGATTTTCCTACATGGACACAACCACAACACAAAGGACACTCCTATGACCTCCAAATGGACACGAAATGGACACAAATGGAGATACAACTTTGGGGTCATTCCTATGGGTTCACAATAGACCTATATGTATGAGGAAATGAAAAGGAGAAGGGATTTATACCTCCCGGTAGATCGAATCGAAGAAAAGCTTTCCCGGAGCGACACTGACACGTAGAGATTCCAAAAGGACACGAACGAGCTCCGAATCCTCCCAAACTTGGGTAGCTTCCTCCTTGGCTAGAATGGAGAAGGAAAAAAGAAGATTTGGTGGTGAAATAGAATGATTTGGTGGAGAAATTGCTAGGGATTGCTCTCTAGAAATTTGGGGAAGAACAAGAGGGAGAGTGTGGATGAGAATAATGAAATGAACTTGAGCCTATCCTCTCCCAAAGTGGCTGGCCATATGGGGCTATTTGTCCTATTATGGTAAGGTCCAAAATGCCTCCACTAACCTATTCTTTGAGTATTAGGAAAGGGCTAATTGGTTGGGGCTAAATTAGTCATTCTTGTAGAAGCATGGAAAATATTGCTTTTAGTCCCACATCGGAAAGGAGAAGAAGAAAGGGCTCACTCCATTCTATAAATAGAGCCCCCTTATCTCCTTTGAAAAGGGCACCAACTTCTCTTTCCTCCTTCCAAACTTGGACTCTTCCTATTACGCACCTTCGGGTGCTAAGTAGAAGAAGTCTAGGGCAGCGCGGGCTCATCGGGGTCAGTCAGCTGTCCCAACCTCTGACCATCAAGAGCGTCCCGCTAAGCGGGCCTCTGATGGAAAGTTGTACAGAGCCGCCTGTGTCCAGCCCCCGGCGACAAACGGACAGAGTGGTTCTCAAGAGTTTCCTAACAAAGATCGAGGGCAAGTGTTTCTATTAGCCCCCACATCAGGGAGAAAACATGATACCTACGCACTCGTGTGTTCGGGATACCCGGGCCCACAAAGCGAATGTACGGGCAGATCGAGACATTCCTCATGCGAGTCATGAGACGTCCTTCATGCGGCTCGGTCATGAGACATTCCCCATGCGGCTCGGTCATGAGACGTCCTTTATGCGGCTCGGTCATGAGACATTCCTCATGCGGCTCGGTCATGAGACGTCCTTCATGCGGCTCGGTCATGAGACATTCCTCATGCGGCTCGGTCATGAGACGTCCTTCATGCGGCTCGGTCATGAGACATTCTTCATGCGGCACAGAACCCAGGAAGCTTCATGCGACTCAAAATCAGACGAGCTTCATGCGGCTCAAGAGTATCATGCGGCTCAAAAGTCACCAACATGGACATGCGGCTCAACGCACATAGGCAGCTCGAGTAAACTCCATGCGGCCCAGAGAGAGAGGCCACGTGGTCTTCAAAAATAGCTGTGCCCAACGCGTAGACGCATTTAATGCTCTGACGGCTGACATACCTGACAAGTGACAGACCTGACATAAAGTTGTCATAACGACTGACACGAAAAGCAGTACTTCGGGAATCTTCAAAGTGGCACTGTCTACCAAAGTTTTGAGGCGAGCTTATGCGGCCAAGAATAAACGAGTTCCTGCGGCTCAATACACCGCTAGCTTATGCGGCTCGTAGAGATTATGCACATGCGGCTCATTGAGAGTTCATCCCCTGCGGCTCAATAAAGCATTGTCCCATGCGGCTCATGAAGATTATCTCCCTGCGGTTCAAGTCTTGCCTATCCCATGCGGCTCTGGCAGGACCCACAATTAAAACACGTGGCATCGGATCAATTAACGATTTCACCGAATCCCAACAAATATATTTGACATCATCATCATAATTACTGAGATCAGGGCATATCATTTATCATCAAGCCAATGGGACAAGTGGCGAGCAATCGGACATTGGCATAATCAATCATGAAGATTTAAAGCAGTTAGCATTAATTGCTCACAAGATACGGTGCTATCCGCATTAATGGCCTAGATTTATTGTAATCAGGATCAAGGGTTCAGATAGATTGAAGGAGCGCCGACGTTTCAAACAAATGATCATTAGCAAACCCTAATGATCACACCCCACTCCTATAAATAGCCAGCATCATTCCCTTGCAAAGACCCCCCGGCAACTAGAGAATAAAAAAAAGAGAGAGACAGATATACAGAGAGAGTTCCTCCCTTTTCGATAACCACAGAGAGAGAGAAGCCAAGAGAGCAACACGAGGAGAGCAAGAAGGCATTTCTTCGTCAACGACCAAGCAGATCTTCCCCGAGTCAAGGCTGCGTACCGATCGTCCAAGGAGTAAGGCAGAGCGGCCGTCGCTTTCTCGAGCCTCTATCGTCACCCCCCAGAATCTAAAATAAACAATCATACTTAGACTGCTGTACCTAGGTTTTCGTCCCTAGGCTTTCTTTGTACGAGCGAGTTTGTATTGTGAGTCTAAGTTCAGTCCTCCGATAATTATTCTGTACTTTTACAATCAATGGCAAATACGATGGCGACTCTGCTGGGGACTAACTTCTCCACGGCTGAGGAGTTGGTGACGCAATCGGACGCAGCCAAACTTGGCTCTACACAACAGAAGATGGTCGTACGCTTCGACCAACAGGCGTTCAAAGAGATGCTCTCTGAAGGTAGCACTGGCCCGGTCCAGAAGCGCACCCGCACCATAAAGGCTCGCAAAGAGTGGAGGCCAAAATTATTTGCTCCTCCGCAAGCCCTTGATGGGGTGCTCTCTATTGCTCAAGATGGCGAGAAAGACTCCCCTGCGGCCCCACTTCAGACCGTAGACAACTCTGCTGTCCCCAAGTCCGGTAGAAGAAAACACTATGATGCTGGACTTGCAGGGGCAAAGAGGAACTCTACGCGATCCGAGCCGCAGAAGAGTATTAGCCGCAGGAAGAAAGCCCATGCGGCTACAACCGCCGACCGCATAAAGAAAACTCATGCGGCCACATCTGTCAGCCGCATAACTTATGCGGCTATAGTTGCCAACCGCACGGATGAGACTCATGCGGCTATTAAAGTCAATCGCTTGCAGAAAACCCATACGGCCACAGATGCCAACCGCATGCGGTCAGCCTGCACGGTCGTGACTCCTAGCCACATAAAGACTCATCCTACAAAAGACAGCCGCATGCAGACAGCCTGTACGGTACCTAATGCTAGCCGCATAGCGTCCGTCCCACGCTTCTCTCGATCAGTCTTCGACCGGCTTTCATGCGGTCCTGACTCTGATCATTCTCTGGATGATAATCCAGACTCTGTGGTATTCGACTTAGACTCCTCCTATTACGCACCCACAAGTGCTAAAAGGAGGAAGTCTAGGATAGCGCGGGCTCATCAAGTCCAGACGACTGCCCCAACCTCTGACTATCGGGGCGTCCCGCTGATTATCACGTGGGCCTCTGATGGAAAGTTATATAAAACCACTCAAGTCCAGCCCCCGGCGGCAAACAGACAAAGTGGTTCCTCTGACCTGCGTGAGGTTATCCTCCACAAACGCAAGGAAAGAGAAGGAGCTTCGGGGTATAAAGAGCCCTCACACGGACATCAATGCACCCAGATCATCGTCAACTGCTGTTGCAGCAACGCGGCGGTGACGGAAGACCGGCCATCCGTCTTCCAAAGACTACATCACCCGAGCTCAGAAGACGAGGCACCACCTGTTGCCTCCTGCAAGTCCGCGCAGAAAGTTCCTACTAAGGGAAGAGGGAAGAAGACAAGCATCTCCAGCCCAAAGGTGTCAGCTACTGCAGCTAAGAAACCGTCGTCTAAAGGGTTATCCTCCACTGGAGTATTTCAACACACCCGTTCGAAGATGAAAACTGCTGCTGTAGGAAGTTCGTCGTCTGCAACATTGGGGGTCGTCGGAACTGGGGGTAGCACTCCTCCAAACATCCACGACAATCCGACATTCCAGGAATACGGACTGGAGGAAGCAAATCCTCCGACGGATACAACAGATACCGACGTCCCAAGGACATCCTAGACGAAGCAAGCTCCGAAGCTGGGGGTAGTGTTCCTTCCGAGTCCGAACCTGAAGAGAACATCCCCACATATCCTGATGATTTCTCGATGCACGGGTACGACTCGGAGGGTACATCCTCTACCACTCCTTTCGTCACTCCTCATGTGAAGACGGTGTTCATGACAGACAACAATCAAGGCGGTTCCGGTGATCGCCAGCGCATCGACACTTTGGAGGCCATATTGCACGCCTTGGTCAAGTCTGTAGACGAGATCAAAGCGGCGCTTCCTAATCTGCAGGGGGTGTCACCTGGCCAGACAAGCACGGGTCCCGTAATCAACGTAGATTCAAATTCAGCGGCACCGAACCCGGGCAACAATCCTCCCGAGATAACGGCCCCTACCGCGACAGATGAGGCCCGAGAAGTAAGAAGAGAGGTTCAGGAGCTCCGAGCAATGTTCCATGCCCGAGAAAACTCTCAAGACCTCAGGATACGACAACCATATCCTGCTGAATTGAGGGATGTTCCCTTTCCACCAAGATATAAGCCGTTCAATATCAACCCATATGATGGCAAGACTTCAACAAGTCGGTACATCACTTACTTTGAGGTCACTACCGACCATCTGCCCCATGATGACGCTATTCTCACACGGTTATTCATTGGGGCATTGGAAGGAGTCGCCTTCGATTGGTACCGCAACCTGCCGGACAATTGCATCCATTCCTTCGCTGGCTTCAAACGCCTGTTCTCGGAGAGGTTCTATGAGGTAGGGCAGGACGTCACGATGTCTACCCTCATAGACGTCATTCAAGGAGAGAAAGAGCTGACGAGGAATTACATTGAGCGGTTTCGTCAAACCGCAATGAAGTTACCATCTGGCAACCCGGACTCTTCCTTGATCGAAATTTGCCAAAAGAGACTACTCCCAACAATCAGTCTCTGGATGGGCGAGAGTCAATTCAAGGACTGGTAGGCTTTTATCATTAGTGCTACAAGTGCCGAAGAACGATTAAAGAAGGCTTGCCAACTGGGATTACATATCTCAGAAGGAGAGAACAAGGGCAAGCGTCCCAGCACCACCAACGACAATGGGGGTAGCCCCTCCAACAACCGGGACAACAGAGGCAAGCAGGCTATGGTGGCCGATACAGCCCAGAAGCCTGAGTCGTAACCTGCGGACAAACAATGGCCTCAAATCACTTACTCTTTTGAAGACGGTCACGTCAAGCCTATCTTGGACATACTCATACAAGGAGATAGGATTCAGCTTCCTTCACCAAGACGGGAGCCTCGACCGGCTGATCTGGAGAACCCAAAGTTCTGCCATTACCACCGCTACGTCCACCATGCTACACACGACTGCTACCAATTGAAACGATATATCCAAAACCTCATCGATTCGAATGCTCTGGCCATCGATTTTGAGGAGGTAACCGTGGCAGCCAACATGGTGTACAATTCGGCAGCTTCCCTCCAACGGAGACCCAGGACGGGGTTATACCCATCCCTCTGGCAACGATAGAGATTTCTAATCTCCCGCCTGCTTAAGCTGCTGGTCTAGTACCCCTCACCACATCACGAGGGGAAATCATGTGGGTCCATCCGGACCTAGTCCATGAGGTAACTCAGTCCACTCCATCTTCTTAAAAGAAAAGTGGAAAAGTCAGATCCTGCCGTACCACCTCAGCAGATGAAGAGGAAGTCACGACCGTTGTTACTCGATCCGGAGCACAATCTCAACCTGTGGCTGAAAACTCGACTGATGATCATCCGCCCACTACCACGGATGCTCCGGGACCGGCTCAGCCTTCGACGACCGACAAGCCTAGGCCGAAGGAGACTCGCTTCGACAAATCCCTCCGAAAGGAAACATCTCAGGGACTGGAGAGGCCCTACAACTTCGATATCTTGGCGCAATTGGCCAATACACCGGCCAAATTATCCTTATATGAACTCCTAAGGCTCTCGAAGGATGTCCGCACAGCTTTGAGCGATGCACTTCAAAATGCTGACGCGTACCTGGCTCAGGTCAACCTCACGGAAGAAAATTAGCCCGCAGACCTCCAAGACAGTGCCTGTACGGGAGCAATGCCCAATATCGTCTTCACTCCACAAGACATGCTCATCAAGACTAATCTACACAATCGCCCATTATACTACACAGGCTACATCGGCGACATAAAGGTGGACCGGATGCACATTGACCCTGGGTCTTCCATAAGCATTATTCCAAAAGGACTACTGCATCATCTTCGCATCCCGATGCATCGCCTGACCCCTACAAACACTGCCATCAGCGGGTTCAATTCGGGCAGGAGCTACCCAATCGGGAAGATCCGTCTGAAATGTCAGATTGGCGATCTCCAATCAGAAGTCACTTGCTACGTCATAGATGCCGACACTTCATACAACATCCTTTTGGGGCGCCCTTGGATACACGATTACATGATCGTGCCTTCTATGCTACACCAATGCTTCAAATATGTCGACAAGCACGGCTTCGTGAGGACAGAATTTGTTGACATCGATCCCTTCAAAGGGGTCGAATCTTATTACTCGAACTCCTGCCTATACGAAAAGTCGAAGAGGCACCTTGAAGGAGGAAATAAACAAACTGATGTTGAAGCAACCACGGGATCAGAAGAACCTCTGACAATCCACCTCCAGGCTCGCAAACTAGGCAATTCCGCACCCCTTACGGCAATGCTGCGTAAGGACGTGATCAGCCTCTCGGCACAGGAAGAGCAGTTAAGAATCCGGCTGCCAAGGTCCGGCCAGGTACCAAGACCCATGACAGGGCCACTTACCATCAGATTGCCCAGAGTCGGTCAATCCCAAACAGAGAAGCTTAATCCCTCCGATAGACCTCTGACGATACGCCTGCCTAAGAAAGGTCGTCACCCCGATGCGAGGTCTGACACTTCAAGCGAACAAGCCACCCCTCGCTCCACATCAAGTGCCAGACTGGGGGTTGCTAGTCTATCGACAACCCCACGCTCCGCTCCGTCAGTTGAACCTCTGTAGATCAAGCTGACTAGGACGCCCTCTCAATCTTCATTCACACAGGAGGTAGCCGAAGAGGAACAAGAGCTAGCCAAGTACGTGGCTGCCCATACTGACGCTCCCTCCGCAGATGATGTAATCCCTCTAGAAAAGATACCTTACTTCATCAATAAAGGGTTATCTTTGAACTACACCGAGCTCAATAAGCTATGTACAATGTATGCTATGGAACACGGTATAGGCACTCACCTACATACACAGGTGACAAATGTGTACACCGCTATCCAACTTACTCCAGTAGAAGACGCTTACCGAATAATCGAGGGAGGGGACCACCCAATCATCTTCTGCCGGACGAACAACCCGCATCCCCTCGCCATGGAAGAAGTCGACTTCGGGTCAGATGCTGGAAGACTGCCTCTGTATCTCTATAGCCCTCAATCCAAATATCTCATGCAGAAACAGGGGTATGATCTAGAGACAACGCCAGGACTGAACTACGGCACTGGACGACGATTACCTTTGAAGACGCCAGCCCCGGCGGGCAAACCACGGAACTACTATAACAAAACCCGATGCGGTTTAGGGTATGTAACGCCTACTACGACCCCTAAAAGCTCAGATGAAGAATGCGACTGGCAGTCACATTCAACCGGATCACCGACTTCCGACTCAGATACCAGCATCGGAGAGGTGTTCAGACAAGTCATGTCAGTCAACATGGCATTCACCGACGCTTACGAGGAAGACGAAGACATCCCCAAAATCCTTGAGCTAGAGCCATGGGCCCAGCAATTAGACACACAATGGGAAAAGCGGTTCGAACTGAGAGAACCTCCTACTGAAGATGAGGTCATACAAGTGGATCTCGGTAGCGAATCTTCTCCAAAACCGATCTTTATCAGTAAAAGCCTAACTGATGAAGAACGAGAGTCGCTGTTAGAACTTGTCAGAGAATACATTGATGTGTTCGCCTGGAGCTATGAAGACATGCCGGGGTTAAATCCTGACATCGCTCTCCACAAACTCAATATACGGCCAGATGCAAAGCCAGTCAAGCAGCAACAACGATGCTTCCGCCCAGGCGTCATGGACGCGATCGAAGCCGAAGTCAACAAGCTAATAGCCAGCGACTTCATTCATGAAGAGCAACATCCTGATTGGGTCGCCAATATAGTACCCGTCCTCAAGAAGAATGGGAAGATTCGAATCTGCATCGACTTCTGCAACCTGAACGAGGCATGCCCCAAAGATGAATTTCCCCTTCCTATCACAGACATCATGATCGATAATACATGCGGCTTTGAACGTATGTCATTCATGGATGGATTCTCGGGGTACAATCAAATCAAGATGTCTCCCGACGACGAAAAGCATACCTCATTCCGAACCCCGATTGGCACATACTGCTACACAGTCATGCCATTCGGTCTAAAGAATGCTGGCGCTACATATCAGCGAGCCATGAGTATCATTTTCAGAGAACATTTGTGCAAGACAGTGGAATGCTATGTCGACGACATCGCCGTCAAGAGTCGCCGTAAGGAAGATCATCTGCATGACCTGAGAACGGTGTTCAACTTAATGCGAGCCCACAATCTGAAGATGAACCCTACAAAATTGTTCTTGGGCGTATCCAGCGAGAAGTTCTTGGGCTTCATCATCACTGCACGGGGTATCCATGTAGACCCCGAGAAAACGAGGGCAATCATGGAGATGGGTCCCCCGAGAAATCTCTGTGAACTTAAAGGCCTCCAAGGGAGGCTAGCTTATATCAGGAGGTTCATTTCCAACCTCTTCGGGCGATGCCGACCATTCACCCACCTCATAAAGAAGGGAGTCTCATTCGTATGGGACGAGGAATGCCAGCGCGCTTTCGATGACATCAAAGAATATTTATCAAATCCTCCAGTCCTGGTGGCCCCGGTCCTTGGAAAACCATTCCTGCTCTATGTACGAGCAATGGAACACTCCCTCGGTGCCCTGCTGGCACAAAACAATGATGCAGGCCACGAACAGGCCATTTACTATCTCAGCCGAATGATGGGCGGGCCCGAACACCGATACACCGCTGTTGAGAAAGACTGCCTCGCCCTGGTATTCGCCATTCAAAAGACGCGGCACTATGTCACGGGGCAAACCATACATGTAATCTCACGAATCAACCCTCTCAGGGTCCTCATGACCAAACCAGGGGCACTCAGCTCCCGCCTCGCTACATGGGCGATATTGCTGTCCCCCTATCATATGATCTTCGTCCCGCAGAAGGCTGTCAAAGGTCAAGCCCTGGCAGACTTTTTGGCGGCCCATCCAGGATTAGAATCATCCAGAATATACGAAGAAATCCCAGATAAGGTCGCCGATTCAAATACAACCACCCACGATAACATATGGCGGATGTTCTTCGATGGCGCTTCAAGAATCGGACCCAAAGGAAACATCGTCGTCGGAGTCGGAGTAGTATTGGTCTCTCCTACCGGGCTAGTGATCAATCGCGCCTACTCTCTCACAGAACCCTGCTCTAACAATGTGGCCGAGTACAACGCTTTGGTCATTGGCCTCCAACTCGCAAGAGAACTGGGGGTAGAATACCTTGAAGCATACGGCGATTCGCAATTAATCGTCAACCAGATTCGGAGGACGTACGAAGTCCGCCATGAAGACATGATCCCCTACCACCAAATAGCGATCAACATTATCTCATCATTCGAGGGATTCTTCATCGAACACGTCCCCAGACTCCAAAATATCGAAGCTGATGCCCTAGCAGGCCTGGCTGCTTCCCTAGCTGTGCCAAACCACTCTCATCATTCGGTCGATGTAATCGGCCATGAGCTGGTCTGCCCCAAGAACAACGTTCAAGCCATGGCCAGTTATTCTGCTCAGATGATCGACGAAGCGCCAAACTGGAGACAACCATTCATAGACTTCGTGGTCTACGACATCCTGCCCGAGAACCCGAAGGAGGCTACTTCTATCAGACGGCGTTCTCTCTGATTCTTCTACGATACAGAGACGAAAATGCTGTATCGTCGCTCCTACAACGGATTACTACTTCGGTGCTTGTCGAACGCAGAAGCCAAAGAAGCCGTACGAGAGGCTCATGACGGTGTCTGCGGGGCCCATCAGCCTGGCCCTAAGCTGCAAGACCGCCTTCGCCGGATGGGCTACTACTGGTCCACGATGGTGGCTGATGCAATAGATTATGCCCAAAAATGCAAGGCCTGCCAAGTCCACGCAGACTTCATTCACCAACCATCCGAATTTCTACATCCGACAGTGGCGTCCTAGCCATTCGAAGCATGGGGAATGGATATCATTGGTCCAATTACCCCACCTTTCTCCCGAGGACATCGCTTCATACTTGCGATCACTGATTACTTCTCAAAGTGGGCAGAAGCTGTCCCACTCGCCGAAGTCAAGACTTCGAACGCAATCAGCTTCCTGAAGCACCACGTCATCTGCCGCTTTGGACTGCACCGAAGGATCATCCACGATAATGGTCTGCAGTTTATAAGCCACGTATTCTACCGATTCTGCGACAAACACTGCATTCAGAATGTCGCTTCGACACCATACAACCCGGCAGCAAACGGGTTAGCAGAGGCATTCAACAAAACAATCATCAAACTCCTCAAGAAATTTGTCTCCTCCAACAAACGCGACTGGAACGAGAAGCTCGGCGAGTGCTTATGGGCTTATCGTACCACGGTTCGAACAGCCACCGGGAATACACCATTCTCTCTGGTGTACGGGAGTGAGGCAGTTATCCCATTAGAGACTCAGATTCCCTCACTCCGAGTTGCCCTCACTTATCAATTGACAACGGATGATAACTACCGACGTCGACTACAAGAGTTAGAGGCCTTAGATGAAAAACGTGTCACGCCCCAGAACCAGAATACTGGAGAGCGGGGGCAGACATAGCCAGCTACGTATAACGGAATGGGATCCACCCCGCTATACGGTCACGGCTGTCTAGATATGTGAGGGTTTCACTACAATCCATCAGTCTCTTAAGGTTGTAAAATAGCCTATTGTCTCAATCTCAGCCAACTAATAATAATCACAAGATATCAGATCTCTAAATATACAATTGTAAGGCATCCCAAACATTACATATCCAGATGATCATGAAGCTAGTCGTTACAAAATGTGAGGACTAGCAAGAGTTCAGTCATACATGATCAACCCCCGGGGTTTGTCAATCATGTTACAGTCCGTAGGCAGACAATAAGTAACTACAATCGAGCTAACACTTGCTCGTCGGCTAACGCCTCAAAGGAATAATTTACAATATTACAGTGGGAGAACAAAAGAAACCCACTCGATGTCCTGGTTACGCCTGGTAATCACCATCGGGCTGGAAGGCAGGTGGATCCTTTGGTGCTGCTCCGGTATCTGGCCATACAAAACCAGCTGGGTCAGACCCCAGAAAGGGCAAGTGCCACAAAGGAGGCTTCACTTAGGAACTAAAACCAGCAAATCATTAGCATTCAACATGTAAGAAAACAATAAGTAACACGGATTGAGATTTATGCACTACCAATGCACTTGTCCCAAATCAGAGAAAATAAATAAGAGAAGCATCATTGACATAAAAGAACTGGAGAATCGTGCTAAAATAAAACATAGCTGGACAATATATGAAGAGAAGACGAATGTACTATTCCGGAAGCCAGGTTACAATCCTTAAACCAAACAAGGACCGAGATTGTAACCCTTCGCCTGAACAGAACTTAGTCTCTGATCATTTATTGCTAAAGGTGCCAATCATTAAGGTGAAAAGGAGAGAGTACAATGATAAAAGTGACAATGAAGAGTGCAATATGCTAGAGTGACAATAGAGTACAATCATTATAGTAACAATCTGGAGTGACAATCATTATAGTGACAATCTGGAGTGACAATCATTATAGTGACAATCTGGAGTGACAATCATTATAGTGACAATCTGGAGTGACAATCATTATAGTGACAATCTGGAGTGACAATCGTTCAATCATTCTGGTACAATCTTGCAATCAATCACTTCTAGACAATACTATACTGGACTAGACTCCATCCAATTAATCACGGCCAATCATTGCCTACGGCTTTCTACATTAACTAACTAGGGTTATCACAATCCTAGTTACTAGCAAGATGCAATGAGATGCTCCAAGTAGTCACAGGCCCTGCAGCTATCCAGGTTATCCAGGCAATCATTATAGTGACAATCTGGAGAGTACAATGCATTAGAGTGACAATAGAGTTCAATTATTTAAGTGACAATCAAGAGTGCCCCAATGACAGTGGGCTGGAAATGTGCCCTACTCGTCGGCAGGCTACAAGTCCAAACATTTGCGGCCGGAATAACGGGATCGCCTGTAACTGGGGAACATCTCTTCATGTCTAGTGAATTATACTAGTCATTAACCTTAGTCCATTTCAGTTAGGTACTCCTGACCGTGGTACTCAGGAGTCCCCTCCTAGACATGATGTAAGACAGGACTGGATTATTTGTACAAGCACAATCGCCCACGGTGTCAGGATCAATTATACAGGTCATGTCATGTCAGGTAGCCGTCGCAACAGCTATTCGAGAAATCATGTCAGGTTATCATGTCAAGTGTACTAGTCAGGAGTGCGCCACGACGGGCCACTATCAGGTCATGTCATGTTATCATGTCAGGAGTGTACCACTACGGGTTACTATCACGTCATGCTCAATTATCAATTCCAAACATATCAAATGAATTCATGATTTTCAAGTTCAGGACAAAAGGCGCAAGGATATAAAATGGACGTAAAATATCTAATAGAGGTAAAACGTACTCATGTTGTACTGAAGTTACAAGATACATGATAATAAAAGAATAATAGTAACAATAGTAGCAATAATAATGTAACAGGACACGACAGGGAAGTCCATGCGGCTGGGTCCAGGCAGAATTCTATGCGGCTGAGACAACAGGGTCTTATGCGGCCAGGGATAACAATTCTTATGCGGCTGGGAATAACTTCCCATGCGGCTCAACTGATATGGGTTCATGCGGTCAGGTTGGACGAAATCCCATGCGGCCCAATTTAGATGAGTCACATGCGGCTCGGGGTAACAGAGCCTATGCGGCTCGCGGGGAGTGAGCTCCATACGGCTCGCGGGGAGTGAGCTCCATGCGGCTCGCGGGGAGTGAGCTCCATGCGGCTCAGAGAATTAGTCATATGCGGTTGAGGCAAATTAAGTCTCTTGCGGCCAAGGGAGAATGTTCCCATGCGGCTGGGCAGGGCAGGGTCTTATGCGGCTCAGAATGAATACTTGCCGCATGAACTTGTCATGCGGTCAAGTGCTGCCATGCGGCTCAGGACTGTGCTTCTTCTCCAAAATTCCGAGAAGAAGCAGACCAAGAAACCATGGCTGCCATGATGCATAAAACCCTCATCCGGAGTCCAAATTCGGACTTCCTTAGGTCAAAATAGGGTAGAACGAGCTACTCTACAACATGGAACCAACAAAACTTGAAAGTAACAATGTTAAATAGATCAAAACCCAGAAAATCTAAAATTAAAATAAACTTAGATCTACAAGAATCTAGCCATGGAAATAGAAAATGTCAAGTACTAAAGAGTGTTAAAATGCTACAAGGAAGAGAATGATATAATAATATTTGAGTTCCTCCATGAAGCAAGATGCACTTGCCTAGCTCTCTCGCTCTCCCTCTCTCTCACAGGTTGGTGAGAAATTTAATGGTGAAGGACGATGATGATGAATGAAGAGAGAGAAATGAGAGAGTGCATTAATAAAGGGGTTGGTGGTGGTAGGTAGGAGTGGTTCACATATAAAACCAAACCAAGCCAAGCCAACCGAACCGAACCAAGCAAATGCAATTGCCATAGGGAACCACAAGCCAATTAAATAATTTACACAATATTAATCAAAATTAACTAATCATGATTAAGCAAAAATACGGGTCCAAAACACGTATACGTATACTAAATACGTATCACGGATTTGGGACACTATATCCTACCCACCTTAAAAGAATTCCGTCCTCGGAATTTAAATCAAGAGGCTAGAGATGTAAGGGAAAGCTATTCTATCATAGGCAATCCACCACTACCAATCAATCATACAATCATTCATGCAAGCAAGGATTCAAAGCGTAAGGCATAAGGAAGATATTACACCCTACGAGCCAAGCCGATTGGGATAACGTGATCGGATATCATCCTCACACTCCCACGTTTGACTCTCCCAAGGAGCGATGAACTCAAGCAAACACGAACTAAACTAATAGTCTTGTGCTTGAGGTCTCCCTCTTTGGTCAAACATGGATACGGGCCTATCCTCATACGAAAAGGTTGGTACCAATAACCAGTTTCGAATAACCTAGGATATGGCTCGGGTCCGGGATATTCCGTCATAATTAGGATACATAAAATACGTCATGCACCCCGCATAATGACGGTAGAAAAGCAAGATGAGAGGACACATATATCTCTCGGCCGATTCTGAACCTGAGCCTGGGCTAAGGCAAACTGTCGCAGGTTCTGTTGCTGGAAAGTCTGGGCCTGAGTCGGCAATGGCCTCGGGAACGGGAACTGTTGTTGCTGGTGAACTGGAGCTGGTACTGGTGCTGGTGCTGGTGCTGGTCCCCTAACCGAGGGACTAGATACTGTCGATGCTGAATCAACTCTGAATGGGCAGGACCCCACCCTATGGTCCGGTGCTCCATACAATAAACACAATCCCAACGCCTTGCGACATTCTGCTACCACATGTCCAGGCTTCCCACAATAAGAACAGCCTACGGCGAAAGACTGTGCTTGCTTCTGTTTCTGCTGAGGGTACGTCGGGGTCGAGTACTGGACCGACGTAACTGAGGTTGCTTGCCTCGGAGTTCCAATAGTCAAAGCCCTAGCTGCCGGGGCTGGTGCTGAAGACTGATTCATTTGATGGTGGGACCGCTTTCGACCTCCGGTCCTGTCCACGATCCTCTGGGAGGTATACTCATGCCTCCTAGCTGCTCGCAACACCGCATCATAGGTCTGATGCTCGAACTGTTCTACTGCCAACAAGATCTCCAAGTGGAGCCCCTGCTGGAACCGTTGGGCCCTATCAAACTCGGTCGCCACCAAGGTGGGAGCAAACCGACTGAGTCAGGAAAACTCGACCGCATATCCGTCGACCGTCCTCCCCATCTGCTTAAGATTACTGAACCTGGTCTGCAAGTCATACCGAGCTACTGCATCATAATACTTAGTCTAAAACTTTTCGCTGAATACTGTCCAGGGGACAGGTGTTGTCAATCCCACTGCTTGTGCGGCCCACCAACTGCGGGCTAGATCCAATAACTGTAGGCGTACCACAGCCACCTTCTCATCTTCTGGAGTCTTCACGGCTTCGAGAATCACCTCTATGTCTTGTAGCCAAGCATCGGCAGCAATGGCATCCTCGCTGCCATCGAAGAATGGAGGGTTCAGGCGCTTAAAACTGTTGACCGCACTGTTCCCTCGGGGACCACTTCTATTCAGAGCATCTTGTACTGCTTGGTACAGGGCATCGCCTCTACGATCCTGGGAAGCTAACAATGATCTGATGAGACCCACTAAAGTGCCATCATCAGGATCTGCAGGCTGGACTGGCTGAACTGGCGGCTCTTCTCCAGTAGGTACGACTCGAGAAGCTGCTCCTGAGTGCTGGGCCTGATCTTCTGGTTGCTGCTGGTCCACGGGAGGTGATCCGCCTTGCTGATCGGCAGGTCCAGGTTCAATGCCGCTGAAGAAGACGACATGGGAACAATAAGGAAGGACTACGACAGATCAACGATTACAAGCATGTGATCAGGACAAGAATTTCAGGAATCAAGAGGATACGAGCAGAGATCAAGGGCGAGTACTGATTGAGACATCTATTCGGTAAACCCTCACACATCTTGATTTACAAGACCTGCATGGGCTACCACTTAAACTATGTCACGCCCAGAACCAGAATACTGGAGAGCGGGGGCAGACATAGCCAGCTACGTATAACGGAATGGGATCTACCCCGCTATACGGTCACGGCTGTCAAGATATGTGAGGGTTTCACTACAATCCATCAGTCTCTTAAGGTTGTAAAATAGCCTATTGTCTCAATCTCAGCCAACTAATAATAATCACAAGATATCAGATCTCCAAATATACAATTGTAAGGCATCCCAAACATTACATATCCAGATGATCATGAAGCTAGTCGTTACAAAATGTGAGGACTAGCAAGAGTTCAGTCATACATGATCAACCCCCTGGGTTTGTCAATCATGTTACAGCCCGTAGGCAGACAATAAGTAAGTACAATCGAGCTAACACTTGCTCGTCGACTAACGCCTCAAAAGAATAATTTACAATATTACAGTGGGAGAACAAAAGAAACCCACTCGATGCCCTGGTTACGCCTGGTGATCACCATCGGGCTGGAAGGCAGGTGGATCCTTTGGTGCTGCTCCGGTATCTGGCCATACAAAACCAGCTGGGTCAGACCCCAGAAAGAGCAAGTGCCACAAAGGAGGCTTCACTTAGGAACTAAAACCAGCAAATCATTAGCATTCAACATGTAAGAAAATAATAAGTAACACGGATTGAGATTTGTGCACCACCAATGCACTTGTCCCAAATCAGAGAAAATAAATAAGAGAAGCATCATTGACATAAAAGAACTGGAGAATCGTGCTAAAATAAAACATAGCTGGACAATATATGAAGAGAAGACGAATGTACTATTCCGGAAGCCAGGTTACAATCCTTAAACCAAACAAGGACCGAGATTGTAATCCTTCGCCTGAACAGAACTTAGTCTCTGATCATTTATTGCTAAAGGTGCCAATCATTAAGGTGAAAAGGAGAGAGTACAATGATAAAAGTGACAATAAAGAGTGCAATATGCTAGAGTGACAATAGAGTACAATCATTATAGTAACAATCTGGAGTGACAATCATTATAGTGACAATCTGGAGTGACAATTATTATAGTGACAATCTGGAGTGACAATAATTATAGTGACAATCTGGAGTGACAATCATTATAGTGACAATCTGGAGTGACAATCATTATAGTGACAATCTGGAGTGACAATCGTTCAATCATTCTGGTACAATCTTGCAATCAATCACTTCTAGACAATACTATACTGGACTAGACTCCTTCCAATCAATCACGGCTAATCATTACCTACGGTTTTCTACATTAACTAACTAGGGTTATCACAATCCTAGTTACTAGCAAGATGCAATGAGATGCTCCAAGTAGTCACAGGCCCTGCAGCTATCCAGGTTATCCAGGCAATCATTATAGAGACAATCTGGAGAGTACAATGCATTAGAGTGACAATAGAGTTCAATTATTTAAGTGACAATCAAGAGTGCCCCACATGACAGTGGGCTGGAAATGTGCCCTACTCTTCGGCAGGCTACAAGTCCAAACATTTGCGGCCGGGATAACGGGATCGCCTGTAACTGGGGAACATCTCTTTATGTCTAGTGAATTATACTAGTCATTAACCTTAGTCCATTTCAGTTAGGTACTCCTGACCGTGGTACTCAGGAGTCCCCTCCTAGACATGATGCAAGACAGGACTGGATTATTTGTACAAGCACAATCGCCCACGGTGTCAGGATCAATTATACAGGTCATGTCATGTCAGGTAGCCGTCGCAACAGCTATTTGAAAAATCATGTCAGGTTATCATGTCAAGTGTACTAGTCAGGAGTGCGCCACGACGGGCCACTATCAGGTCATGTCATGTTATCATGTCAGGAGTGCACCACTACGGGTTACTATCACGTCATGCTCAATTATCAATTCCAAACATATCAAATGAATTCATGATTTTCAAGTTCAGGACAAAAGGCGTAAGGATATAAAATGGACGTAAAATATCTAATAGAGGTAAAGCGTACTCATGTTGTACTGAAGTTACAAGATACATGATAATAAAAGAACAATAGTAACAATAGTAGCAATAATAATGTAACAGGGCACGACAGGGAAGTCCATGCGGCTGGGTCCAGGCAGAATTCTATGCGGCTGAGACAACAGGGTCTTATGCGGCCAGGGATAACAATTCTTATGCGGCTGGGAATAACTTCCCATGCGGCTCAACTGATATGGGTTCATGCGGTCAGGTTGGACGAAATCCCATGCGGCCCAATTTAGATGAGTCACACGCGGCTCGGGGTAACAGAGCCTATGCGGCTCGCCGGGAGTGAGCTCCATGCGGCTCGCGGGGAGTGAGCTCCATGCGGCTCAGAGAATTAGTCATATGCGGTTGAGGCAAATTAAGTCTCATGCGGCCAAGGGAGAATGTTCCCATGCGGCTGGGCAGGACAGGGTCTTATGCGGCTCAGAATGAATACTTGTCGCATGAACTTGTCATGCGGTCAAGTGCTGCCATGCGGCTCAGGACTGTGCTTCTTCTCCAAAATTCCGAGAAGAAGCACACCAAGAAACCATGGCTGCCATGATGCATAAAATCCTCATCCGGAGTCCAAATCCGGACTTCCTTAGGTCAAAATGGGGTAGAACGAGCTACTCTACAACATGGAACCAACAAAACTTGAAAGTAACAATGTTAAATAGATCAAAACCCAGAAAATCTGAAATTAAAATAAACTTAGATCTACAAGAATCTAGCCATGGAAATGGAAAATGTCAAGTACTAAAGAGTGTTAAAATGCTACAAGGAAAAGAATGATATAATAATATTTGAGTTCCTCCATGAAGCAAGATGCACTTGCCTAGCTCTCTCGCTCTCCCTCTCACTCACAGGTTGGTGAGAAATTTAATGGTGAAGGAAGATGATGAAGAATGAAGAGAGAGAAATGAGAGAGTGCATTAATAAAGGGGTTGGTGGTGGTAGGTAGGAGTGGTTCACATATAAAACAAAACCAAGCCAAGCCAACCGAACCGAACCAAGCCAATACAATTGCCATAGGGAACCACAAGCCAATTAAACAATTTACACAATATTAATCAAAATTAACTAATCATGATTAAGCAAAAATACGGGTCCAAAACACGTATACGTATACTAAATACGTATCACGGATTTGGGTCACTACAAAACGCCTCCTAGCTCAGCAAAGGATCGAATTATACCAAGCACGCATCGCAGGAGCCTTCAACAAAAAGGTTAAAGTCAGAACATTCCAAGTGGGCGATCTTGTTTTGGCAGTCAGGAGGCCAATGGTCGTGACTCACAAGACCACCGGCAAGTTCCAGCCAAAATGGGAAGGCCCATTTATCATCGAGGCCGTGTTCTCCAATGGTGCTTACCGCCTCGCCAAGCAGAACGGAGACTTGCTCATGTTGCCCGTCAACGGCAAGTTCTTGAAGAAATACTATGTTTAAACAACATTTTCCAGAGTTTCGAGTTATGTGCCCGCTGGTACCACTGAACTCAACCCCCTAATTTTCCAACTTATCGAGTCACGTATCCTCTTGTACCGCTGAACTCATATCCCAAATTCCCAAGTCATGTACCTGCTGGTACCTCTGAACTTACACTTTGATTCCAACATTCATGGATTGTCGAGTTATGTGCCTGCTGGTACCACTGAACTCAACCCCCTAATTTTCCAACTTATCGAGTCACGTACCCTCTTGTACCGCTGAACTCATATCCCAAATTCCCAAGTCATGTACCTGCTGGTACCTCTGAACTTACACTTTGATTCCAACATTCATGGATTGTCGAGTTATGTGCCCATCGGTACCCCTGAACTTACATTCCGGTCACTCTTTTGAAAGAAAGTCATGTATAATCATACCGCTGAACTTTCTTCCTACAAGAGATCCTCCCTCATGATCTAATACCTACACTCCCAGTGCACAACAAAGGTAACGGATCCACAAATTTCCAAGACGACCATGTCCTCATCACCTCTGAGTCGTCCCATTTCCGCCAAAAACAAATCACCCCTACATAGAATTTCTATGTCCTCATTACCTCTGAGTTATTCGACGTACCCCCCTTCATTGAGCCCACTCCTGTCATGTCCTCATTACCTCTGAATGGGAAGGCTCCGTCGAAGAAACCTTCATACTTGCCATGTCCTTATTACCTCTGAGTAAGTATGATGATCCCCTTTCGACCTATTACCTGTACCCACAACCGGAGTACGCCAAGGGTAATGGGTCCACAAATGTCCTCTGTTGACCACAAATGTCCTTTGTTGACCACAAATGTCCTCTGTTGACCACAAATGTCCTCTGTTGACCACCAATACCCTCCGTCGAGTTCGTTCCTGCCATGTACTCATTACCTCTGAGTAGGAAGACTCTACGTTCAAAAAACTTTCCTATTTACCATGTCCTCGTTACCTCTGAGCACGTATGTCAGTTCTCTTTTATCTTATTACCCGTATCCTAAACCAGGGTATGCAAAGGGTAATAGGCCCACAAATATCCTCAGCTAAATTTCTTAACACAAACCTATCACCTCATCATGCCCCAGGAGCCCAGCTGCTCTACGGCAATTCTTTTCTCAACTGGTGTAGGGAGCATTCCCTTCCAGGTTATCCTTGCGGGTTATCTGATGGCATGTGTTATAATGACACAATATCTCCTGGTAAAGGGCCGCAAAGCCAGGATACCGTCGTTCCAAATCTTCGAGTTCCTCATTAATGGGAGTATATGCTTCAAACGCTTCGTCCCCCAAAGGAAGCTTGGAGACCGCATGCATTTCATGGAGCGCAAGTTCCATCTCCCCTACAGGTGTGTAAAAGGTCCCTGTACGACAATTATACATTTCCAGCAGGGACATGAATAGCTTCTTGTTTATGAACAAGCCATGACTGGTACCTCGGATAGCATGGTACAGGCCAATCTCGCACAAAAAAGCCTCATACTTCTGCAGGATCCAAGTAGATAAATTGATCCACGAGGGAATAGGGTGTATCCAACCAGGAAACGTCAACCGACCAACGGGATATGAGCCTTTCCGGGCAAGTCGATTTATAAAAGTATCGGCGGTAGAAAACGTGAAGTTAGGACCTGCCACATTCATGAAAGAACCTGGGACCAACCCTGTCACAGAACAACTGGTATGCACCTTGCCAGCAACCACGGACTTCAGATGGTTATTATAATGGATGTTCCCCATGAACATCCCACTCCTGGTAGGGGTTAGAGTCCCCTCCATCTTTCGGTCCAAAGGGAGCATATTGAACCAAGATAATGGAAAGTGTCGCTCCATCTGAGGGATGCGGATCGCCATTCCGTTCGAAACAAAATTCCAATCCTCCGACACCTCCAGAACATGATCATTCTCCACGGTCAAGGCGTCTCCAAAAAAGAACGCAGGCTTCAAAAACTCTCCTTCGAATTTCCCGGAGTTCATCATAGCATTAAGGAAATGGAAAGGCTGATTCTTGATGGCATTCAATCTGGCCATAGGCTCATCGCTCGGAAACTGATCTGCCATGTGCTGAACAATATGGTTGTACCTATAGCCGAGAGCAGCTTGAGCGCTACCCACCAAGAGTTCTCCGGCGGCGTTAACCGACAAATTCACTGAAGAACAGACAAAGAAAAAAATAAGTTAAACAGAGAATAAAAAAGAGCTGATTAGGTGTTTTCAAACCACATACGGCTCAAGAAAATATCCATGCCCCCCATGAAGTTCTCAGAAGTCTTATGCGGCTCCAAAAAGCCCCATGCTGCTCCAGTTCAGAAGACCGCTTATGCGGCTCCGCACAATAAAAGTCTATGCGCCACCTATGCGATTTCACTAATAAGGCGCACATACAGACACAATGGTTTTTCTTATGCGGTTCGCAGCTCAGCCGTAGGGCGAACATACGATTTACAAAGGCTCATGCATAAAGCATGCGACGTAGCCATGGCGGTTGGGGTTCCTTAATTTATACATTGTCCTTACCAACAATGGGGGGATGGACGTCAGGATAAACAGCAGGCACGACGACGGGCGGGGCAGCAACCGCACCTAAGGTGGAAGTGGAGGCCGCCTTCTTGCCCTTCACTGCCACGATCTTCTTGGGAGCCATCAATTATCGAAGAAAAGAAAGACAAGCGAGATAAGAGAAGAAAGAAAATAAAGAAGTCTTCTCTCTCTTCAAACCCCTCCTATTTATAGGAGGAGGGGAGAAGGCGGACACGTGGGCCAATGACCGACTCTTGATGAGCGAAACCGACTTCTTGGGTTTCGTCTCCAAGATTCACCCAAGGCATCAAATCCAAAAAGATTTAATGAACTGACCCTTGAGATTCCCCCTACAAAGATGGCGCTGAAGCAACTTGGAGATAAATAAAGACCCGCACACGTGGACTGGACCATCTATGCGGCTAACACACCCCCTGCGGCTGAAACAGTCATGCGAATAACACATCCAAGCAGCCAGGACATCTATGCGGTAGGGATTGCATATGTGGCTAATACGGCCATGCTTCTTGTTCAAAGTATTTCAATTTTACAAATTGAAAACTTTGAAGGGGGTCCTATAGAAGCATGGAAAATACTAAAAAAATTGACTCATGCGGCCAAGAAAGACCCATGCGGCTCAGAAAACGCATGCGGCTCAGGGAGTCATGCGGTATAAGGAGCTATACGGCCGGAGGCATTCCATGCGGCTCAGAAGACATGTGGCGTGACAGTGCTCCCCTCCGATCCATGCTGTATTAATTGCTTTGACGGCTGACCCCTCTGAAAAGTTGACAGACCTGACACCAAAGCAGGTAATTATGACTCTGTCATGATGATGAATCTCTAGGGAAGAGAAAAAAATCTCTGACACGATCCTCCGAGAGCAACAAAATGCCACGTGGCCCTGCCACGTGGGTGTGCTTATGCGGCTCGAAGTGAAGACTTTCCATGCGGTTCAGAGTGAAGCTGTCCTATGCAGCTCGAGTGGAATCATCCCTATGCGGCTCAAGAAGATCATGCCCATGCGGCTCAAGCAGACACACCATTATGCGGTTCATGCGGCTCATCATATGGTTCAGAAGTCTGAAGGAGGGGGCCACTGCCCAGACAGCCCTGACACGTGTCCCAAGTCTTATGCGGCCCAAAATTCATGCGGCCCAAATCTCATGCGGCCCAATCTGCATGCGGTTCCAGTCTCACCATTGGCTCTCAGGATACGTGTCCTCAGCCGATCAATCTCCCAGATTTATGGCAATCCAAGATCGGGTCGAATCCCAATGATCTGGGGCACGTGGCAGGAGAATAAATTTGATTTATTCGCAGATATTAGATAATCATTATAAGGTAGATTTATGCCAATCAGCATTAATTGCTAATAGGGATTTGGTGTAATCTACCCTTAATGGTTCTGATTCGTCACAATCAGAAACGAACGGCCTGGATTGATCAATCCCCAGGCCGCCGCCATCTCCAAGAGCTAATCATTGGCAACCCTAGTGATCACATCCCACTATTATAAATAGCAAGGTGCCATTCCCTTGTAATATATAGAGAGATATATAATAAAAAAAACCAGAGAAGAATACGTATACACAGAGAGACTTCCCCCATAGTCAGAGAGAGAATATACACAGAGAGAGAGAAGCCAGGAGAGCAATCAGAGAGAGAGCAAGAAGGCATTTCTTTGTCAACGACCAAGCAGATCTTCTCCGAGTCAAGGCTGCGTACCGATCGTCCAAGGAGTAAGGCAGAGCGGCCGTCGCTTTCCCGAGCCTCTATCGTCACCCCCCAGAATCTAAAATAAACAATCGTACTTAGACTGCTGTACCTAGGTTTTCGTCCCTAGGCTTTCTTTGTACGAGCGAGTTTGTATTGTGAGTCTAAGTTCAGTCCTCCGATAATTGTTCTGTACTTTTACAATCAATGGCAAACAATTCTAAAGTCTCTAATCACACTAACCTTATCCATAATAATTAGTCTAACCTCTAACTAAAATATTTCTATCATGTGGACTAAAATTAATATCATGTGGGCCATGCCTAACTAGTGTGTGGGTCCCACTAGAGTCAAACTACCCCTGGGTTCCCGTTTCAAGTCGGATTGAGTTGAAATTCGAACCCGACTCAAATAACCCCAAAACAATATCATAAATAATAAAATAATATCATAATAATTCAAAGAGGTCAAATGAAAAATATCCTTAGGCCAAAAATGAAATTAAAATATCATAATCACATGGTTAGGCTCTAGGTCAAACAGTCTATAGGGTTTCACTAGCAAAACGTCAAAACCACAAGTCATTGATTTAAATAATTTTAAAATGATTTAAAATCACCAAAAATTATATCATAAATTAAATATTATTATTAAAATAATTATAAACACGAAATTTCAAAATTATCCTCATTTGGGAAACTGGGTGCTACACTTTCCCCCATTCTCTAGTATTCTGGTTCTGGGACGTGACACTATTGGGGATGGATTTTCGATACAAAGCCAAATAGACATGATTCAGATACGATCTCCTAGCCAATAGCCTTCTCTACTAGTGCTCCTAGCCACCAAGCTCTTAGGCTCCTCCAAGTGATGAGAATTAAGAGGATTGGAAAGAAATTAAAGTGGAATTGAGTGAAATTGATGGAGGGATGGATCAATTTGTAGAAGAGCACCAAATGGAAATTAAATAGCACAAATAAAGAGGGAGAGAGAGAGAGAGAGAGAGAGAGAGAGAGAGAGAGCTCTCCTCTTAATAGGGCCGACCATATTGTCCTTTCCATGCCAACAGAAAATATCCAAAATATGCCTCCAAGTTTGTCATGAAGGTTAATACTAGTCCATGGGTGGATTCCAAAATGCTCCTCTAATATAAAGTGGTCATCCCAAGACAAGGGAGTGCAACACCTCCGACCATATAAAGCCTCAAATGGTGACATCTCTATACTAGCCTAGTAGCTATTGTTGTAAGAAAACTCTACCAGATGAAGATGGCCCTCCCAAGAACCCGCCAAAGTTTAGAACACAGGTGTAAAGCATATCCGCGAGAGTCAAAATAGTCTTCTCTGACTGCCCATCCATCTTAGGGTGATATGCGGTACTAAACTTGAGTTGGGTGCCCAAGCTAGCCTGCAAACTCCTCAAAAAGTGTAAAGTAAAACGACTATCCCAATCCGAGACTATGCTCAGAGGAACCCCGTGCAACCTGATGATCTGCCTCACATATATCTCTACCAGCTTCTCCATAGATAAACCCACCTTAAAAGGCAAAAAGTGGGCCGATTAGGTCAACCTATGAACAATGCCCCAAATTGCGTCTTTCCTCCCGGAGAACGTGGAATTCCGAACACAAAATCCGTAGTAATGTGTTTCTACTTGCACTCTGGAATGGGTAATGGCTGAAGCAATCCACATGGCCTCTGCCTCCCTGCTTTCACTTGCTGGCACACTAATCAGCTGGATACAAACTGTGCTACCTTCCGCTTCATGTCATACCACCACATATACTCTCTTAGATCCTTATAAATCTTGTTGGCACCAGGATGCATAGAATACTAAGAGTGATGTGCTTCCTGAAGAACCTCCTAACATAGCTCCCCATTAGGCACACACAATGTAGCACCATTCCTCAAGGAACCATCATTGGCAATGGTAAAATCATCCAAAAATCCTGCTTGAACCTAAATTCTAATGCTCGTAAGAGTCACATAATCATACTGGGTTGACTTGATCATGTCCATCAACTCTGACTGATTCTGCAAGCCCCACATCTGTATTTCAATCCCAGGAACCACTACCTCGATACCCAAGATATTCAGATATGCCAATAAGTGACGGTCTAATGTCAAGTACATAGCTAATAGATACCTGTTCAAGGCATCGACAACTACATTGGCCTTCCCTGGATGATACTGTAAGGAAATATCGAAGTCCTTCATCTGCTCCAACCACCGCCTCTGCCTCATGCTCAGATACTCCTGGGTAAACACGTACTTCAAGCTCTTGTGGTCTGTAAAGATCTCTACACGCTCTCCGTACAAATAGTATTTTTACAGCTTCAGAGCAAAAATTATCGCTGCCAACTCCAAATCATGGGTAGTATAGTTCTTCCCATACAGACACAATTACCTGGATACATAGACAATCACCTTCCCATTTGTTGAAGAAATACAACCCAAACCTTTCCCAGAAGCATCCCTATAGATAGTGAATCTGTAGGACCGTTGAGCACCGCTAGAGGGGATTGAATAGAGTGTGTGAGTGTGCAGCAAAAAATATCACCAATTAAATTTTTTTCCAGAACTTATACCATGGCAAGTAAATGGCAGTAAATCAATTACGGAAAAGTAAGAGTCAAGAAGATCAAACTCAGTGATGCACCGATATATACTGGTATCCCTCTGAGAGGATTAGTTCAGTCTCGAGTACTTTTGTACGACGTTAATCCACTATGACAGAAGCTAATTGAGAGCTTGTAGTCTCTTACAACACCGTACTTGGCGACGAGAGCACGACCGACTCTGGAGGACAATTTTAAAAATTGGAACATTTTTTGAATGCAGCCTCTAATACAACTCTTCAACACCAAAACTCTACGTTGAACAAAACTGTACTGGCTTTGGCTAAGAGTAGTATATGCTTGATTTGAAAGCTTTAGCTCGTAGAAAGCACTTCAGAATGAATAGAGAAAAGAAGGAATGAGTGAATGAGTGAATTGGAAATGAGAAAGTTCTTCTCTATTATAGTATTTTTGTAGACCGAATTCGGACATAGTTCGGATGCAGAAATCTCGCATTCGAACGCTAGATGCAGATTTGAAAGGAATTCAAATCAAATATCAAAACTAACTCGATCGAACTCGGGTCGAGTTCTGCCCTAGTTCTGTCTGGGTTAGGTCAGAACTGTTAGGCCAAATTTGCATAAGTTTTGGGCTTTTTAGAAGTGTAGACTTTTGGATTTTGTATATGTTGATAGGTAGGCTAATTTTTGTTTGTGGACTGAGAAAAAACTAAGCTAGTACTGATCCTGATCAACCTTACATATTTTTTTATACTCAATAAAAATAAAAATACAGAAGAAAATATGAAAAAGCTTGATTTGATTCCAGTACATTTGGTTCTGGATGACAACACGATGTTTGTACTTTGTAGCAGTAGGACACAGATTTAGGATGCAGTCATTCTTCTAACTTGAAACCTGTAAACTCGTAGTAGTATATGTATTTTACGTATCGTCCAAAGTTGACGTTGAATATCAAAATCAGGTGTGATCATTAACCAGTGGGCCAACAATCTCTCCCATTTTGATAATTGACAAAATTTGAGTCTATACCAAAATATAACAAATAATATGTAACTTTGAAATATTATACCTGACTTGTTCTGAATCAATTTTTTTGGTATATGCTCTTTCTTCCCCTTTGTCATGTACTCAAATATGGCTCCCCCGTAATTTGTGAAGCCAACAATAAAAGAGAAAAAAACAGAGTAATACCGAATATGATAGGAACTAACAAGTCAACATCTCAAGTATATGAACGAGAACAGTAGTCACAGTAAGTAAAAAAATATGAGCAGCCGATAAAAGCCAACAAGCATAGCAAATAAGTGCATAAACAAGATACAACTGAAGTCCAAAGTGCATAAACCATTGCTACAAAATAAGATAGTCCAAAATGAAAACAAAATGTCACTACATCATCATAAACCATCAGACAAGTCCACATAAACTACTAAACCAATACTTGAATCAAGCATCAACACCGTCTGGGTCATCAGCAGGAGGCTGAGGATCGAAGTAGGCTGTCGTCGAATCGAAGAAGCCGAAAGTAGGATAATGCTTAAGTTTTGGTCCATCAAAACTACGGTGACAGAGGATGGTCGTCAGAGCAGTGGGATGATGTGCCATTGTCCACTGAATATCAGCAATCACATTTCTCAAGATCTGGGCCTGAGAAATGTGCCGATACTCATCGTCTCTGAAATGAGCTAGATAGTTCTGATGCTGCTGTCCCTAGAATATGACAAAAGTATTGAACCTCTTACATAACTCGTCAATGGTATGCCCTGTTGTTACGGTTGGAGCAGGTGGAGGTGGAGGTATAGCATCACCAGGAGGGTGAAGAAACTTCCTAGACCTAAAGAGATCTGAAGGCATTCCAGAGATAGGATACAACTCTATATCGATGTTAAATTTATGGAAGATGACTGCCAGATTCATTTGGTAAAGGAGGTTTCGGCCTGCTCGCCGACAGCTGATCATAGATGCTATCATAGTCTTAGAAAAAATATAACCCCAAAATGGATATGATACATAGCAGATAATGCTAAGAGCTTGATCTCATCAGTGGATCCCATCTTAGGTAGCAGAGATGAATAGATAATACGATAGAGTTCAAAAAAATATTGGTTTAGGTGACGTGCATACAACCGTGACCGGGGAACCGGACTCGGATGACATAATACTACCTTGAAAGAGTCAAGAATCATGTCAGCAGAAAATTAAACTTTTTTAATATCGACTAGAGCATCACCGTTATTGGGCATAAAAAAATATTAGCTCAGGTCTTCAGCACTAAATTTAAATTTCTTGCCGCTGACACATGAATGAATATTGTCGTCTGCTTCTTGCATGTTGCAATAAAACATTCGGGTAACATTGTCATAATTGAGTGGGAAGTCTCTAGAAATTGACGGAGTCCTAGGTTTTCAAAACTAGTAGCATATTCCGAAAGAACGGCAAAATTATTAGTTTTTCTCGGACAAATTTTCCAATACCTAGAACGAATAAACCAAGTGATTGATATCTCAAAAGAGAAAAAGAGGGATGAGTCAAAGTCCTCATTGCCATTGGGACGAGCGTGACTGAACATATTGATTAGTTCAAAATCCAAAGTAGAGGATGAAGCGGTGTCTCTAGCTTTCTTTCTCTTGAACATTCTAGAAACCATAAAAAATTGAAGAAGAAATGGTAGGGATATACATTAATGGAGATCAAAAAGTGGTAGAGAACGCCTCCAAGAAACTTAAATATGAAAATTTAGAAGTTTGATGACTTGTGGAGTAGGAATTCAAAAACTAGGGTTAGGGTTTTTGAAGCTCGGGGGTGGCTGCTTTTTGGCAGAAGATGAATAGTAAATGTATAAGCATGAAAATTTTCAGCAAACATAGCCCCATGCGCCCAAGTCAAAGCAGCTCCATGCGCCCAGTCAGTTCGACTCCATGCACCCACTAAATGAAGCTCTATGTGCCCAGTCCAAGTATAACTCCATGCGCCCAAGACTAGTTCCCCCGAAAGGAGGGAGCATAGCCTGAGACATGGATATGCGCCCAAGTCTGAATCAGTCAAAGCACCGATCAGAACGTGTACCGAAGCGCATGGCCACGCCAGTCTCCATGAGCAGTCGTGCACCGAAGCATGCGGCCACGTCAACACCACGACCAACCCACGATCTCGTAGCCTGTATGCGCCTAAACCAGGACCATGCACCCACGTAAGAACCAGCGTGTCCCTTCATATGGGCGCATGACATCGTTCCAGCCCAAGAACGACTATAAAATGGGGGCTTCTTCCCTCTTCAACAGACAGAACGAAGAGCATTTTCAAGAGCCAAATTGCTGCACTTCTTGCCAGTGAGCCGAGAGTTAGCAATTTTCTTAGGTTTTCTCCCACTTTTGTAATCGGAGTGTCAACGGAGTAGAGGAGCAACTGTCGCTCGATATCCATCGTCCCATTTCCAGAATTCTTCTTTTTGTACTCGGGGATCCTCAGTGCAGGATCTCTCAAGCGTACTCGATTTGTGGTGCCTTGTGCCAATAAAAAGAAAAGACAACATTTTTTTCTTCTTTTTTGTGTGTCCACAAAAATGGCGACTCTGCTGGGGACTATCTTTTTCTCTGACAAGAAGATGGTGATGCAATCCGATACCGACAAAATAGGGAGTACTCAGAAGATGCTGAATGTAAAATTCGATCAGCAGGCGTTCGAAGAGATGCTCTCGAGGGACGGATCTACTCCCTCAAAATCACCGAAGCCAAACAAGTCTCGCAAGACTTGGCTTCCGAAGGCTCGCTGCGCATATCCTGCTAGTGTCATAGCGGATATGCAACTGGAGGACTCTGTCACATGGGCGCAGGACTTTGCCACAGAAGTCCCCCAAATGGAGAAGGCTCACACCGTTTCGGGCTCTACTAGCCCAGTGACTTCTTTCCTCCATAACCAACAATAGAGTGTTCAACACTCGAGACTTGGCAGAGGAAAACACTATGATGCCAAGGATCAGGGTGTACGACACTCTGGCCGGACCCGACAAGGCTCACGAACGAAGGAGGCAGAACTTGGAGAAAATACTGCTGCTCCACCAAGCATGCGCCCAAGGAAGTGTTTGGGCGCATAGCCCCAACCAGAACACCTCTGTCTTCAAAAGGTTGGCACTCAGAGTCATACGCCCAATGCTATGCGCCCGGACTCTCTGGATCCATACTATGCGCCAATATCAAGGCGACTCAAACGTACTGTCATGAAGCATGCGCCCAAGTCCAGTCTCCAAGGCCTATGCGCCCAGAGTAAAAAGACAGGTCCCAACGTGTATAACACGGGGCTGTCTTCAAAGACATCCCAAAACTTAGGTGTGGGGGTTGCCCCTGCACATGAACTAAGTCTAGAAGCGTCTACTCTCCTTACGAACCCGAATATAAAGCTCAGCGATGCATGCGCATGGGTTGTAAGACAAAACTCCCTTCCGCTGACTTACGCGACATGATAAAGCATAGACGTAAAGCGAGGGAGAACATAACAATTCATAGTGCACTTCTGTGCGCTAATATTGTTATCAACTGTTGTTGCTCCAAAGTAACAAGAGTGCCTCCGAAAAAGTTCGTGTTTCGACGGCTGTACTTCTTTGACGACGAGAAGCCACTATGTGTCTCATCTAACATGGCTTCATGGGGTCCCCCTTACGGAAGCCCCAATCAAAGATGGTGGACTACCAACCCAACCTTCTCTCTCAGTTCCACGAGAAGGAGAAGACGAAGTCTACCAACAGATGGCCAACGGGCTGTCACATCTGAAGGAGTCTATATGGGCACTCGATCAAAGGCAAAATTCTGTATAGACGACGAAGATTCCCAAGCTGGGGGTAGCATTCCCCCAGAATCTGAAGCAGATGACCCCCACACTAGGGTAGCCTTCCAGAGGACGATGATCACTCAGAATCCGATGGCGACTATCTACCTCATCTACCTGAAGATGAAGGACTTATCCACTCGGAGACAAACAATATTGGCACCAGTTGTAATACTTCCTCTGTTCATCCTCGCATGCTATCTATGTACATGACGGACGGAGAAAGACCTGAAGAAGCCAGTGATCAGACTAGTAAACGACTAGAGGATCTTGAAACAGCATTCGCCAAGATCACTGATATACTTACCAGTATCATGGCAGTCCAAGCTGCTGGAGCTGTTCCTTCACCTCAGTAAAATGCCTCAGCCTACGCTAGTCCGGCCTACAGCAACAACCCTCCTGTCCTACAGAAGGAGTATCATTCTGTTGCACCTCCTCCAAATCTTACAAATACTGGAGGTGGTCCTTCGTCGATAATACCTGACAACTGCTCAGCGGCTGTTTTCCAACACCTGCTCAATCAACAGGATGCAATTGATTCCTTGGTTGCTCGCCTCGACACCATCTCACACAACGAAGAGCTGCAGAAGATGGGGATATCTCAATCGTATCCCCCTGAGTGGGAGAACGCTACCTGCCCTCCTAACTACAAGCCACTGACGCTAAACTCATTCGACGGCTTGACTTCTCCTCGTCAGCACATGACGTACTTCAACACGCAAACTCTACACTTTCCCCGAGACGATCCATTCCTGTCAAAGCTGTTTATTAACATCTTGCAGGGGGTAGCCTTCGAATGGTTCTGCAGTCTGTCTGACGGGTGTATCAATTCATTCAAAGACTTGGAGAGGTTGTTCCTCAACAAGTTTTACGAGAGTGGCATGCATATTAGTATGTCCACTCTCATCAAGACCAAGCAAAGGAAGACTGAATCTGTCATTGCCTTCATTGAATGCTTCAGACGACTAGCACTGAAGCTGTCCTTCGGCATACCAGACTCAGAACTTATGGATACTTGTTGATATAACTTCCTTCAAACAGTGAAGTTTTGTCTAGGTATACATAAGTATGATACATGGCCCGTTTTCATTGGGGCCGCTGATGCTGCTAAAAATGATGTTCCTAACTTGGAACTACTAGGGCTGAAGACACCCAAATCTGAGGATAATGGCAAGTATCCTCAGACTATCCCTGTTCGTGGGGGTAAAAGGAAAGAAGTCCTGAAGGTCGACACATCCAAAGGAGCTTCCAATTTTAAAGGCGCCTCCGACAAACCGAAGGAGACCTTCTACTTTGATTAAGACGATGTCATCACCATCTTTCATACATTGACGAAGGATAATAAGCTGACATTGCCCCCACCACGACGTCCGGCAGAGGCAAGCCAACTCAATGATCCTAAGTACTGTCTTTACCATCAGTTTGTGCATCACTCCACCAAGGACTGCATCGTCCTGAAGAAGAAGATACAACAGCTTATCGACAACCAAGTGATCAATCTCGAAGTTGAAGACAAGTTGGTATCTGCTAACATGATCTCTCTTCAGTTTAGCAACTTTCCTCCTAAAAAAGTCCCAAATGGCGTGGTCCCGATCCCCAAGGCAATGATGGAAGTCGTCAACCTACCACCAGCTCGTAACTCAACCTTGGTCCCACTCACAACTGGACATGGTAAGATCATGTGGGTCCATCTGGACCTTGTCCAAGAAGTGACGCAGGGGGTAACACCTCCCAAAGCAAGAAGGGGCAAGAAGTTTAAGCCATGCCACATGGTGTCCTCCGCCATCTACGAGGTTCTATCTGGCGAGATGCGATCGGGGAAGACTTATCTTCGAACGTATGATCTCGCACAAGAAGAAGCACTGTCCTCTAAAGCTCCTGCTGCCCCTACAAGTTGAGAAGCCGGCTCGTCCAAGCCTCAAACCACATCCAAGCAGAAGGAGACACGATTTAACAAGTCTCTAAAGGCGCCAGCTCCAGAAGGCATGGATTGACCCTACAACTTTGACATACCGGCTCAGCTAGGCAATACACCTGCCAGGTTGTCTCTGTTCGATCTATTGCGACTCTCCAAAGAAACGTAGAAGGCCTTAAGTGAGGCATTGCTATATGTCGACTCTTACCTCGCTGAGGTCAAAGCTTCCGCTGAAGATCCTGTCTCCTGTAGTGCCCCGTCCCTACATCGTGCCCTGTTCTCCGTCCACAGGGTGCACGAGAAAGGAACACTGTCGCTATTGACTCAGTCGGGACCGATAGGTCGGGATCGATCGAATCGATCGAACGGGAACGGTTGAATTAAGATCCATTCCACATTATGGAATGGCTTCTTCGGAACCAAGTCCCATATTCAGTGGGTAGCGCCTCGAGGATTGACTCTGCGGCTGAGTCGGGAGAGATCTCCTGTTGCTCTATTTTTTTACGCCGCTTGCATTGGTTTTGGCTTTAGTATTTTGAATGCATTTTCGCGAATATTTTTGATGGTTTTCATGGCTTACATTTCGAACTCGCATTTCCTATCAAAATTCTTGCCTAATACAGTGTTCTAATCGGTTGCTTGTGCGATTTCAGGTGATCGCGTAGGCGATGTATAGCGTGGCCAACCAGTCTCTCGCCTCAAGTAAAAACTCAAGGTGAGTGGCTGACCTCCTTCGTCTCGACCCTCTATTTCAAAATGAGAACTCGGGTAATGATATCGAATTTGAATGAATCGCTTGAAGAATACAAGTCCTATGTGCTAGAAGGAAAAAAGATGAGTTGTGTAGAAAAGAGATAGAATTATTTTAGGCCTGCAAAACAACCAAGTAAATGAATCGATTACATAACAAGCCACAACGGTACCCCAAATATACTTTGTTAACCTATCAAGGTCAGGGACAACTTGTCGACAAGGGCGATGGTTTCTTCGAGCGGCAACCCGGGGCCACGAGACCGACTCGGCCTAGGAAGAAACAGGTTATAGCCGAGCTGGGTAATAGGCAATCGGTAAGACGGGGACTTGCATCGGAGCTCGCTACTTGCGTTGCAAGGGTCCCGTATTACCAGGCTATGTCCAAGATGGCTAGTTAATGCCAGTGACCTCCACATCAAACACTTTATAAAAATTGTTATCAACTAACCGGGAAGGTGATGGTAAGTTTTATGTCGCACGGCGCGCTCTGCCGAGGGAAATTCTGTTGTAACTTGCTTGGTTTATGTTTCGTCAACATGCTTCGTATAAAAATACCTAGGATGGTTAGAAAGACCACGAAAAGCAAGTTGTATAAATTCTTATCTAAATTCTTGAACCAAATGAGAGCTTGGAAACTAATTAGCCACTCGCCAGTATATGTTGATTGTACTGATCCTTGATCTCTCTACAGGTGCAATAAATCAGGAGGAGCGTGCCGCGTGAAGGGAGGCTACGCTCGTGTATTTTGAAGCTTCGTCCGTGCGGTCGAAGTTTGGATCCAATCTCTTTTGAAGACTCCGTTGTCGAAGGCCAAAAGACAGATGGAGCGGCTTCCCGTCATCCCAGGTGGTTTTTGTATTGCTGGTTGTAATCAAGGGATGAAATGTATGAAATGTCTATCTCGTCGACGTTCATTTTGTAATGGAGTCAGTTTGTAAAATGCCCGCGCGGCGCCTTTGTATCGAGTCTGTAAAATGATATTCATTATCAATAAAGCTTAAATTTTCTTTTCTATAACGTGTGTTCAATTTACTCTGCGCATTCTCTTATTGTTGTGTTTCGGATAACCTTAAGACTATGCCTTGTGCGAGCGCAACTTAGGCTTGCACGACATCACGCCCGGGGGACGACTATCGATTCTACGAAATCGGGACGTGATATATTGGTATCAGAGCACGTCTTTAAGTCCTTAGCCTCTAGTGTCGAGTTTTCAGTCTCAAATCGTTGGTCTTGTGTCGATGAGATATGTCGTTCCATACAAGGGAGTCCGTAATAAGTTTTGTGACTAATGTATTTTTACCTTCAAAATCCCAGAAGGTGCGGCGGTGAATATGGCGGTGATCGAAGAAAGTGCTTCGAGCGGCTCGAGTAGCTCGAGGCCCGGACCCTCTAACGATGCCATGGAACGGATGTGGCGCATACTGGAAGCGCAACAACAACAAGCTCAGGAGAATCAACGTCTGAATGAGCAACATCGACGGAAGACAGAGGCACATCGACGGGTGGTAGAGGCACGCCAGACCCAGTTCGAGGCCCGATTCGATGCACAATTCAAGTTGCAGCAGAAGCAGCTTGATACTCTTCAGCAGATAGTCCAGACAGTGGTGGCCAACAACAACAACTTCGCGACAACTCTTGCCGTGACCGAGCCTGCGGCCAGACAAAGTGAAGTCGAATCGGAGGTACCCGAGCTTGTGCCTGCGGCACCGAGAAGTTTCAACTTCGACGTGTCAAAATTCACAAAGAGCTTTCGTACTTCCTTTTGTGGTACTGAAGACCCTTCGTTGGCGATCGATTGGCTGGAGGAGTTAGAAGACCGGTTCGAGCTTCTGGGTGTCGATAATTCCAAGAAAGTCGTATGCGCTCAACTTCTACTCCGATTAAACATGCACGACTGGTGGGCCATGCAAAAGCGAGCAACAGACGCGACAACGAGACAACGGCAATATCTTGGGCCACCTTCCGAGAGGCGTTCGAGATCGAGTACCTTTCCGAAGCCGTTCGACAAGAGAAGGAGAATGAATTTATGCAGCTAAAGCAAGGAAATATGATGGTACGGCAGTATGCAGCAGAGTTCAACAAGTTAGCCAAGTTTACTGGAGAATTCCTTCCCTCCCTGGCGAGTCGTGCACGACGGTTCGAAGTGGGCCTACAACCAGCTATCTACGCCCATATGTCTATTCCCAAATACCAAACGATGGGGGAGTCTCTCAACCACGCCCTCCGCCTTGAACGCCAATACCCTTCAGGTGATGCCGGCGCTGTGCATACCTATAATCACAAATGCCCTAGCCACACGGGAGGAAACAACGTGACCAAGTGTCCGAACAATAGGCCCCAAGGCGGATATCAAGGGCGTAATCCATGGCCTTACTGCAACCGATGTCATAATATCGGTCACACGATCGACAATTGCCAAATACCAGAGGGTGGATGCTGGAACTGTAGCAAGAGGGCCACACTCATGCTGAGTGTCCAACCAGAAGGTCGAACCCAACGGCGCTCCAACAGCACCGTCCAATGGCACCCCAACAGCACCGTCCAGGGAATCAAGTTCCAGCGCCTCGAGCCCAACAACCCGCACCGTAAAATGGCCAAAACCGTCGCCCCAATGCCCAGGGCCGCGTCTACGACATGACTCGAGATGAAGTGCATGCATCAGATACGGTCGTGACAGGTATACTAAATTTCAATAATGTGCCCGCTCGTGTACTATTTGATTCAGGTGCTTCACATAGTTTTATATCGACGGACTTTGCCGCCGAGCACAAATTTCCTGTAATATCATTAGATCTCGACCTTAGCGTAAGCACACCTTCGGGCATACCAATACTCACAAACTTAGCCTGTGCCGACGGAATTATCTGTATCGACGGTCAAAAGATCGGTCTTGATGTGATAGTTCTAGATATGAAGGACTTTGACATCATTCTTGGAATGGATTGGCTTGGGCCGTGCAACGCAACCATAGACTGTGCCGAAAAGACGGTCACCTTCCTCATACCAGGAGTGCCTGAATTCTGCTTTTCGTGTGGTGAGGCATCGTCGACCTGCATGCTGATCTCGGCGATTTCTGCTCGGAGGATGCTGCATTCTGGGTACGAAGGCTATTTGGCGTCCGTCCGAGATGTGCGACAGAATGGTGCAAACGCGGGTCAGACCGACGTTGTGGCAAAATTCTCTGATGTATTCTCGGACGAGCTATCCGGCATGCCCTCCGACCGAGAAATCGAGTTCAGTATCGATACATTCCCCGATACCCGACCGATTTCTAAGGCCCCGTCCAGAATGGCCCCCGCCGAGCTGAAGGAACTCAAGGTCCAGTTACAAGAGTTACTCGACAGAGGATTTATTCGACCTAGTATTTCACCGTGGAGAGCGCCCGTGTTGTTCGTGAAGAAGAAGGATGGGTCCATGCGTCTTTGCGTCGATTACCGAGAGCTGAACAAGGCCACCATCCGGAACAAGTACCATTGCCCCGCATAGAAGACTTATTCGATCAACTGTAAGGCACCTCGGTATTTTCGAAGATTGATCTCCGCTCGGGCAATCATCAACTCAAGATCAAGTTAGACGACGTGCAAAAGTCTGTCGTTGGCACTCGGTACGGTCACTACGAGTTCCTGGTGAAGCCATTCGACCTGACGAACGCCCCTGCCGCCTTCATGGATCTAATGAATCTGGTATTTCGACCCTTTCTTGAAAAATTATGGTAGTCTTTATTGACGATATTCTCGTCAACTCAAAGGACAGGGCGCAACATGCAGAACATCTACGTGCCGTGCTCCAGACACTTCGAGAAAATGAGTTGTTTGCAAAGCGGAGTAAGTGCAAATTTTAGCTAAGCAGCGTATCCTTTCTTGGTCACATCATTTCGTCCGAAGGCATTGCAGTCGACCCGAAAAAAGTGGAAGCTATTGCTGATTAGAAGCGGCCTGTGTCTGCTAGTGAGATTCGAAGCTTTCTTGGCTTGGCGGGATACTATCGACGCTTCGTGAAAGACTTCGCGAAGATTGCATCGCCATTGACTCGCCTCACTCAAAAAGGCATCGTGTATGAGTGGTCGGATGACTGTGAAGCTTCATTCCAGGAGCTAAAATAGCGACTAATTTCGGCACCTATACTCGAATTTCCGGATGGGTCAGAGGGTTTCCAGATATTCAGCGATGCTTCAGGCCAGGGCTTGGGATGTGTGCTCATGCAGTGAAATAAGGTGATATCCTTCGCCTGCAGATAGTTAAAGACGCACGAGAAGAACTATCCTACGCATGACTTGGAGTTAGCGACGATTGTGTTCGCGTTGAAACTGTGGCGTCACTATCTATATGGCGTGGCGTGCGCAATCTATACCGACCATAAGAGTCTCAAGTATCTCTTCACCCAGATGGAATTGAACTTGCGACAGAGGCACTGGCTCGAACTGATCAAAGACTATGACTTGACGATCGACTACACTCCAGACAAGGAAAATGTGGTGGCGGACGCTCTGAGTCGAAAATATCTTGCTTCGCTATCCATCAACCGCAGACAACTACAAGATCTAGAAGAAATGGGCATCGATCTCCGGAATCGATTCAGGGATGTACGGTTGGCGCAGCTACAGTTAGAGCCGAGTTTGCTGGAAAAGATTATGGCCGCTTAGAAGGATGATCCGTACCTGAAAAAAATATGCGAGCGAATTTTGACAGGTAGTGCAACCGACTTTACGGAAGACAAGACCGGCGTGCTGAGATTGAATGGCCTACTATGTGTTCCGGATGATTCAGAACTGCGAAAGAAGATAATGTCGGAGGTGTATTATGCGAAATATACCTTACATCTAGGCAGTACCAAGATGTATAAGGACCTCCGCACGACCTTCTGGTGGCACGGGATAAAGAGAGATGTGGTGCTCTTCGTATCGCAATGCATGGCCTGTCAGCAGGTGAAAGCTGAGCATCAACGACCGGGCGGGGAGATGCAGAACCTCGCTATTCTCGAGTGGAAGTGGGATCACGTCACTATAGATTTTATTGTTGGCCTGCCGAAGACACCACGGGGGAACGACGCCATCTGGGTCATCGTCGATCGATTAACCAAGTCAGCGCACTTTATTCCATCAAAGTTACTTGGAGCGTTGATCTCCTGGCATAGATTTATCTTGACGAGATAGTATGGCTGCACGGAGTTCCAGTATCTATCGTCTCCGATCGAGATTCACGGTTCATGTCGCGATTCTGGAGTAGCCTTCAGTCGGCGCTGGGTACCAAGTTGCAGTTCAGCTCAGCTTACCATCCTCAGACCGACGGCCAAACGGAGCGCATTAATCAGATTTTTGAAGACATGCTACAGCTCTGCGCAATTGACTTCAAATCAAGCTGGGACGTCCACCTACCATTGGCAAAATTTGCATACAACAATAGCTACCAATCCAGCATCCAAATGGCACCGTATGAAGCTTTGTATGGCCGGAAGTGCAGATCGTCCATTTGCTGGAATGAAGTCGGGGAACGGCAGATACTCGGCCCGGAGCCGGTGGAACAGACAAGGTCAAGCTAATTCGGGAAAGCCTGAAGATTGCACAGAGTCGGCAAAAGAGCTACACCGACACCCATCGAAGACTGCTTGAGTTCTAGGTGGGCGATCACGTGTTCCTGAAGGTGTCGCCTATGCGAGGAGTTGCTCGGTTCGGCGCGAAGGGAAAGCTGAGTCCGAGATTCGTTGGGCCGTTCGAAATACTCGAGCGGGTCGCCCTAGTAGCCTATAAAATTATACTATCGCCGGCGCTTGAAGGTGTGCACAATGTCTTCCACGTCTCTCAGCTGCGAAAGTATGTGCATGACCCTAGCCATGTGGTGGACTTTGGCCAGCTGGAGCTAAAGTCCGACTTATCCTACGTTGAAGAGCCAGTTCAATCTTAGAATGCAAGGATAAGCTGCTTCGAAGTCGAGTGATCCCTCTTGTTCGCGTACTCTGGAGGAACCATGCGGCGGAAAAGTCGACATGGGAACTCGAGTCAGAGATGAAAGAAAAGTTTCTTTTATTATTTTCATAAAGGTAGGTTCTGTTCTTAAGTTTCAAGGACGAAACTTTTTCTTTGTTGGCTATGGTGTAGTGCCCCGTCCCTACATCGTGCCCCGCTCTCCGTCCATGGGGTGCACGAGAAAGGAACACTATCGCTATCGACTCGGTCGGGACCGATAGGTCGGGATCGATCGAATCGATCGAACGGGAACGGTTGAATTAAGATCCATTCCACGTTATGGAATGGCTTCTTCGGAACCAAGTCCCATATTCAGCGGGTAGTGCCTCAAGGATTGACTCTGCGGCTGAGTCGGGAGAGACCTCCCGTTGCTCTATTTTTTTACGCTGCTTGCATTGGTTTTGGCTTTGGTTTTCTGAATGCGTTTTCATGAATATTTTCGATGGTTTTCATGGCTTACATTTAGAACTTGCATTTTCTATCAACATTCTTGCCTAATACAGTGTTCTAATAGGTTGCTTGTGCGATTTCAGGTGATCGCGTAGGCGACGTCTAGTACGGCCAACCAGTCTTTCGCCTCAAGTAAAAACTCAAGGTTAGTGGCTGACCTCCTTCGTCTCGACCCTCTACTTCAAAATAAGAACTCGGGTAATGATATTGAATTTGAATGAATCGCTTGAAGAATACAAGTCCTATGTGCTAGAAGGGAAAAAGATGAGTTGTGTAGAAAAGAGATAGAATTATTTTAGGCCTGCAAAACAACCAAGTAAATGAATCGATTACATAACAAGCCCCAACGGTACCCCAAATATACCTTGTTAACCTATCAAGGTCATGGACAACTTGTCGACAAGGGCGATGGTTTCTTCGAGCGGCAACCCGGGGCCTCGGGACCGACTCGGCCTAGGAAAAAATAGGTTATAGCCGAGCTGGGTAATAGGCAATCGGTAAGACGGGGACTTGCATCGGAGCTCGCTACTTGCGTTGCAAGGGTCCCGTATTACCAGGCTATGTCCAAGATGGCTAGTTAATGCCAGTGACCTCCACATCAAACACTTAATATAAATTGTTATCAACTAACAGAGAAGGTGATGGTAAGTTTTATGTCGTACGGCGCGCTCTGCCGAGGAAAATTCTGTTGTAACTTGCTTGGTTTATGTTTCGTCAACATGCTTCGTATGAAAATGCCTAAAAAGACCACGAAAAGCAAGTTGTGTAAATTCTTATCTAAATTCTTGAACCAAATAAGAGCTTGGAAACTAATTAGCCACTCGCTAGTACATGTTGATTGTACTGATCCTCGCTCTCTCTACAGGTGCAATAAATCAGGAGGAGCGTGCCGCGTGAAGGGAGGCTACGCTCGTGTGTTTTGAAGCTTCGTCCGTGCGGTCGAAGTTTGGATCCAATCTCTTTTGAAGACTCAGCTGTCGAAGGCCAGAAGACAGATGGAGCGGCTTCCCGTCATCCCAGGTGGTTTTTGTATTGCTGGTTGTAATCAAGGGATGAAATGTATGAAATGGCTATCTCGTCGACTTTCATTTTGTAATAGAGTCAGTTTGTAAAAAACCCGCACGGCACCTTTGTATCGAGTCTGTAAAATGATGTTCATTATCAATAAAGCTTAAGTTTCCTTCTCTATAACGTGTGTTCAATTTACTCCGCGCATTCTCTTGTTGTTGTCTTTCGGATAACCTTATGACTATGCCTTGTGCGAGCGCAACTTAGGCTTGCACGGCATCATGCCCGGGGGACGACTATCGATTCTACCGAATCGGGGCATGACATCTCCTGCCCCCTCTGTCACAGTACTATGGAAGTGGTGCCCAACATCACCTTCTCACAGGAGGACATGCTACTAAAAAATAATCATCATAATAGACCCTTGTACTATATAGGGTATATCGGGGCGATCAAGATGGACCGCATGCATATCGATCCAGGATCCTCCCTCAGCATCATTCCTAGAAGCTTGCTTTAAATCCTGGAAATTCCTCTGCACAAGCTATCCGCAACCAACATAACTATCATGGCTTACAATGCTGGTCGAAGCCATCTGCTGGGAAAGATCCGTCCCAAATGCCAGATCGGTGATCTCCGAACGGAGGTCTCCTGCTATGTGATCGATGCTAATGTATCCTACAACATCTTACTGGGACATCCATGGATACATGAGAAAATTATCGTCCCTTTCATACTTCACCAGTGCTTCAAGTACGTCAACAACGACGGTGTCGTAGAGACAGAGTTTGCTAATGTCGATCATTTTAAGGGCATCGACGCTTACTATGGAGATTCGATACTTTACCAATCTAAACCCCCAAGGATGATGGCAATGAAGCTGACAATGAAGCTGAAGCACCTCCATCCCCCAACGGTGGTCCCATGATTGTCCGAGTCAAAGGACGTACTACACCAAAAAGTACCCCGAAGCCTCTCACAATCTGGATGAAGAAGAAGAAACCTGACAAAGTCAAACCATTGACCATCACTCTAAATAAAACACCCAAGAGGGAACCTACTGATGTCCATCCTCCCAATCCTGAAGAATTACCCTATATGGTGATCTCGGCTAAGACTGTGGCTCCTCTTCCAGATGATGGCCCTCTCATTGAGTATATCAATACTCGAAATAATGTACCTTCAGAGGATGATGTTATACTAGAAAAAGAACTTGTGTATTTCCTTAGTAAAGGTTTATCTTTGAATTACTCCAATGTCTATCAATCAGTAAACTATTACATAGATACAATATACGCCCAAGAGAACGACATAGGACCACACCTCTGTATGCCAGTCACGACGCCTCACCTACGGGAAAAAGTCTACCCAGAAGATATCCACTACTTCATCATTCCAGCCAGAAAGAAAGATGAAGAGCTAATCATCTTCGATCGTATAATTGGCGAGAGAAAGTTCGTTCCAGACTCTACTCCTTCCAAGTATAATATAGAAGCTGACTATGACTCTGGAAAAATATAAATTTTTTGGTATAGTTGGCAAGACAAGAATATCATCCAGAATATGGGATATGACATCAAAAGCGACGAAGGACTAAATTACGGCCGAGGACGACGATTGCCAATTCGACACTTTGCGCCTCCCGGCAAACCCGAGAACTACTACCAACGAAATGGTGTTGTTTTGGGCTATGTCTCTCCTCCAACAACTCCCGAAAGATCAGATGATGAAGCAGATCGTTGTTCTCATTCTTCTGATTCCTCCCTCTGGGACCCAAACTCTAGCATCGGCGATATATTCAAAGCAAATTTGTCCGTCCACATGGTTTTTGCCGACCAAGTTACAGAGGATGTCCAATCAATCGAACTCAAACAATAGGCTCAAAAGATGGACACCAGGTGGGAGCTGCACTTTGAACAACGTGAACCACCTACCGAAGATGAAGTCATCCAAGTCAATCTAGGAGATGAAGCATCCTTCAAACCAATCTTCATAAGCAAAAGCTTATCTGACGATGAACACCAGTCTCTTATACAGCTTATAAGAGAATATATCGACGTCTTCACATGGAGCTATGAAGATATGCCAGGCTTGGGCCCTAAAGTCGCCGTGTACCGCCTGAACATTTCGTCTAAAGCTAAGCCAGTAAAACAGCAACAACGACGATTTTGACACGACGTCATGGAAGCCATAGAGAATGAAGTCAAAAAGCTCATCGCCAGTGGATTCATTCGCAAGGAACAACATCCCGACTGGGTTGCTAATATCGTTCCAGTCATGAAAAAGAATGGTAAAGTTCGAGCCTGTATCGACTATCGTGATTTGAACTCTGTATGTCCGAAAAATGAATTTCTTCCACCGATCACCGACGTAATGATCGACAAAACTTGCGGCTTCGAACGTATGTCCTTTATGGATAGGTTCTCAGGCTACAACTAGATCAAGATGTTCCCCGATGACGACCGTTGGGGGTATACTGCTATACGGTGATGCCCTTCGGATTGATGAATATAGGGGCAACATACCAACGAGGCATGAAAATAATTTTCTGCGATCATTTGCGCAAAACTGTAGAGTATTATGTAGACGATATTATAGTCAAAAGTCGTCTCAAGGGCAACCACCTCCAAGACTTGAGAATGGTGTTCGAACTAATACGTGCATACCAACTCAAGATGAATCCAATCAAGTCTTTTCTGGGAGTCTCCAGCGGCAAGTTCTTTAGTTTTGTCATCACTTCAAAGGGTATACATCTGGACCCGGAGAAAGTGAAGGCTATTCTCGACATGCATCCACTAAGAAACCTCAAAGAGCTATGCGGACTACAAAGAAGGCTAGCCTACATCAGACGATTCATTTTGAACCTCTCTGGAAGGTGTCAATCATTCACTCAGCTCATAAAAAAAGCCGTATCTTTTGTCTGGACTTAACAATATCAACGGGCATTCGACGACATCAAAGCATATCTTGCAAGCCCTCTAGTACTGGTAACCCCAATAATGGGAAAGCCCTTCTTACTATATGTCCGTGCCATGGATTATTTCCTTGGCGCCCTCTTAGCTCAGAAGAACGAAGGCGACCATGAACATGCAATTTACTACCTCAGCCGCACAATGGTGGGTGCCGAGCACAGATACACACCGGTGGAGAAGGAATGCCTCGCACTAGTATTTGCCATCCAAAAGACATGCCACTATGTGTCTGGGCAGACTATCCACATCATATCTAAAGTCAACCCTCTCAGAATACTCATGACTAAGTCGGGTTCTCTCAATTCCCGTTTAGCTACATGGGTAATACTGTTGACCCTATATGATATGATCTTCGTCCCTCAGAAGGCAGTGAAAGGTCAAGCATTAGCTGATTTTCTAGAAGCTCATCCGGTGCCGGAGTCGTCCAAAATCTATGACGAAATCCCCGACGAAGTGGTAGAGTCTAACACTGCAACTGAAGAGATCCATATTTGGTGAATGTTCTTTGATGGCGCATCAAGAACAAGGCCCAAAGGGAACATCGTGGCTGGAGTAGGCATTGTGCATGTGTTACCTGATCATCTGGTCAAACACTGTGCATATTTTCTCATGGAACCATGCACCAACAATGTAGCCGAATATAATACCCTAATAATCGGCCTACAACTTGCAAAGCAACTGGGAGTTGACTATCTAGAGGCTTACGGCGATTCCAAACTAATAGTTAGTCAGGTCCGAGGGGATTACGAAGTTTGCCACAAATATCTCATCCCCTACCATCGAGCAACAATCGAGCTGGCATTTACTTTCACTGGGTTCTTCATCGAGCACATGCCTCGACTATAAAATATAGAAGCAGATGCTCTAGCCGATCTTGCTGCTTCCTCGACCGTTCCAACTAATACTCAACAGTCGATCACAGTGTCTGGTCGAGAATTATTCTGTGTGAAAGATGCCTTGCATATTTCTTACAGTTATGTAACAGAAATAAACGTCAATGCTAAAGACTGGAGATTTTCCTTCATAGACTATGCTGTCTATGGAATCCTCCCCGAGGATCCGAAGGAAGCAGTATCCATCCAAAGGCGATCCCTCAGATTCTACTACGACACAGCTACAAAGATGCTGTACCGACGCTCTTATGACGGGCTACTGTTATGATGCTTATCAGATACCGAAGCCAAGCATGCACTCCTGTAGGCTCACGATGGATTCTGTGGTGTTAGGGTAATATACTAAAAGCATCACTTTTTTAGTAATCTAATTTCCTTAAATTTTGAATGAGAATCATATGAGCAAATGTTTGCATATTGTATTTGTTGTAAGTGTTAATGCAAATGTCTGATATTCTATATTGTAGATAATATGGTGTATGGTGTCACACAGAAGATCATATTATCAGTTTCCTATGGAGTATATAAATAGTTCACAACCTAGATGGACTTGGACAATCTATTGGAAACGTTATTGTGTAATCTGGTATTAGTCTATCTTGAGTATAGGTTTACACTAGTATACTTTGTGTGTATTGAACAGGACCACTTGAGGTTGTTCTCTTTGTACTGACTACATAAGAGAACAAACACCTCTGTTATTATGGATGCTTGTTCTCTTAACCCGGATATAATAACGGACATATATATGCAGTGTGCTTTATTTTGACTCATAAAAGAGTGAGATTCATTATGGATCAACAACCTCTATGAATTGGGTAATAACATTGTATGTATGATAGGCTGTTGATTATTAATAGAATCCATGTCCCGATACATCGGGTTGATGATGTCCCCTTGAGGAGCTCATAAGGATTGTCATGTAAACCCTGCAGGTGGATTATATCCAATATAAAAAATAAAGTTGAGCGGTACTTCTTAAGGATAAAAGATGTCGAATCAATATAGTTGTCAGTAACTTAATTTGATCGACGGACATACGATATCTTAACATGGGGAGCCAAACGAGCATATAATAAAAGGAGCCCACAAAAATAATTTGGAATTAGGGAGGTGGTGCAACAATAGCTCATTAGTGGACCGAACTATTGTTAATGGGCCTGGATTGTGTGTTCGGGCTGAACACGGTATATCCACATCCGTTAGGAGGCCTAACCCTAATTTCTTCTCATGGTCCCTGCCGTAGCCTATATATATCCTCTATTCTCTGGCCGCCAGATTACCGATCAGAAATCTAAAACTTTCTCTAAATTCTTGATTCACGTAAGGAGAAAAAGAGAGGGCTGCCAAGGTGAAGAAAATATTGGGAGATCGTCGCCCACACGACGTCCAATTCGAAGAAGGAATACGTGCAGAAGATCTTGGGGTCGTCCGCTCAAGATTGCCAGGAATTACTTGTCTCCTTTCCGCCGTAGGTATAATTCGTGAACCCTAGTTTCCACCTATGAAGGGTTAGAACACGTATTAGATCTGTTTAACTTTCTATCGATCAATACGCACACAAAAGGAAGGGTCCTGGGAATCCCCAGTTCCATCAATTGGTACCAAAGCTACTTTGGATCTACGTATTGATTGATACGTCCATGTTGTACAATAAAACCTGCGCTATGTAATAGTCGGTAGATGTAGATCTGTTCTAACTCGGTTTTGCAGGCATCTTAGATCCAACTATTATGGTCCAATGTATGTTTTTGATTGTGTTGTTTAAACCACGAACATGTCATGGATGTTGTTGTTGCTGTGGATGTAATTAAAATCACGAGGGTTGATCGTGCTTATTATTTTAATTTTGCAATCTAGATTATGTGTGAACTCCTTCGGGAGGCATAGGATTGATGTAATTTTAATTATCTTTGATCAATCGTGATGGCGATGGTGGCTGTTTCTGACGTCGAACGAGATGCTGGTTTTAAGCAGTCCAGAGGCAGACAGATGATTTTCGATGAAGGAATCGACAACCAAAACCTTAAAAAAAAATTCGGGGCGCTGACCTGAACACCGCGACCTGACTGGACTGGTCGAACCCCAAATAAATCTGTGCAGCGCCAGATTTTGGATTTAGATAGTTGAGGACGGAGCAACAAAAATGACCATAATAGTTGGATATTTTCTCTTATTTTTGTCGTTTTGCTTTTTCTGATTATGTATGTTTATTATTGAGTGGTTTTTTTTTGAAAAACCAAGCCTACATTAATAATGGACAACATGGACATAATATCAACTAGTAGAAAAACCCTCATTGTTAAATAACTAAGTGGGAGAGGATATTTATTTAGTTTAAATCCTATGTTCTCCATTACTGGTTTGTGTAATTATACTTGCGTGTAGGCTATAATGCTTTCCTCCATATCGGATGAGTATAATTATGGATCACCAGTACAAACTTCCTTAGGGATAATTGTAGAAAGTTACCTAGTATGTGTTCACTTCTCCATCTAAAGAAACTCATTACAAGGTAATGGACTTAGTATTAAGTAATGGTATACACTTTGATACAAATAATGGTATCCTCCCCATCGAAGTCACTGCTATTATTTGTATGACCATAGCAAGAACAGCATATTAATTTTATTTGTCATAAAGTTATGTTGACATGATAGTAAAATTAATAAGAAAAGCATACTTGAACAAAGTTGAATTTGTATACGTCCACACTATCGTGGCATGCTAAATTCATTGTGTTCAAGGTGTTGGTAAATTTCTTATTATTGTTTTGAGGGAATCAATATTTAGTTAATTCAAAAAAAAAATTTTGCCCGACATAATTTTATTTATGTGATTCTCAGGATTTCAAAAATGGGTTCTTTCAGTCCACTTATGGTGATTCTTAAAGAAAACAAACTTACTGGACCTAATTATATTGACTGGAAACGTAATTTGGATATTGTTATGACTGCTGAGGAGTACAAATATGTACTTATTGAGGAATGCCCACCTAAGCCTGATGCTAACTCTGATGAAGAGGTCAAAGAGGCTTATAAGAAGTGGAAAAAGGCATATGAGATGGTGCGATGTTACATTCTGGCATCTATGTCAAATGTACTGCAACATCAGCATCAGGCCATGGCCACTGCTTATGACATGATGTATAACCTCAAGAAACTCTTCGGACATCAGAGTAGAGCAGCTAGGCAGTTTGCTGTAAACTGTTTGACGAATACAAAAATGGCTGAGGGTACACCAGTAAGGGATCATGTTCTCAAGATGATGGGTCATCTGATTGAGATGGAGATCCTTGGAGCTGAAATCGATGGAGAATCCCCGGTTGATATCATTCTCGGGACTCTGCCTAAAAGTTTTGACAATTTCTGCCTTAATTGCAACATGAACAAAATGTTGTATAGTTTGGCAGAACTTGCAAAAGAGCTACAGGATGCTGAATCTCTCTTTAGGCAGAGTGGTCATGTTTTTGTTTCTGATAAGGCTTCTACTTCTAAGCCAAAATGCGGTAAGAAGAAGAATAACATTTAGAAACAAGCAAACTCAGCAAAGAAGGGCATGGGACCTCAAGGCGCGGTAAAAAAGTCGAACGGCAAATGTTTCAAGTGCAAAGGGTCAGGACATAGGAAGACTGATTGTCCACTTCTCAAATAAGGGAACAAAGAAGGTATATCTCATTTGCTAGTAGTTGAAACATGTTTAACAGTGTTATCTACCGGTACCTGGCATGTAGATACAGGAGCCACTAATCATGTCTGTAATACATTACAGGAGTTCCAGGAAACCAGACGGCTCAGTGATGGAGATATATGCTTGTTCATGGGTGATGCTACAAAAGTATCAGTCGTTGCATTAGGAGATGTTACTTTATCTTTTGGTAGAAATAAGTCTTTGACATTGAGAGATTGCCTTTATGCACCTTCACTTAGAAGGAATTTAGTTTCTGTTTCTATGTTAGTTAAGGATGGATATTCAGTTTATTTTATTAACAATATTGTTATTAGAAAGAATAAATATTTTATCTGTTCTGGTGCATTGGTTGATAATTTATATGTCATTAATCCTATTTCGCCCACAATACAACTTATGGAAATGAATAATATGTCATCTAACTTAAATAAGAGAAAAGAACCTTCTTGTATGAACCAAACATATCTTTGGCACTTGCGATTGGGGCATATTAACCTAAGAAGGATTCAAAGACTGGTTGAAGATGGACCGTTGAGTTCATTGGAAGTAAAGGCGCTACCAGTCTGTGAATCCTGCTTGGAAGGTAAAATGACCAAAAGGCCTTTTACGGCAAAAGGGTATAGGGCCAAAAATGTGTTGGAATTGGTTCATTCTGATTTGTGTGGACCCATGACTATCCAAGCTAGAGGTGGCTTTGAATATTTTGTCACATTTATTGACGATTATTCAAGATATGGATACATTTATTTGATATGCCGTAAGTCTGAGTGCTTTGAGAAATTTAAAGAGTACAAGGCTGAAACGGAGAAACATCATGGAAAATGTATCAAGTCATTACGATCAGATCGTGGTGGCGAGTACCTCTTTGGAGAGTTTAGGGATTATTTACCAGAGGCTGGGATTGCATCCCAATTGACTGCACCTGGAACGCCCCAGCAGAATGGTGTAGCCGAAAGAAGGAATAGAACTCTTATGGAGATGGTTAGATCAATGATGAGTTATTCGGATTTGCCAGATTCGTTTTGGGGATATACCTTAGAGACTGCAGCTTATATTTTAAACTTGGTTCCTTCTAAGTCAGTACCTCTTACTCCCACAGAGCTGTGGATTGGACGTAAGCCTAGTCTGAAACATGTTTGCATTTGGGGTAGTCCAGCACATGTGCTGAATGGAAAAGCAGATAAGTTAGAATCTCGTACAGAAGTACGCTTGTTTGTAGGCTATCCAAGAGGAATGAAAGGAGGTTTATTTTATAGTCCTAAGTATCAGAAGGTCATTGTTAGCACCAATGCCCGATTCTTAGAGGAAGACTATGTGATGAACCATAAACCCACAAGTAGAGTTGTTCTAGAAAAACTGAGACGTGAGACACCAAGTACTTCAATACCAATAGTACAAGAGGATGAACCACAAATAACTGCACAACGTGTCATAAATGTTACACTACAACCGATAGTGCCTCGTCGTAGTGGGAGGGTTGTGATACAACCTGATAGATATATGTTCTTGGGAGAGTCGTCAGGTTTCATCCCTAAGGAACAAGATTATGATCCCTGTACCTACAATAAAGCACTCCAAGATAAAGATGCAGAGTCTTGACAAAAAGTAATGATATCTGAAATAGAATCTATGGATTCTAATCAGGTCTGGGAGCTTGTAGATCCATCCGTTGGTGTAAAAGCCATTGGATGCAAGTGGGTCTATAAGAGAAAAAGAGGATCAAACGGTAAGGTTGAAACCTTTAAAGCTCGGCTTGTAGCAAAAGATTTTACTCAAAGAGAGGGTATCGATTATTAGAAAACCTTTTCTCCTGTAGCCATGATTAAGTCTATCCGGATTCTTTTATCTATTGCAGCTCATCTCGATTATGAGATTTGGCAAATGGATGTCAAGACAACTTTCCTTAATGGAAGTCTTGAGGAAGACAACTATATGAAGCAACCAGACGGGTTCATTGAAAAGGGCCAGAAGCATCTTGTTTGTAAGCTCAAGAAGTTCATTTATGGACTTAATCAAGCTTCCAGATTATGGAACATATGTTTTGATCAGGTGATAAAATCCTATGGATTTGATCAATGTCAGGATGAATCATGTGTATACAGAAAGTATGACGGAAACGTGGTGGTGTTCCTAGTACTTTATGTGGATAACATCTTGCTCATTGGAAACAATGTGAAGGTTTTATCCGATGTAAGGATATGGTTATCCAAACAGTTTGATATGAAGGACTTGGGAGAAGTAGGTCACATCCTTGGGATCAAAGTTCTACGAGATCGCAAGAAAAAGATGTTGGGCATATCCCAAGCTTCCTATATCGATACTGTACTAACTCGTTTTAGTATGCAAAATTCTAAGAAAGGTTTGTTCCCTTTTAGACATGGAATTGCTCTATCAAAGGAGCAGTGTCCGAGGACACCTAAAGAGATAGAGAACATGAAGACAATTCCTTATGCTTCAGCAGTAGGAAGCTTAATGTATGTAATGCTATGTACGAGACCAGACATCTGCTTTGCCGTAGGCATGGTCAGCAGATATCAGTCTAACCCAGGACAAGAGCACTGGACTGCCGTAAAGCATATTTTGAAGTACCTGAAAAGGACTAAAGAGTATATGCTAGTTTACCAGGCATTTAGTTAAGTTCCCTTGGGGTATACAGACTCAGATTTTCAGTCAGATAGGGATTCCAAGAAATCTACCTCAGATTATGTGTTTACTTTGGGAGGTGGAGCCATTGTGTGGAGGAGTATCAAAAATAATGTATTGCTGATTCCACCATGGAAGCCGAGTATGTGGCAGCCTCTGAGGCAGCCAAAGAAGCGGTTTGGCTCAGAAACTTTCTGTTGGACTTGGATGTGGTACCTAGTTTGCCTAAGTCTATTACACTTTATTGTGATAATAGTGGTGCAGTTGCCAACTCGAAGGAACCACGAGCCCATAAGACTGGCAAACACATTGAGCACAAGTACCACCTGATACGAGATTTCGTAAAGAAAGAAAAGTTGCTGTGATCAAGATAGCATCAGCCGACAACCTAGCTGATCCCTTTACAAAGAGCTTACCAACTAAGGCTTTTGATAGTCATGTTGAGGGAATGGGAGTCAGATGTGTAGCAGCATGGCTTTAAGTATAAGTGGAAGAATTGTAACAGTATACTGAAAAGTAATACTTTGAGTATAAATGGGAGATTGTTAGGGTTATATACTAAAAGCATCACTTTTTTAGTAATCTTATTTCCTTAAATTTTGAATGAGAATCATATGGGCAAATGTTTGCATATTGTATTTGTTGCAAGTGTTAATGCAAATGTCTAGTATTCAATATTGTAGATAATATGGTGTGTGGTGTCACACAGAAGATCATATTATCAGTTTTATATGGAGTATATAAATAGTTCACAACCTAGATGGACTTTGACAATCTATTGGAAAGGTTATAGTGTAATCTGGTATTAGTCTATCTCGACTATAGGTTTACACTAGTACACTTTGTGTGTATTGAACAGGACTACTTGAGGTTGTTCTCTTTGTAATGACTACATAAGCAAAAAAACACCTCTGTTATTATGGATGCTTGTGCTCTTAACCTGGATATAATAACAGACATGTATATGCAGTGTATATTATTTTGACTCATAAAAGAGTGAGATTCATTATGGATCAACAACCTCTATGAATTGGGTAATAACATTATATGTATGATGGGCTGTTGAGTATAAATAGAATCCATGTCCCGATACATCGGGTTGATGATGTCCTCTTAAGGAGCTCATAAGGATTGTCATGTAAACCCTGCAGGTGGATTATATCCGACATAACAAATAAAGTTGAGTGGTACTACTTAAGGATAAAAGATGTCGAATCAATATAGTTGTCAGTAACTTAATTTGATCGACGGACATACGATATCTTAACATGGGGAGCCAAACGAGCATATAATAAAAGGAGCCCACAAACATAATTTGGGATTAGGGAGGTAGTGCAACAATAGCTCATTAGTGGATCGAACTATTGTTAATGGGCCTAGATTGTGTGTTCGGGCTGAACACGGGATATCCAGATCCGTTAGGAGGCCTAATCCAAATTTCTCCGCATGGTCCCTGCCGTAGCCTATATATATCTTCTATTCTCTGGCCGCCAGATTATCGATCAAAAATCTGAAACTTTCGCTAAATTTGTGATTCACGTAAGGAGAGAAAGAGAGGGCTGCCAAGGAGAAGAAAAGGTTGGAAGATCGTCGCCTACACGACGTCCAACTCGAAGAAGGAATACGTACAGAAGATCTTCGGGTCGTCCGCTCGAGATTGTCAGGAATTACTTGTCTCCTTTCCGCCGCAGGTATAATTTGTGAACCCTAGTTTCCACCTATGAAGGGTTAGAACACGTATTAGATCTATTTAACTTTCTATCGATCAATACGCACACCAAAGGGAGGGTCCTGGGAATCCCCAGGTCCATCATATGGTGCGCATCAGCCAGGCCCTAAATTACAAGATCGCCTCAAACGAATGGGTTATTACAGGCCCATAATGATAGCGGATGTTGTTGGATATACAAAGAAGTGTAGAGCTTACTAGTTCTACGCTGATTTTATTCGCCAACCTTTGGAGTTTCTACACCCGACGGCAGCATCTTGGCCATTTGAAACCTGGGGCATGGACGTGATAGGACCAATCAGCCCGCCATCCTCCAAAGGACATCGATTCATCCTAGCTATAATCGATTACTTCTCCAAATGGGCGGAAGCTATACCCCTCACTGAAGTAAAGACATCAAACAAGATCAGTTTCATCAAATATCACGTCATTTACCGTTTCGGCCTACCTCGTAGGATCATCCATTATAACGGTCCACAGTTTGCAAGCCAGGCGTTCTATCGGTTCTGCGATAAGAATCGAATCTAGAACATAGCCTCTACTGCCTACAATCTAGCGGCTAACGGGCTAGCAGAAGCCTTCAATAAAACCATTATAAAACTTCTTAAGAAATTCGTGTCTTTAAACAAGTGCGATTGGAACGAGAAGCTTGATGAATGTCTATGGACCTATTGCACAACGGTCCGGACTCCAACAGGCAGTACGCCATTTTCTCTAATTTTTGAGAGCGAAGCAGTTCTTCCCCTAGAAATCCAGATTTCTTCTCTTCGGGTAGCCCTAGCCAGCAAGCTGACTACTGAAGAAAGCTACCGTCTGCGACTCCAAGTGCTCGAAGCGCTAGACAAAAAATGCCTATTAGCTCAACAGCGTATTGAGCTATACCAAGCATGCATTTTCAGAGCTTTCAACAAAAAGGTGAAGGAAAGGATCTTCCAAGTCGGCGATCTGGTCCTAGAAGTAAGAAGACCGATGGTTACTACACACAAAACAAAAGAAAAATTCCAGCCTAAATGGAAAGGTCCTTTCGTCATAGAATCGGTGTATTCTAACGGTGCGTACCGGCTGACCAAGCTTGACGGTGACTTGCTCATGATGCCTACCAATGGCAAGTTCCTGAAGAGATACTATGTGAAACATCTTTTACGTAATGTTCATATACGTTCAGTCATGTAAATGTACAGTACGATGTTTATATGATTCAAGAAAAAGAAAAACAAAGAAAAATAAACTATCTAACTATTATCTATATTTTATGAGTCTTGAATACGCCATGGATAATAGGACCTCTAAATATTTTTCTAGTGGAATCATTGCCGTTTCTGACTCTGTCCAAACTCGGTTTGACGAAAACAAATCACGTCCCTATTACCCCTGAATTATTTTCCGATAATGATTTCCCCAGCGGAATGATCAGTTGTTTTTCCACGTCCACATATCCTCTGAGCAAAGCATTCATTAAATATAGTCATGTCCACATTACCTCAGAACTATCTACTCCTCCCTAATGCTATATATCTTTCCACATCCATATTACCTCTAGTCAGATATAGAACATCCTCTGCTATTACGTCCATATTACCTCTACTAGCAGCTTCATTCAACTTATTATCTATATTCGAATCATTCGAATATAAAACAGATAATAGGTCCACATCAAAAATTCTCCAGCGGAATACCTACCAGAAATATCCTCGTTACGTCCATATTACCTCTAACATCGATATTTCACAAAACCACTCCTGATTATCATGTGTCATATCTATATTACCTCTGTAGAAGCATGAAAAAGAATAAAGAAAGATCCATGCGGCCAGAGAGCCCCCTGCGGCTCAGAGAGTTCATGCGGCTCAAGTATCTATGAAGCTCGAGCGTCTATGCGGCTCAAACAAGTCCTATGCGGCTCAAAAAGGAGCCACGTGGCCTACAAACAGCTCTCTCGTTTTGCATTAAATGACTTGACGGCTGACAGCTTTGACGAGGTGACAGTTCTGATACGAAGATATTATTATGACTCCCTCATAATGACGGATTCCTTGGGAAGCGAAGAAAATCTCTGACACAATCTCCCGAGATTCAGAAACTGTCATGCAGCTTTGACACGTGGACAGTTGCATACGGCCTACGAAGACTAGCTCCATGCGGCTCACGAAGACTAGCCCCATGCGGCTCATGAAGACCAGCCCCATGCGGCTCATGAAGGACAGCCCCATGCGGCTCATGAAGACCAGCCCCATGCGGCTTATGAAGGACAGCCCCATGCAGCTCACGAAGACTAGCTCCGTGCGGCTCACGAAGACCATCCCCATGCTGCTCACGAGGACTATCTCCATGCGGTACACTCATGCGGTCATCCACACTCATGCGGCTCAAATTATTCCATGCGGTCCAAATGTTCTTGGGGGCCACTCTTAGGCAGCCTGGACACATGGCCAGCCTTATACGGCTCAACTTTTCTGCAGCTCAGATGTCTGCAGTTATGACACGTGGCATGATAGCGGGGCACGTGGCATCAGATTGATCGAAATCTCTCAACAAATTCTAATAAAATATTGGGATCAAATTAGATCATTCGCAAATAAGCCAATAAAAGACACGTGTCAAGAAATCCGAGGTTGGCATGACAAATCAGGAGGATTTATGTCAATCAGCATTAATTACCTACAAAAGATTTGATGCAATCACATTTATTGCTCACATCTCGATGAACGGCCCAGATCCAATGATCCTTAGCCGCCGACTTCCAAGAATGGGCAATCATTGTAAACCCTAATGAGGTCCCCCACTCTTATAAATAGCAGGATGCCATTTCCTTGCACACATACACAGACATAGAGATATAGAGAGACATATACAGAGACAGAGACAGATGCACATAAAGAGCCAGAGAGCGTGAAGAGAGAGCATTTCTTCATCAACGCCAAGCAGTTCTTCTACAGAGCCAAAGAAGCTGCACCCGATCGTCCAAAGAGTAAGGCAGAGCAGCCGTCGCTTTCCAGAGCCTCTATCGTCACCCTCCAGAATCTAAAATAAACAATTGTACTTAGATTGTTGTACCTAGGTTTTTGTCCCAAGGCTTTCTTTGTACAAGCGAGTTTGTATTGTGAAGTAAAATTCCAGTCCTCTGACAATTGTTCTGTTCTTTTATATTTCATGGCAAACACGATGGCGACTCTGCTGGGGACAAACTTCTTCATGGCTGAGGAGTTGGTGATGCAATCGGATGCAGCCAAACTTGGCTCCACGCAACAGAAGATGGTCGTCCGCTTCTACCAACAGGCATTTGAAGAAATACTCTCTGAAGGAAGTGCTGGCCCGGTCCAGAAGCGAACCCGCACAAAGAAAGCTCGCTGCGAGTGGAGGCCAAAATCATTTGCTCCTCCACAAGCTCTGGATGGGGTACTCTCTGCTACCCAAGACGGCGAAGGCGACTCTCGTACGTCTCCACTTCGATGCTGGACTTGCAAAGACAAAGAGTGGTTCTGTACGCCCCAAGAAAAAATCGAACGCTCATATGGCCAACTCTGCCAACCACATGCAGGATGCTCATGCGGCTGAATCTGCCAGCCGCATGAAGAAGGTCTATGCGGCCAGATCATCCAGCCGCATGAAGAAAACTCATGCGGCCGAGACTCCCAGCCGCATGAAGAAAGCCTATGCAGCTACGTCTGCCAGCCGCATGAAGATTGTTGATGACAGCAGCATGACGCCTACTCCACGTGGCTCTGTCTTCGACCGCCTCTCCTATGGTCCTGATCTCTTGTGCTCCCAAGAAGATATGTCTGACTCTCTCCAACATAACCTAGACTCTTCCTACTATGTGCCTTTACGTACTAAGCGAAGAAGTCTAGGGCAGCGCGAGCTTGGCAAGCTCGGTCCGCTGATCCTGTCTCTGACCATCCGAGCGTTCCACATACTGTTATGCGGGCCTCAGATGGGAAGTTGTACAGAACCACTCGAGTCCAGCCCCCGGCGGCAAACGGACATAGATGTTCGCAAAAGTCGCCCAAAATCCAGGAAGCAATCATGGTCGATCCAGACCCATCTGACTTGCGTGAGGCCATCATCCACAAACGCAAGGAAAAAGAAAATACATTGGGGTACAAAAAGTTCTCCCATGGACGTCACTGTACCCAAGTCATCGTCAACTGCTGCTGCAATAATACGACGGTACGAGAAGACCGGCAGTCCGTCTTTCAAAGACTGCAACAGCCGTCTTCAGAAGACGAGGCACTTTCCGTCGTCTCCTGCAACTCTGCTCAGAAAGTCCCCACCGATGGGAGAGGGAAGAAGACAAATGTCCCCAGCCCGAAGGTTTCAACCACTTTGATCAAAAGACAGTCGTCTAAGCGGGTGCCCACCACTGGAGTTTTCCAAGGCACCCGTTCTAAGACGAAATCTGCTACAGTGGAAGATTCGTCGTCCACAATGCTGGAGGTTGCTAGGACTGGGGGTAGCACTCCTTCGAACCTCCATGACAATCAGATGTTCCAAGAAGACGCGCCGGGGGAGACAACCCTGCCATCAGATACAGCAAATCCCGACGTCCCCGAGGACGTCCACAACTCCCAAGACGAGGCGAACTCGGAGACTGGGGGTACTGTTCCTTCCGAGTCTGAACCAGAAGAGAACATTCCCACATACCCCGATGACTTCTCACTACAGGGGTATGATTCGGAGGGCCCTTCCTCCATCGCTCCGTCCATCTCTCCTCATGTAAAGACGATATTCATGACAGACAGCAGCCAAGGAGGTTCCAGTGATCGCCAATGCGTCGACACTCTCGAAGCCATATTGCTTGCCTTGGTCATGTCTATGGACGAGAATAAAGTGGCCCTTCCAACTCTGTAAGAAAGGACGCCTCGCCAAACAAGCACGGGTCCCGCGGTCAATGCGGACACGAATTCAGCGGTACCAAATCCGGGCAACAATCCTCCTGAAGTGACGGCCCCCACCACCGTGGATGAGGCCCGAGAAGCAAGAAAAGAAGTCCAGGAGCTCCGAGCCATGTTTCACGCTCGAGAAAATTCTCCAGACCTCAGAATACGGCAACCGTACCCTGCTGTATGGAGGGATGTCCCATTTCCGCCATGATATAAGTCGTTCAATATTAATCCTTATGACGGTAAGACCTCAGCAAGTCGGTACATCACTTACTTCGAGGTCACCACCGACCATCTGCCCCATGACGATGCCATTCTCATACGATTATTCATCGGGGCATTGGAAGGGGTCGCCTTCGACTGGTGCCGCAACCTGCCAAACAACTGCATCCACTTCTTCGCCAGCTTCAAGCGCATGTTCTTGGAGAGATTCTACGAAGTAGGGCAGGACATCACAATGTCCACCCTCATGGACGTCGTTCAAGGAGAGAAAAAACTGACAAGGAACTATATCGAGCGGTTTCGCCAAACCGCAATAAAGCTGCCGTCTGGAAATCCAGATTCCTTCTTGATTGAAATTTGCCAAAAGAGATTGCTCCCAACAATCAGTCTCTGGATGGGCGAAAGTCAATTAAAGGACTGGAAGATGTTCATCATCAGTGGCACAAGCGCCAAAGAACGATTGAAGAAGGCTCGCAAATTGGGATTGCACATCTCGGACGGAGAGAACAAGGACAAGCATCCTAATACCAACAACGACAATGGGGGTAGCCCCTCCAACAATCGGGACAGCAGGGGTAAGCAGGCTATGGTGGCCGACACAGCACAGAAACCTAAGCCAAAGCCGGCAGACAAACAATGGCCGCAATCACTTACTCTTTCGAAGACGGTCACGTCAAGCCCATCTTGGACATGCTCATACAAGGAGACATAATTCAGCTTCCTCCACCAAGACGGGAACCATGGCAGGCAGACATGGAGAACCCAAAGTACTGCCATTACCACCGCTACGTCCACCATGCCACACACGACTGCTACAAACTAAAATGGTACATCCAAAATCTCATCGATTAGAACACTCTGGCCATCGATTTCAAAGAGGTAACAGTAGCAGCCAATATGGTGTCGGTGCAATTCGACAGCTTTTCCCCGACTGAAACTCAAGACGGTGTGGTCCCCATCCCTCTGGCGACAATAGAGATTGCTAATCTTCCACCTCACCGAGATCAGGCTGCTGGTCTAGTGTCCCTCACCACATCACGAGGGGAGGTTATGTGGATCCATCCAGACTTGGTATCGAAAGTGACTCGGCCCACATCATCTTCCATCTGCAAGAAGAAGAGTAGAAAAGTCAGGTCCTGCCGCACAATTTCGACAGATATCGAAGAAGCTACAGCCGTCGTCACGCGGTCTTGGACACAATCCCAACCTGTGGCTGACAACTCGGCTGAAGATCATCAGCCCGCTACAACTGACGCTACGGGACCGGCTCAGCCTCTGACGACCGACAAGCCTAGGCCGAGGGAGACTGGCTTTGACAAATCCCTCCGAAAAGAGACACCACAAGGGCTGGAGAAGCCCTACAACTTCGACATCTTAGCGCAATTGGCCAACACACCCGCCAAGTTGTCATTATACGAACTTCAGAGACTCTCAAAGGATGTTCGTACAGCTTTGAGCGATGCACTCCAAAATGACGACGCAAACCTGGCTCAGGTCAACCTCACGAAAGAGAACCCGCCTGCAGATCTCCAAGACAGCGCCAGCACGGGAGCGATGCCCAACATTGTCTTCACTCCGCAGGACATGCTCATCAAAACCAACCTGCACGATCACCTGTTATACTATACTGGATACATCGGCGACGTAAAGGTAGATCGAATGCACATTGATCCTGGCTCTTCTATAAGCATTATCCCGAAGGGTCTGCTACATCATCTTCGCATCCCAATGCATTGCCTGACGCCTACAAGCACCGCCATTAGCGGTTTCAATTCAGGCAGGAGCTTCCAAATTAGGAAGATTCGTCTGAAGTATCAAATTGGCGATCTCCAATCAGAAGTCACCTGTTATATCATAGATGCAGACACTTCTTACAACATCCTCTTGGGGCGCCCGTGGATACACGATTATATGATCGTGCCTTTCACGCTGCACCAGTACTTCAAATATGTCGACAAACACGGCTTCGTGAGGACAGAATTTGCTGATATCGATCCCTTCAAAGGGGTCGAATCCTATTACTCAGACTCCTGTCTATACGAAAAGTCGAAGAAGCATCTTGGTGAAGGAGATAAGCAAGCTCGTACCGAGACAGCCACAGGATCAGAAGAACCTCTGACGATCCACCTCCAAGCTCGCAAACCTGGCAAGTCTGCACCCCTTACCGCCACTCTGCGTAAGGACGCAATCAGCCTCTCGGCAAAAGAAGAGCAGAAGATAATCCGGCTGCCAAGGTTTGGCCAAATGCCAAGACCCTCAACGGAGCCATTGACAATCAGGCTGCCGAGAGTCGGCCAGCCGCAAACGGAGAAGCTCATTCCCTCCGACAAGCCAATGACGTTACGCCTTCCCAAGAAGGGTCGTCACCCCGATGCAAGGCCTAGAACTTCTAGCGAACCAACCACTCCCCGCCTAGCATCGAGCACCAGACTGGGGGTCGCTTGTCTGCCAACAACTCCACGCTCTGCTCCACCAGCTGAACCTCTGACAATCAAGCTGCCCAGGTCGTCCTCTCAGTCTTTGTTTATACAGGGTGTAGCCGAAGAGGAACCGGAGCTAGCCAAGTACGTGGCTGCCCACACTGATGTTCCCTCCGTAGATGATGTAATCCCCCTAGAAAAGATACCTTACTTCATCAATAAAGGGCTATTTTGAACTACCTCGAGCTCAATAAGCTGTGTACAATATATGCTATGGAACGGTATAGGTACTCACCTACACACACAGGTGACAAATGTGTACACCGTAATCCAGCATACTCCAGTGGAAGACGCTTACCGCATAATCCAGGAAGGGGACCATCCAATCATCTTCGGCCAGAAGGACGATCCGCATCCCTTCACCATAGAAGAAGTCGACCTTGGATCAGATGCCGGGAGACTGCCTCTGTATCTTTATAGCCCCCAATCCAAATATCTCATACAGAAATAGGGGTATGACCTGGAGGTGACGCCAGGCTTGAACTACGGTACTGGATGACGATTACCTTTGAAGCCACCGGTCCTGGCTGGCAAACCACGGGACTAATATAGCAAAACTCGGTGTGGATTAGGGTATGTTACACATACAACGACCCCTGAGAGTTCAGATGAAGAATGTGACTGGCATTCATATTCAACCGGGTCACCAACTTCTAATTCGGATACCACCATCGGAGACATATTCAGACAAGTCCTATCAGTCAATATGGCATTCGCCGACGCTTATGAAGAAGATGAAGACATCCCTGAAATCCTCGAGTTAGATCCGTGGGCCCAACAGTTGGATACACAATGGAAAAAGCGGTTCGAACAGAGAGAACCTTCTACTGAAGATGTGGTCATACAAGTGGATCTCGGCAGCGAATCTTCTCCAAAACCGATCTTCGTGAGTAAAAGCTTAACAGACGAAGAGCGAGAATCGCTGCTGGAACTTGTCAAAGAATATATTAATGTGTTCGCCTGGAGCTATGAAGACATGCCAGGGTTAAATCCCGATATTGCTCTTCACAAACTCAACATCCGGCCGGACGCAAAGCCAGTCAAGCAACAACAGCGACGCTTCCGTCCGGGCATCATGGATACGATCGAAGCTAAAGTCAACAAACTGACAGCCAGCGGCTTCATTCGTGAGGAGCAACATCCTGACTGGGTCGCCAACATAGTACCCGTCCTCAAGAAGAATGGGAAGATCCGAATCTGTATCGACTTTCGCAATCTGAACGAGGCATGCCCCAAAGATGAATTCCTCCTCCCTATCACAGACATCATGATTGACAACACTTGCGGCTTCGAACGTATGTCATTCATGGATGGCTTCTCGGGGTACAACCAAATCAAGATGTCTCCTGACGACGAAAAGCATACATCATTTCGAACACCGATTGGCACATACTGCTACACAGTCATGCCTTTCGGTTTGAAGAATGCCGATGCCACATATCAAAGAGCCGTGAGTATCATCTTCAGAGACCACTTACGCAAGACGGTGGAGTGTTATGTTGATGACATCGCCGTTAAGAGTCGCTGTAAGAAAGACCATCTGCAGGATCTGAGGACGGTATTCGACCTGATGCGAGCGAACAATTTGAAAATAAACCCTATAAAATCCTTCCCGGGCGTATCCAGCAGAAAGTTCTTGGGTTTTATTATCACCGTCCAGGATATCCACGTAGACCCTGAGAAGACAAAGGCAATCATGGAGATGGGTCCCCGAGAAATCTCTACGAACTCAGAGGCCTTCAAGGAAGGCTAGCTTACATCAGGAGGTTCATTTCTAACCTCTCCGGACGATGTCGACCATTCACCCATCTCATGAAGAAAGGTGTCTCGTTCGTATGAGATAAAGAATGTCAGCGGGCCTTCGACAGCATCAAAGAATATTTGTCGAACCCTCCAGTCCTGGTGGCTCCGGTTGCTGAAAAACTATTCCTGCTCTACGTACGAGCAATAGAACATTCTCTCGGGGCTCTGCTGGCACAAAATAATGATGCAAGCCATGAGCAAGCCATATATTACCTCAGTCGAATGATGATTGGGCCAGAGCATCGATATACCGCTGTGGAGAAGGAATGTCTCGCCCTGGTGTTTGCCATTCAGAAGACGCGATACTATGTCACTGGACAAATAATACATGTGATCTCACGAGTCAACCCTCTCAGGGTCCTCATGACTAAACCAGGGGCACTCAGCTCTTGCCTCGCTACATGGGCAATATTTCTGTCCCCCTATCATATGATCTTCGTCCCACAAAAGACTGTCAAAGGTCAAGTCCTGACAGACTTTTTGGCAGCCCACCCAGGCTCGGAGTCATCCAGAATATATGAAAAAATCACAGATGAGGTCGCCGACTCGCATGCAACCTCCCACGATGATATATGGCGAATGTTCTTCGATGGTGCTTCAAGAACTGGACCCAAAGGCAACATCGTCGTCGGAGTCGGGGTGGTGCTGGTCTCCACGTCCGGATTGGTGATTAACCGCGCTTATTCTCTCACAGAACCCTGCTCTAACAATATGGCCGAGTACAACGCTCTGGTCATTGGCCTCCAACTTGCAATAGAGCTGGGGGTAGAATACCTTGAAGCATACAGCGATTCTCAGTTAATCGTCAATCAGATCCGGGACTCATACGAAGTCCGCCACGAAGACATGATCCCCTATCACCAAATAGCGATCGACATCATCTCTTCGTTCGAAGGGTTCTTCATCAAGCACGTTCCCAGACTCCAAAACATCAAAGCCGATGCCTTAGCAGGCTTGGCCGCTTCCCTAGCAGTACCGAATCATACTCATCGATCGGTAGATGTAATAGGCCATGAACTGGTCTTCCCCAAGAACAACGTTCAATTCGTGGCGAGTTATTCCACTAAGACGATCGATGACGTCCCAGACTGGAGACAACCATTCATTGACTTCATCGTCTATGACATTCTGCCCGAGAACCCAAAGGAAGTCACCTCTATCAGAAGGCGTTCTCTCAGATTCTTCTACGATACAGAGACGAAAATGCTGTATCGCAGATCCTATGATGGATTATTGCTTCGGTGTCTGTCAAACGCAGAAGCCAAAGAAGCCTTACGAGAAGCTCGTGATGGTGCCTGCGGGGCCCATCAGCCTGGCCCTAAATTGCAAGACCGTCTTCGCCGAATGGACTACTACTGGCCCACGATGGTAGCAGTTGCGATAGACTATATGAGAAAGTACAAAGCCTGCCAAGTCCACGCGGACTTCATCCACCAACCATCCGAATTTCTACATCCGACAGTGGCGTCCTGGCCGTTTGCAGCATGGGGGATGTATATCATTGGTCCGATTTCTCCACCTTCCTCCCGAGGACATCGCTTCATACTCGCAATCACCGATTACTTCTCCAAATGGGCGGAAGCTGTCCCGCTTGCAGAAGTCAAAACTTCGAACGTGATCAGCTTCCTCAAGTATCACGTCATCTATCGCTTTGGACTGCCCCGAAGGATCATGTACGACAATGGTCCGCAGTTTGCAAGCCACGCCTTCTATCGGTTCTGCGACAAGTACCGCATCCAGAATATTGCTTCGATGCCATACAATTCGGCAGCAAATGGGTTGGCAGAAGCATTCAACAAAACCATCATCAAGTTACTCAAGAAGTTCGTATCGTCCAACAAATGCGACTGGAATGAGAAGCTTGGTGAATGCTTATGGGTGTACCATACCACGGTTCGAACGGCCACAGGGAATACACCATTCTCCCTGGTGTACGAAAGCGAGGCAGTTCTCCCATTGGAGACTCAAATATCTTCGCTCCGCATCGCCCTCACTTATCAATTGACGACGGATGATAACTACTGACGCCGACTGTAAGAGTTAGAGGCCTTAGATGAAAAGCGCCTCCTGGCTCAGCAAAAGATCGAGCTATACTAAGCACGCATCTCTGGAGCCTTCAACAAGAAGGTCAAATTCAGAACATTCCAAGTGGGCGATCTCGTTCTGGAAGTCCGGAGGCCGATGGTCATGACTCACAAGACCACCAACAAGTTCCAGCCAAAATGGGAAGATCCATTTATCATCGAGGCTGTATTCTCCAACGGTACTTACCGCCTCGCAAAACAAAATGGAGACTTGCTCATGTTGCCCGTCAACGGCAAGTTCCTGAAGAAATATTATGTCTAAACGATATATTCCAGATTATCTAGTCATGTACCTGTTGGTGCTGCTGAACTCATGCCCACAATATTCCAGATCATCGAGTCATGTACCCGCTGGTGCCGCTGAACTCACTTTCACAACAAATCTAGATTATCGAGTTATGTACCCGCTGGCGCCGCTGAACTCACATCTACAATACCCCAGATTATGGAGTCATGTACCCGCAGGTGCCTCTGAATTCACATTCCGGTCACTCTTTCAGATAGTAAGTCATGTATGACCATACCTCTGAACTTTCTTCCTGAAAGAGATTCTCCCTCATGATCCACTACCCGCACTCCCAGTGCACAAAAAGGGTAACAGATCCACAAATTGCCAAAACGGCCATGTCCTCATTACCTCTGAGTCGTTTCACTTTCGCCAAAAATAAATCACCCATTTACATAGAACTTCCATATCCTCATTACCTTTGAGTCGTTCTATGTACCTTCCTTCATTGAGCCCACTCCTATCATGCCCTCATTACCTCTGAATGGGAAGGCTCCGTCGAAGAAACCTTAATACTTGCCATGTCCTCATTACCTCTGAGTAAGTATGATGATTCCCTTTCGACTTATTATCTGTACCCACAACCGGAGTACACCAAGGATAATAGGTCCACAAATATTCTCCGCTGAGTCTGCTCCTGCCATTTCCTTATTACCTCTGAGCAGGAAGACTCCACGGTAAAACCTCCGTACTTATCATGTCCTCATTACCTCTGAGAAAGTATGTCGGTCCTCTCTCGTCTTATTACCCGTACCCTGAACCAGGGTACACCAAGGGTAATAGGCCCACAAATGTCCTCTGTTGACCACAAATATCCTCCGTTGAGTCTACTCCTGCCATGTCCTCATTACCTCTGAACAGGAAGACTCTACGGTAAAACCCTCATACTTGCCATGTCCTCATTACCTCTGAGTAAGTGTGTTGGTTCCCCTCCATCCTATTATCTGTATCCTAAGTCGAGGTATGCCAAGGATAATAGGCCCACAAATGTCCTCTACTAAGTCTCTTAGTACAGGCCCATCATTCCTCACCATGCCCCGGGAGCCCAGCTGCTCCACGACATTCTATATCCCGATATTTGGAACGTCTACGACCACCTTGCTGTGGAACTGTTCTAAGTATCCCCATTCAAACTTATTACCTGTACCTAAAACCAAGGTATACCATGGGTAACAGGTCCACAAACAAGTCCCCCATGCGGGGCAAACATCACCACAATACCACAGGCACAACAAGCAATACAAATAAAGGGTAGAATGGAAAGTACCCTTTATTTGAAAGACGAAAAAAGTATTACATGTTTTGGGACCACGTCCCTCTCAAAGAAAAAATAAAAAGAAAACAGAAACGAAAGAAGAAAAGGCCGACTATAACTCGGCATTACACAACTCCAAGAGACGGTTTCTCACCATGGCAGTACCCCCCTCAAGCCTCTGTCTAGCTCGGCGCTCAGCCTCCTGAGACAACCGCTTCCCATTATCCAAGTCCATGAGTTCCCGACAGTCGTCATCCAACTTCTTCAGAGCCACTTCCAAGTCAGCCGAAGCTCGATTGACTTTGTCAGCTTCCTGGATAATTAGCCCTCTGTCGATCCGGGCAGCCTCGAGCTCAGACTCAAAGAAAGTTAACTTCCTCTGAAGCTCGAGGATCTGCTCCCGCGTGTCAGCAATCCTGCGAGAGGCAGTTGCTTCACGAGCCGTAACGTCTTCACTCCCATGGCTCAATAGATCATATCGATCAGACAGAGTGCGGAGATCCTTCAGTATGGTTGGCCTAGTTTTATCCTGAGCTGCCTTCGCCTTCTCTATAGCAGCTGTGAGGGAGCCGCGCTCCTGATCAATAGCAGCAGACAGATCAACCTGCCGTAATACCTGAAGCTGGGCCACCAGTTGATCAGTCTCCAGTAATTTTGTTTTCAGAAGTGCAGCCACCCCTGCCCCACCAGGAAGGGCCTTAAGGATATCGATTTGAACCTGGGCGCATTGCCGGGCTAAAACGAAAGAGGTCCCTCTGTCCACATTAGCTTCTATTCACCTTTTCAAGTGACGAGGAAAGCTGTCGACCACGTCTTGTAACGATTCGTCCAAGACCTCTGTAGAGGACGGCGTCAGAGGGAGCGTGGCCGGCAGCATCGAAGGAGTGGTGCTAGAACTTGCCACCAGGGGGACGACTTCCGAGCAGAATGATGCACGGATAGCGGCTAACTCTTCTTCTGCCACTCGATGAGCCTGGACGCTTGGCAGGGCGGAGAGGTCGACTCTTTGGGCCGACCGAGCAGAGGAAGACACGAGGACCATCATCCTCTGCCCCGATTGTCCCATCACCGGACTTGTCGAACTCGAGCCCGTAAGAGAACCATCAAAACGAGCCGGAGGGGAAAGAGGTACGCCCCTCTCCGCCAGTGCCCCTTCGACAGAGTTTGTCTCAACAAGGTCCATCCTCGTCACGGAAGGGGCAGGACCTGCATGTCCATGACAATGATCAATCGACGTGACCCGAAGGATGTGATCATAGAGCCGATAGGCCTCCTTGCAAGTTAAGATTCGGCTTATCTTACCGGGAGAGGAGCATCGAGGCTGCAGCTCGTTCGCAGCTGGCAGGGTCTCTTCACCCGCGATCTCCAAATTACATTTGGCCAGCTCCTCTGACCCGGCCACCTCGGAGAGAGAGGCAACCTGATCAGCATCATCTGGACGGAATTCAATAATTTCAGGGGCAGGCTCACTGGAGCCCCTGTCATCCCGAGTCACGATCTCGGCTACTCGAGAGTCCTCTTCCTCTGATGCCTACTAGAAGGAAAGAAGATGATTAAAATCAAAGCTAGAAGAAAGGAAGGACCGGTAGTAACTTATTTACCTCTGATGCGGGGTCAATTCCTTCGCTTCTTCTCTTTATAGTTAGCCCGCGGGCAGCCAGTTTCCGAGAGCGAGGAATGCCGCCGGCAAGAGAAAGTTGCCTGCTACGCTTTCGTGCAGGGCCGGGTGCAACGGATGGCTGATCAACCACTATCTCATCTGGCGAAACAGGCGACTGATCCGCCCCTACATCTGCCACCGGAAAGGAAGGGTCATCTCCATCAGGCTCATCGCCTTCGTCATCTGCAGTATCGGAGTCCGAATTCGGCACCTCGACTCTGTTCTTCCTCTTCCTTGTCTTGGCCCCCTGGGAACCCTCATCCAGGCCGGTACCAACGATGAAACTGGTACATAGGTTAAAACCGACAGGAAGCTTCTTCGCCATGACGTGGTACAGAGCCGCCATATACAAGATATCTACTGACGCCATGATAGCGGGAACTGAGAAAACGACACGGGTATGGAATGTGTCATAGTAATGCCAGGCCCGGATGCCGTCTAGAAGGCTGCCTTCAAAGCCCAGACAAGAGCTGGGGTTGTCTAGAAAAAGCTGACTATACCCAAATTATCGAGCAAACCTGCTAGCAGATAGGGCTCCAGAAAGACAGTATTACGGTTGCGATACACCAGATGAGCGGGGCAGATATTTCGTAGCCCCAGAAGCATATGGCCGTCCAGTAGTTGAGGGGGGCCAATATCGTCAAGATGGACAGCCGCTATTTCCTCATCAGTAAAACGAGAGACAGATACGAAAATGTTGTACATGTCTGCCCTCGCCAGTGCCATCCGGCAAGCACGCATGGTCTCGAATTCCCAAGACTCATTATGATAGCGAAAGATAAAAGCGTCGTTATCAGTGGCGTCGTCTTCAGAGCTCGGTCTCATCAAAGATGGATAATGCATCAACAGCCACCCCATCAAATAATGATAGGACAGCTCGGTCCGTTTAAAATCTTTCGTCACATTACGAACAATAACCTTAGATGTGAAAGTACGAAGACCACGGTGTATGCTGTACACCATGGCCGGAAGGAGAGCTAACCGGACTCGCAAAACTAACTTCACAGCCGGAAGGATAAAATTGCGATTGATCCTCTCGATGGAACCTGTTCCGCCTGAGACTACACAGTTTCGCAGCCATATCATTAAGAATCCCGCCAAGAGCACCTTCTCCGACAACTCTTGGGTGTCCTGATAAAAATAACCGAAAGAGTCGGTCTGACTCCCGAATCAGTCACTAGAGGTGGCCACCCTCTTAGCTGACGACAATAAGGCTTTCACCGCCTCACGAGTTTGAGGATGGCGGGGAGTAACTTGACCTGAAGCATCCGTCGTGAAGAGATAGTGCACCCAGTCCTTGGTATGAGGGGCATTCCCTACCGAGCTGTTCTCCTTTTTGGCGATTTGATGACACGTGCTATAATGGCACAATATCTCTTGATAAAGAGCCACGAAGCCTGGATACCGCCCTTCCAACTCTTCGAACTCCTCGTTCGTGGGAGTATATGCCTCAAACGCCTCGTCCCCCCAAGGAAGCTTGGAGATCGCATGCATTTCGTGGAGCTCAAGCCCCATTTCTCCTACGGGCGTATAGAAGGTCCCCGTACGGTGATTATACATCTCCAACAGAGATATAAATAATTTCTTGTTTATAGGCAAGCCATGGCTGGTGCCCCGAATAGAGGCCTCATACTTTTGCAAGATCCACGTAGACAGATTGGTCCACGAGGGAATCGAATGTATCCAGCTGGGGAGCATCAATCGACTAATGGGATAGGATCCTTTCCGAGCAAGTTGATTCATAAAAGTGTCGGCTGTAGAAAATGTAAAATTGGGACCCGGCACATTCAAGAACGTACCCGGGGCCAACCCCATTACAGAACAGCTGGTGTGCACCTTGCCCGTATACACCGACTTCAGGCTGTTGTTATAATGGATGTCTCCCACGAACATCCTAATTCGGGTAGGAGTTAAAGAATCTTCCATCTTCCGGTCCAGTGGGAGCATATTGAATCAGGATAAAGGAAAGTGACGCTCCATCTGGGAAATACGGATCGCTATCCCGTTAGAAACAAAACTCCAGCTCTCTGACACCTCCAGAATCTGACTATTCTTCACAGTCAAGGCGTCTCCAAAGAAGAATGCGGGCTTCAAGTATTCCCCTTCTAACTTCTCCGAGTTCATTATAGCATTAAGAAAATAGAAAGACTGATTCTTGAGGGCATTCGATCTCGTCGGGGGCTCATCACTCGGAAACTGGTCAGCCATGTATTGGACTATATGGTCATACCTATAGCCCAGAGCAGCTTGGGCGCTGCCTACCAGGAGCTCTCCAGCAGCATTTATCGGCAAATTCACTGAGGAGAAGACAGAAAAAGACAAGTTAAAAGGATTGAAAAAAGGGAAATAATGGGTGCTTTCGAGTTCATGCGGCTCCAACTTAACAAAGCCTCATGCGGCTCAGGAGAATACTTATGCGGCTCCAGCTCAGTGAAGCCTCATGCGGGTCAGGGGAACGCTTATGCGGCTCCAACTTACGGAAGCCTCATGCGGCTCAAGCTCAGCGGAACATTCATGCGGCTCCACTTAATGAAGGGTCATGCGGCGGTACTGTCATAAGGCCCGCAGGGATCGGATAAGTTAGTGCGGACCACGTGAAAGACATATGTGTGCGAGTCTATGCGGCTCAGTGTAGCATATACGGTTTTGTTGGCAAAGCGCGTATGCGGCCACAGTGGCTATTCTTATGCGGCTCGCGGCTCGACCATAGGACGAACATACGACTCACATGAAAATAAAGGCTCGTGCATGAAGCATGCGACGTAGCCATAACAGTTAGGGTTCTTCAAAACCACATAAAGTCCTTACCAGCAATGAGAGGATGGACGTCAGGGTGAGCTGCGGGCACGACGGCCGACGGAGAAACAGTCGTGGTTAAAGTAGAGGCAGTCTTCTTCGACGAAGATGCCGCCTTCTTGTCCTTAGCCACAACGGTCTTCTTGGGAGCCATTGGCAATTAAAGAAGAAGATGACAATGGAGTAGGGAAATTTTGAAGTGAAGGAGAAAGTAAAGAAGTTTTCTCTCTCAAACCCCTCTTATTTATAGGAGGACAAGAGAGGGGGGAACACGTAGATTGATAACCGCCACAGAAAAGACGAAACCGACTCCTCGGATTTCGTCCCATCTCTCATAAAAGAGATTCACCCAGAGCATAAAATCCAAAAGATTTAATGAGCCGACCCTTGGGATCTCCCCTAAAGGCGGCACTAAAATGAATTCGAGGCAATTAATGACGCGCACCCGTGGCAAAGACCTATGCGGCCCAAAAGCTCCTGTGGCCGAGTCATCCATGCGGCCGAGACATCCATACGGCCGAGACGTCCATACGGCCGAAACATCATATACGGCCAGAAGAATGCATGGCCATGCTTCTTATTCAAAATATTTTAATTTTGCCAATTGAAAACTTTGAAAGGGGTCTTGTAGAAGCATGGAAAAGAATAAAGAAAGATCCATACGGCCAAAGAGCCCCTTGCAGCTCAGAGAGTTCATGCGGCTCAAGTATCCATGCGGCTCGAGCGTCTATACATCTCAAACAAGTCCTATGCGGCTCAAAGAGGAGCCACGTGGCCTACAAACAGCTCTCTCGTTTTGTATTAAATGCCTTGACGGCTGACAGCTTTGACGAGGTGACAGTTCTGACACGAAGATATTATTATGACTCCCTCATAATGACGGATCCCTTGGGAAGCGAAGAAAATCTCTGACACAATCTCCCAAGATTCAGAAACTGTCATGTGGCTTTGACACGTGGACAGTTGCATGCGGCTCATGAAGACTAGCTCCATGCGGCTCACGAAGACTAGTCCCATGCGGCTCATGAAGACCAGCCCCATGTGGCTCATGAAGGACAGCCCCATGTGGCTCACGAAGACTAGCTCCATGTGGCTCATGAAGACCAACCCCATGCGGCTCATGAAGGACAGTCCCATACGGCTCACGAAGACTAGCTCCATGCGGCTTACGAAGACCATCCCCATGCGGCTCACGAGGACTATCTCCATGCGGTTCACTCATACGGACATCCACACTCATGCGGCTCAAATCATACCATGAGGTCCAAATGTTCTGGGGGGCCACTCTTAGGCAGCCTGGACACGTGGCCAGCCTTATACGGCCCAACTTTCTTGCGGCTCAGATGTCTGCAGTTGGGGTACGTGGCATCAGATTGATCGAAATCTCTCAACAAATCCTAATAAAATATTGGAATCAAATCAGATCATTCGTAAATAAGCCAATTAAAGACACGTGTCAAGAAATTCGAGGTTGGCATGACAAATCAGGAGGATTTATGTCAATCAGCATTAATTACCCGCAAAAGATTTGATACAATCACATTTATTGCTCAAATCTCGATGAACGGCCCAAATCCAATGATCCTTAGCCGCCGACTTCCAAGAATGGGCAATCATTGTAAACCCTAATGAGGCCCCCTACTCTTATAAATAGCAGGGTGCCATTCCCTTGCACACATACACAGACAGAGAGATATAGAGAGACATATACAGAGACAGAGACAGACGCACATAAAGAGCCAGAGAGCGTGAAGAGAGAGCATTTCCTCATAAATGCCAAGCAGTTCTTCTACAGAGCCAAAGAAGCTGTACCCGATCGTCCAAGGAGTAAGGCAGAGCGGCCGTCGCTTTTCCGAGCCTCTATCGTCACCCCCCAGAATCTAAAATAAATAATTGTACTTAGATTGCTGTACCTAGGTTTTCGTACCTAGGCTTTCTTTGTACAAGCGAGTTTGTATTGTGAAGTAAAAGTCCAGTCCTCCGATAATTGTTCTGTTCTTTTATATTTTATGGCAAACAACCTCTGATACCGGTAATCTTCCGACTCGACACTTATACCCAATCCGAGATAAAAGACATGGTGTCAAGACCATTAAGCCTATCACATCCATTTACCTCCGTTGGATTTTTGTTTCAAAAATATTACCCGGACCGCCAGCATACAGAAGGGCGATGGGTTCAAGCAAACAAAAAGGAGGGAGGGAGCTCCCCCAGTGGGATACCCTTTACACAAATGTTGTATTACTGGATCTCTAATACAAGCATCATAGATATCATAAGGAAAGAGTGGAGCGAATGTATTCTGTTTATTCAAAATCCGTTAAATTTTCAGGACTACATCGTATGAGCAAAACAAAAAGTTCTTCATCTCTTTCACTCAGGCAAAAAGTAGGAGATTACATTTGATGCCCAAAAGAAGGGAAAATCTGCTACTTGTCAGCAACACATAGCTTGATCATCCTGGCAGCACCATGTTTCCGTCAAAAAGTGGTCTTGTGGCTCGCGAAGAAGGTCATGTTTTACTGCTGAGAAAGCAAACAAGCTTGTTGAACCTTCAAGAAGCTACATGGAGGAAGGCAAATATAGCATGCTAAAACATCTACAAATGATGTTCTCCTCTTCCCCATATGGCAGATGTCGTAGGCCCACTTCTTCAAGGGACCATACCTTCAAAACAATATCCCTAGTGTTTCTCTTACCAACTTGAAGGACCGTGAAAGCAGAACTTTCACGATGATGCCCAACTACCGTCCGACCCTTCGATGTATAAAGGCTCTTCCTACCATCTGAGGAAGATCCTTCCAAAACATGAAGAGTCCTGAGCTCTCTGATGTGTACGTCAAATGTTGTATCTTCACCATGCCCAGAATCGCTGATGTCGGTCCTGGAAAAATTTACTAGCCAGAACTTGTCCAAAACACGAAGTGTCCTGAGCTCCCTGATGTGTACATCAAGTGTTGCATCTTTACCGTGCCCAGAATCGCCGATACCGATCCTCGAGAAATTTGCTAGCCAGATCCCTACAAAATAGGCTGAAAGAAAGTTGGACTTAGAAAATTGCAGAAAAAGCTATCCTGAAGGCTTCTATGCGCCCAAAGAGATATGCGCCCAAAATAAGTCGTGCGGGCACATAATACATTAAATACTATATGGGCGCATAACGTACTACTTTTTAAAGGGTGCAAAATATAGCAGAACTTGGGCGCATAGCACACCACAGTGTTGGCGCATGACTTCTGTAGGCGCATAGTAATGCTCACAGAAGTATGTTGCCCTAGGCGCAAGCGCCCCGGCAGAAGTGAAATCTGACCGTCGCAAATTAACGCTTGAGACTTCATTTTTTGAAGCACGCCCTCACCCAAAATCGGGTCATGAACAGCTGAGGACTCCGCCGCAGGAGAAGAGCTACTCGACGCAGCCCCCTTGCCCTTCGCGGATCTCTTGGCAACCTTGGGAGACATGATTCTCAAAGGAAAAAGACGAAGAGTTTTCTAAAAATTTTAAAGAGAAAAGGAATAATGAACTTTCTCTCTCCTCCAGGGTCTATTTATAGGCACGGGCCACTTCCTATGCGCCCACGTACTCTATGTGTCCACTATGGTGTATGCGCCCACTGCAGCCTATGCGCCCACGTGAAGGACCAGCTCTCGGCATACTATGCGACTGTCTTTTGCTGACGTAGATGGCGTATAAAGGATGAACCGTTTTAAATTCTGTTTCGATGAATCTGTCAGTTCAGATTTTAAGGCAAATCTCAACAGTCGTATCTCCCTAACATGCTGGCCAAAATACTATGCGTCCAGGGGATGAACCGTGCTATGCGCCCGTTGTCTCGCGAGAAGACAATCCATGCTTCTTTCAAAGTATTTCGAACTTGCTCAAGTGTCAAAAACTTTGAAGGGGGTCCTGTAGAAGCATGAAAATTTTCAGCAAACATAGTCCCATGCGCCCAAGTCAAGGCAGCTCCATGCGCCCAGTCAGTTCGACTCCATGCACCCACTAAATGAAGCTCCAAGCGCCCAGTCCAAGTATAACTCCATACGCCCAAGACTAGTTCCCCCGAAAGGAGGGCGCATAGCCTGAGACATGGCTATGCGCCCAAGCCTGACTCAGTCAAAGCCACGATCAGAACGTGCACCGAAGCGCATGACCACGTCAGTCTCCACGAGCCGTCGTGCACCGAAGCATGCTGCCACGTCAACACCACAACCAACCCACGATCTTGCAGCCTGCATGCGCCTACACCAATGCCTCCAAAGTAGGACCATACGCCCAGGTAAGAACCAGCGTGTCTCTTCATGTGGGTGCATAACATCGTTCCAGCCCAAGAACGACTATAAAAGGGGGGCTTCTTCCCTCTTCAACAGACAGAACGGAGAGCATTTTCATGAGCCAAATTTCTGCACTTCTTGCCAGTGAGCCAAGAGTTAGCAATTTTTTTAGGTTTTCTTCTACTTTTGTAATCAGAGTGTCAATGGAGTAAAGGAGCAACTGTCGCTCGATCTCCATCGTCCTATTCCCCAGAATTCTTTTTTTTATACTCGGGGATCCTCAGCGCAGGATCTCTCAGGCGTACTCGATTTGTGGTGCCTTGCGCCAATAAAAAGAAAAGACAGCATTTTTTTCTTTTTTTGTGCGTATCCACAGTGAAGAGAGAGTGGGCTGCTGGTTCATTGTTTACAAAAATGTCCCCATAGAGTTTGGTCCGAACTCGGTCCGAGTTTGGCCACTCAAATTTTAGGTTATTTTATGTGTAATAAATTATAATAATAACTCATAAACTTTTAATTCTTTGATTTAATTAATATTCATCACCTTGGGTTAGCTGTAGGGGCCAGATCCCAGCTAGCGGTAGTCTAAAGACACTTGGCACCGTGTCGCTTAGATTTTTATGTCTTGTTGACAGAAGAACCCTTTCGACTTATACCCAAAGTAACTTCAATTAATAAATTATTGAATATAATGTTTTAAGTATTTTTATTAATCATAACGTATTATGACTCTGAAAATTTAAGTATGCCTAACTCTCGATGCAGATAGTTGAAACGATCTTCAACTAGTAGTTTTGTGAATATGTCTACTAGTTGATGATTTGTGTCAATAAATTCTAAGCAGATATCTCCGTGTTGTTGGTGATCACGCAAAAAGTGGTAACATATTTCTATGTGTTTAGTACGTGAATGACATAATAGGTTCTTAGTCAGATTAATATTGTTTGTGTTATCGCAATAAATGAGAATCTTAGTGTAGTATATATTATAGTCTTCTAGGGTTTACTTTATCCACAAAATTTGAGCACAACAATGTCCTGCGATGATATACTCAGCCTCAGTTATTGATAAAGCTACATAGTTTTACTTCTTACTAAACCAAGAGACTAAAGCTTTTTCTAAAAAATGATACGTACTACAGGTACTTTTATGGTGTGCTTTACATCCAGCAAAATCAGCATCTAAGTAACCAATTAGGTCAAACGATATGGTTTTGAGATACCATAAGCCAACTGTAGAAGTTCCTTTGAGTTATCGAAAGATACGCTTAAAGGCACATATGTGTGATTGCTTAGGATTAGCTTGATATCGTCAACAGATGCGAACACTAAACATTATATCAGGATGACTAGCAGTTAAGTAAAGTAAACAACCAATCATATCTCGATACTTATGATGGTCTACTTGTTTGCCACTTTCATCAATGTCAAGTCATGTTGATGTAGCTATTGACAGGTCAATAGGATTTATGTTGTCGATCGAAGTCATACTTTTTAGTAAATCCTTCGTGTACTTGGCTTGATTGATGAAGGTTTCCTGTGAGTGCTATTTGATTTGGAGTCCTAGGAAGTAATTGAGCTCTCCCATCATACTCATTTCAAACTCATTCTGCATACACTTAGCAAAATATGGACAAAGTTCTTCGTTAGTAGAACCGAAAATAATGTCATCAACGTAAATTTGTATAAGTAAAATACTGTCAACTGAAGATTTGATAAGCATGGTTATATCAACTCTTCCATTTGAAAAACTATTTTCAATTAGGAAAGCACTTAGTCATTCATACAAGCACGCGATGCTTGTTTGAGTCTATAAAGTGCTTTTTAAAGCTTGAAAACATAATCAGGTTTTTGAAAATTTTCAAATCCAGAAGATTGTTTCATAAAAACTTTTTCCTTTAAAAGCCCGTTCAAAAATGCACTTTTCACGTCTATTTAAAAAAGTTTAAAATTATAAAAACATGCAAATACATAAAACATGCGAATAGACTCTAATCTAGCAACATGAGCATATGTCTGGTCATAATAAATCACTTCTACTTGATTATAACCTTGTACCACTCTATATGCTTTGTTGCGTAGAACATGTCCATCCTTAGTTTATCTCGGAATACCCATTTGGTATCAATTATCGATTAACCAATATGTTTATGAACAAGTTTCCAGACTTGATTTCTCTCAAATTGATTAAGTTTCTCTTGCATGGCATAAATCCAAAACTTATCAGAAAAAAGTATTTGCTACTGACTTAGGTTCTACTTGAGAAATGAAAGCTACATTTGCTACTATATCTTTAGTAGAAGAATGCATACCTACACCTTTAGATAGATCACCTATTACCAGTGTCTCTGGATGGTCTGGCATGAATTTTATCTTCTTTGACAGACTCTCCAGATAACTTTTGTTGGTAGCAATATCTTCAGGTGCTTTGGATTTGCTTTGTACATCTTCGTCATCACTGTCGCTATATATCTGACTATTAAGCTAATCAAAATTAACATTAATAGATTCTTCAATAATCATAGATCTTTTATTAAAAATTATATATCCTTTACTCTTGGCAGCATATCCGAAGAATATTCCTTCGTTTGCCTTCGAGTCGAACTTGCTTAAGTTATCTTTCGTGTTTAGGATAAAATAGCGACAACCAAAAACTTTGAAATAAGAAGTGTTTGGAGTCCTTTCAAACCACAATTCATAGGGGTTTTCTTCGATATAGGTCAAATTAACACCCTATTTAAAATATGACAGGATGTACTTACAACTTTTGTCCAAAAATATTAAGGAAGGTTATGTTGCTTCAGCATCACTCTAGCCATATCGTTTAGAGTACGATTGTTCTACTCCACAACATCATTCTGTTGAAGAGTTTTAGGACAAGAAAACTCGTGGTAATATCCACTATCATTATAAAAAAATTTGAAATCAGTATTTTCGAATTCGCTACCATGATCACTTCGGATTCGAGTAATCATGAAGCCTTTTTTGTTTTGTACCTTTTTACAAATACTTGAAATTCAAAAATAATATCACTTTTGTTTGATAGAAAGTACACCCAAGTATAATAAAAGAAATCATCGACTATGACAAAAGTGTAGAGTTTACCGCCAAGACTAACGACTCTAATAGGATCAAACAAATCTATATGAATCAACTGCAAAGTTCCAGAAGTGCTTACAATGTTGGTGGATTTAAATGATGACCTAGTTGTCTTGTTCTTTTCACAGTTCGAACATACCATCTCTCTTTTAAAGGTAATTTCTGGTAGTCTAGCATTTTAGTGCATAGCCTTGAGATAGTGTCCATATTTGCATGTCCTAGCCTCATGTGCCATAGTCAGCTTTCATCCTGATTGGCTACTAGGCACTTACCTACACTGTTAGTATATTCTATAAAGAAAACGTAAATATTGTCTTTCCTGATCCCTTAATATACGAGATTTCTAGTAGACATCTCATATATATAGAACATTTTTCTTTCACAAAATTGATACCATAACTATTATCTGCTAAATGACTTATGCTCAAAATGTTATGTTTTAATTCTGTGACTAGACAAACATCTTTTATTTTTGGGTAGGAAGACATGCCAATAGTACCTATTCCTATATTATCACCTCAAAGATTATTAGCAAAGGAAACATACCCTTCTTTCTTCATCGATAGCGTAGCGAATAAAGATGCATTACCTATCATGTGCCACGAACTTTCGCTATCGAGTATCCACTTGTTTAGCATGAGAGGGTTGAGGGTCCACCTACAAAATGAGCAGATGAATTATTTGGTACCCATTTTTTCAAGGGTCCATTATGGTTAGTATTACGAATCCAAATAAGTAAATTTGTGTCAACAATCTTCCTAGCTCTACAGTACTGTGATATGTGCCCATATGTACCACAGTATGGGTATGTGATTTCTGAAATTGTGCTCTTTGTTTCTGTTTTGACATTCTTGTGTCTTTCTTTAAAACCTGTTTGTGAAAGCATGGTAGTGAGAAACGTGTTGCTTATGTGCTTTCATTATTTTAGTCCTTTATGGTGTATGCTTGATATTATGACTAACCTTAGGCCGTGTAATAGGGATGACATGTTTGCCTAACTTTATCTCTAACTTTTTAGAGATCATACAAGACTCCTCATATTTAGCAGTCATATCTATGAGTCTTTGCTTAGTGACTAAATTCTTTTCTTCTCTATGTCATAAAGTTCTTGCACCTTGACATAGTCTTTTTTTCTTCTCTGTGGTCAGGATGGCCTCATGATAGTCCAATTTAATTCTGGCTCTCTTCCGTGTTACCGGTAGTAGATGTCTCTTTAATGTCTTCAATAAGATTAGACAGTCTAGATGCTTCGGTTGTTTATACCTTAATATCTTTGCGAGATTGCTTGTAATTGTCCAACATATTTCTGTGCTCTTCAAGTAGTTCGCTAAAGGCATTTTCTAATTCATTGAAAGTAAAATCATCATATATAGGTTTCTTAGATACCTTATCGAATGCCATCAGACAGACATTTGCACTGCTACTGGGTATGTCCTTCTCCTCTAATTCACTAGCCTCACTTTCGTGCCAAATGCTGGTGTTAGCATACTTTCGACCGGTTATAGCTTTTCTATTCGATCTTGTTCGGTTATATGGAGTGCTCTTCTTTGATAGTAGACATTCCTTCTTTATATGTCCTGACTTCTTACATTCGAAGCATATATTTTCTTCTTTGTTGCTTTCATGGATGTCCTTCTTCTTTCGGTTTGATCTTTCAAACTTTAATAACTTTGTGAAGTTTTTAACCAGCAGGCCTGTTCATCACCATCGGACTCTTATTCATCAGAATCATTGTATAAGACTCTTTTAGCTTGAGCTTTGAAGGAATTTTTTTTCTTTGGGTATTGCTTCTTCAAATGCTTATAAGTCCAGCTCATGAATCATGAGTTTGCCCATTAGTGTCTCCAATGTCATTGTGGTGAGATTGCTTTCTTCTATGATCGCGGTAGCCTTCGGGTTCCAATTTTTTGTTAGAGCCCGTAGTACCTTCCTGATCTTCTTATGAATATTGTAATCCTTATCAAGAGATTGTAAAGGATTAGTAATATCAAGGAAATGAGTGAACATCTGTGTAATTGACTTACCGGGTTTCATCTTGAAAGATTCTTATTCCTATGTTAAACTACTGAGTTTGGATTTTTTTTTCACTTGGGAAGTTCCTTCATGAGTTACCTCAAGAAATCTCCAAATTTTACTAGATGTCGTACAGGTTGATACACGATTAAACTCGGTTTTGTCAATTGCACAGAATAGTGCATTGATGGCTCGTGCACCTAGACTAGCCTGTGTCTTTTTATGCTTCGTATATTTGTCATGTGGCTTGTCTACTAATACACCATCAATTACTGTTCTAGGCGGTTTCTTGTAACCGTATATTACTATCGACCAAAAATTGAAGTCCAGTGACTTTTGAAAGAAACTCATTCATGTTTTCACGTAGGTATAATTCGTTCCGTCAAATAGTGGGGGGTCTATTTGTGGATTGTCCTTCACCATTAAATATAGATTTAACGGTTGCTATAGATATATATTCTCTAGTTTGTTATGTATATGTATAACTTGTTCTGATACCAATTGTAGGACCGTTGAGCACCTATAGATTGGGGTCAATAGAGTATGTGCATGTGCAGCAGAAAATATCACCAATTAATTTTTTCCAGAACTTGTACTATGTTAGGTAAATGACAGTAAATAAATTACGGTAAAGTAAGAGTCAAGAAGATCAAATTCAGCAACACAGGGATATATACTGTTATCCCTCTGTGAGGACTAGTTAAGTCTCGAGTACTTTTACTCGATGTTAATCCACTATGGCACAAGCTAATTGAGAGCTTGTAATCTTTTACAACATCGTGCTTGGCGACGAGCGCACGACCGACTCCAGAGAGTGATTTTGAAAACTAAAACATTAATGCGGCCTTCGATACAACTCTTGAACACCAAAACTCTAGATTGAACAAAACTGTACTAGCTTTGGCTAAGAGTGGTGTAGGCTTAATTTGAATGCTTTAGCTCGTAGAAAAATACTTTAGAATGAATAGATAAGAGAAGGAATGAGTGAATGAGTGATTTAGATATGGGAAAGTTCTTTTCTATTTATAGTATTTTTGTAGACCAAATTCGACAGAGTTCGGGTAGAATTCGGATGCAGAAATCTCGCATTCGAACATTGGATGCAAATTTGGAGGAGTTTAAAATCAAATATCAAAACTAACTTGACGAACTCAGCCCGAACTCGTGTCGAGTTCTGCCTGGGTTAGGTCAGAAATGGTGGGTCAAAATTGCATGGGTTTTAGGTTTTTAGAAGTGTGGACTTTTGGGTTTTGTATATGTGGATAGGCAGGCTAAATTTTGCTTGAGGACTGAGAAAAAACTAAGCCAGTATCGATCCTGCTCAACCTTACATATTTTTCCTAAACTTAATAAAAGTAAAAATATAGAAGAAAATATGAAAAAGCTTGATCTTGATTCCATTGCGTTTGGTTCTTGATGACGATAAGATGTTTGTACTTTGTAGCAGTAGGATGCAGATTTAGGATGCAGTCATTCTTTTGACTTGAAACCTGTAAACTCATAGCAATATATGTATTTTGCATATCGATCAAAGTTGACGTTGATTACAAAAATCAGGTGTGATAATTAACTAATGGGCTAACAGAATCTACTTATCCCTGATAGTAACGTCAAAATAGGAGCCATTATCGCCATTATTAACGTCCTCTTCAGCTCATCAAAGGCAGCCTGGTACTCCTCGAACCATATAAACTACACATCCTTCCCGGTGACTTTGGTCGTTGGCCCTGTAATCCTGGATAAATCTTGTACGAACTTTCGATTATAGCCTACCATACCCAAGAAACTCCAAATCTCTGCAACTGAGCTCGGGGTAGTCCAAGACGGGGTATTCCAAGACTCCACTGCTACGATCATTTTAGGATCAACTGAAATCCCATCACCAGACACAATATGTCCTAAGAACTCTACCTTGTCTGAGAAGAACTCGCACTTCGACAGCTTCCGATACATCTTTTCCTTCATAAGAGTCTCCAATAAAATCCGCAGGTGCTCCTCGTGCTCTTCTAGCATCTTCGAGTAGATAAGAATATCATGAATAAACACCACCATAAACTTGTAAAGGTACTGGTGAAATACCTTATTCATTAAGTTCATAAATACCATCGGAACATTAGTCAACCCAAACGGCATCACAGTGAACTCGTACTGGCCATAACGAGTCCAAAAGGCAGACTTCAGAATGACCTCCTTCTTCACCTTCATATGGTGATAGCCTGACCTCAGATCTATCTTAGAAAACATCAATCCATCCTTCTTTGGTACAAACAATACTAGGGCACCCCAAGGTGAAAAACTGGATCTGATAAATGTTGGCCCATTGGTCATAGTCAAACCTAATTTTAATAATTGATCAAACTCTATCTCGATATAATTGTAAGTTAACTCAGATGTTTACCTACAATGTTTTGGACACTGCTCAATAATAGATATTTACGATGTTCAAGACCGAAGCTGTTTCGAAGCTATTTGCCATTCAGAATGTACTTCCTGTTACGCTATGTAATTTTTTATTTTATTGAGTATAGGAATACGTTGTACACCGAGTCTTACTGGCAAATAGGCTATCCTAAAATATTTTTCAAAACCCATTCTATTCTTTATAAATGACCTACGTTTTTGAAAATATTCTTTTTACAAAAAGCTTCTGAAGGATTTTTTCAAAAAGCCAAAATTTATTTTCTCAAATGAACTGGCAGAACCCCAACAGAACTCGACTAGAGTTCGGCCATTTGGAACGTTAGTGAACGTTGGGTTTTTGAACTTGGTCATCCTTCAGTTGCGGTTTGTTACAAAAAGTTCTATCCGAATTCTGCCCGAATTCTGTCAGAGTTCTGTCTTTGGAAAAACTATAAATAGAGAAGTATTTCGATCATTTCAAATCACCAATTCACTTTCAATATCTTCTCTTCCTGAGCTTACATTCTTCCAAAGAGTTCTAAAAAGCTTTTATTTTCAAATCTCAAGCCAGTTACAATCCTCTAGTTGATTTGCCAGTACGGTACGGTCTAGAAGTTTCAGAGCGATTGTAATCAGAGGCTTGATAGAAGATTCAACTCTTCACAATTGAAGTTGGTCGAGTTCTTCGTATCAAAGCTTGCGTCTGTAGAAGTTGTAAGGACTTTGTATAAAAACTTGCGGGATTTTCCAATAGTGGATTCAACTGGAAGCTAGAGTTCTTCCGACTGGACTAGTCCTCACAAGAGGAAAACCAATATAAATCTCGGTGTTTGTGTTTGCCTTCTGATCACTTTTAATTTCTTTCATTTACTTTTGTGATTATTATTATATCTGTGATTTAACTGCTAACAAGTTTTTAATTAGCAATATTTCACTGCCTACTCTATTCACCCACCCTCAAGAGTATTCTACTTTACAATTTTGTTCCTACAATTGCTATCAGAGCGGGTTATACAGGTAAAACAAGGTAAAATTGCAGTTATATTCAATTGTTATATAGATCACAATATTACACATGGCAACTGTAAAATTTACAAGTGAAGGCCAAGCCACAAACAGACCTCCACTGTTTGACGGCACAAACTACACTTATTGGAAAACACGTATGAGTTCCTTTCTGAAATCTCTTGATTTTGGCTTATGGTCTATAGTTATTGATGGCTATAAAAAGCCACCTCGTATTAATATTGATGGTGTTTTAGTTGAAAAACCCCATGACAAATATACAGAGGAAGAAAAAAAAGGCCAGTCTTGATGCACGTGCTATTAACTCTTTATTTTGTGCTTTAGACAGAACTGAATTCAACAGGGTGTCTACTTGCACAACATCAAACGAAGTGTGGAAACTTCTCGAAGTAACCTACGAAGGAACAACACAAGTCAAGGAGTCAAAGATCAGCATACTTACTCAGGAGTATGAGGCGTTCAAAATGAAGCCAAGTGAATCAGTCACTCAGATGTTTACAAGATTCTTAGATATTGTAAATCCTTTGTCCTCACTTGGCAAGGATTACAGTAACCATGAGAAGATTCGCAAACTTCTACGATCCCTTACAGAGAACTGGATTTCAAAGGCTACAACAATCATTGAAGGGAATAACCTCTCAATAATATCTCTATAAACACTCATAGGTAGGCTACTCACTCACGAGTTAGAACTTCAAGACTTTGAAGATGCTACACCAAATGAGAAGTCAGAGAAGACGATCGCTCTCAAGGCTCAACATAGAAGAACCATCGAAGATGATTCCGACGACAGCGACTCCGACTCTGAAGATTGAGCTCTTCTGGTAAGAAAGTTCAAGAAGTTCATGAGATTTAACATGAGAACAAAAGACAGCAACAACAACAACAACAAGGAAGATCCTATTTGCTACAGATGCAAGAAGAAAGGACACATGAAGAAAGACTGTCCAACAGCATCATCATCAAAGAAAAACACCAAATATGACAAAGGCTACCTGAAGAAATCAACATCAAGAAAGTACGCCAACACAAGCATATGGCATGAAAGTGAAGCCAGCGACTCAGAAGATGAACAATCAGATGACGCTGCAAATGTGTACTTGATGGCTTGCGATCAGGTAATCACTAATCCTCTATTTGATTCTTATGATAATTTCACCTTTGAGCAACTAGGAGAGGCTTTCAGTGAACTGTTAGATGATTACAGGAAACTGCGTAGCAAATATGAAACCTTTAAGAAGGTGCTCAAAGAGTACAAAGGTGAAATAGGAAGACTTACCGACCTACTAGATCATGTTAGAGATAGTGACTCTTCAAATGAGTCTGGTGAGATTTTTTCTATTAAATTGTTGTTACACGAGACTGTTAAGCTATCCGAAGAAAAAAACCAAATTATTATCCAGTTAAAGGGAGACCTATCTAAGGAGAGAAAGAGTCTCCAGTGTGCACAAGTTAGATTAGAATCACTCACATCTGACTATACTAGATTATATGACACTTCCAAAAAGTTGGAAATTAGTTTAGGAAAACGGCCTGAAGTTGCTGCTTCCTATTCTAAAAAGTGTCAATTACCGAATCATCGGAACACGCCCAACACTGTCAAACCAAACTATACCAAGACTATGTCCAAGAAGACTAATAGGCATGCATTCTTCTATACTAGAAAACCAAAACCTACCATTCATGCACCTCATACTACTTTCAACACTCAACATGCTAAATGTCATTATTGTGGCCTCATTGGTCATATATCTTCTGCATATAGAATCAGAAAGTTAGTAGATTTAAATATTTATGCATGGATACCGAAAACTAACCAGTCAGGACCCTACAAGAAATGGGTACCAAAAGTTTTATCTGTAAATTGTTTTGTAGGTGGGACACCCTTCACATGCTAGGAGCAAATGGATCCTCGACAACGGTTGCTCACGGCACATGACCGGTGACACTTTATTATTTGTAACACTGTCGAAGAGGAATAAAGAAGGATATGGCTCCTTCGGTAATAATTTGATAGGATATATAATCGGTATCGGTAACATTGGTAAGGCTCTCTATCCAGTGATTAAAGATGTTTGTCTTGTTACTGAGTTAAAACATAATCTGTTCAGCATAAGCCATTTAGCTGATCACGGTTATGTTATTAACTTCGTACAAGATAAATGTACTATTATTGATAGTTCAACTGGCAGTACTATATTTGAAGGTATTAGGGAAGACAATATATAATATTCTATTTGTTGGAAGATGCTACCACAGCAGGTAGATGTTTGATGGCCAAAAGCATTGAGAGTCAACTATGGCATATGAGACTCGGTCATGCAAACATGGATACAATTTCAAGATTATCTACGAAGAAGTTGGTACGCGGCTTACATGATATTTCTTTCAAGAAGGCTATGGTATGTAGTGAATGTGAAAAGAACAAAGCTACCAAATCCGTATTCAAATCCAAGAATGCTGTAAGTACTACTAGACCTTTACAATTGTTGTATATGGACTTATTTGGACCCAGCAGAATTGCTAGTCTAGGTGGTAAGTTATATGCATTTGTCATTATAGATGATTTTTTAGATATACATGGGTTTATTTTCTTGCACGCAAGAACGATGCATTATCAGAATTCGTCACCTTTTGCAAGAAAGTACAGAATGAAAAAGGATTCATGATTACTCGCATTCGTAGTGATCATGGCGGCGAATTTGAGAATGCAAAATTTAAGCAATTTTGTGACACATACGGTTATCTGCATGAATTCTCTTGCCCCAGGACTCCACAACAAAATAGAGTTGTGGAACGTAAGAACAGAACTCTATCTGAAATGGCTAGAGTTATGTTAAACCAGTTTAGTCTACCTAGATATTTATGGACTGAAGCTGTAAATACAACATGGTATATTCTCAATAGGGTTCTAGTTCGACCTATATCGAAGAAGACTCCCTATGAATTATGGTTTGATAGAACACCAAATGTTTCTTATTTCAAAATCTTTGGTTGTAAATGCTTTATTATTAATACTAAAGATAATTTGAGTAAATTTGATAAAAAGGCCGTTGAAGGTATATTTTTAGGTTATGCAGCAAAGAACAAAGGATATAGAGTCTTCAACAAAAGAACCATGATTATTGAAGAATCTATCAACGTCAAGTTTGATGAGCTAAATCAACACTTAGACGATGATGACAATGAAGACATAATCGCACCAAGTACAGCTACTACAAAACCTTCACACAAAGATGCAGAACCTTCACATCAGGCATCAGATGAACCTCCAAGCAAAGAAGCCGGAACTAGCAATCTTGAGACTGCACCAAAAGAGACGAGATTCTTGGCTAGTCATCCAAAGGACTTGGTAATTGGTGAGATTACCAAGGGTATAAGTACTCGTTCCTCTAATAAAGATATAGCTTCTTGTGTTGCTTTTGTCTCGCAGTTTGAACCCAAAAATATTGATGAAGCATGTAGTGATAATTTTTGTTTAGATGCTATGCAAGAGGAATTAAACCAATTCGAACGGAATCAAGTTTGGGAACTTGTTCCCAAGCCTATTGATCATCCGGTCATTGGCACTCGATGGGTATTCCGAAATAAACTGAACAAGAATGGTTTAGTGACTCGTAATAAGGCTCGACTCGTAGCTAAAGGATACAATCAGGAAGAAGGTATCGACTACAACGAGACTTATGCCCCAGTTGCGAGATTAGAATCCATTCGCATGTTATGTGCATTTACATGTTTTCATAATTTTAAGTTATTTCAAATGGATGTCAAAAGCGCTTTTTGAAATAGTTTTATAAAAGAAGAGGTTTATGTATCTCAACTACCCGGTTTTACTGATTTTAAATTTCCTGAATATGTTTTCAAGTTGAAGAAATGTTTATACGGTTTGAAACAAGCCCCTCGTGTTTGGTACGATCGTCTAAGCACTTTTCTACTTGATAACGGTTTTTCAAAGGGAAAGGTTGATACTACTTTGTTTATAAAATCTTTGAATAATAATATTCTTTTGATTCAAGTCTATGTAGATGATATTATCTTTGGATCTACTGATGAATCTTTTTGTCAAGAATTTTCAAAGTGTATGTAGAATGAGTTTGAGATGAGCATGATGGGAGAGCTAAAATTCTTTCTCGGACTGCAAATCAAACAAACCAACAATGAGACGTTCATAAATCAAGCAAAGTACACAAAGGATCTATTAAAGAAGTTCGACATGGAAGCAGCAAAACCACTCAGCACTCCAATGGCGACTTCAACCAAGCTTGATATTGATGAACACGGCAAACCTATCGACATACGTAAGTATCGAGGTGTCATCGGTAGCTTACTATATTTAACTGCTAGTCGACCAGACATTATGTTTAGTGTTTGTTTATGTTCTCATTTTCAAGCTAATCCTAAGGAATCACATTTGTGCGCAGTTAAGCGTATCTTCTGATACCTTTAAGGCACTTCTTCTGTCGGCTTATGGTATCCCAAAACCTTGTCGTTTGACCTAACCGGTTATTCCGATGCTGATTTTGTCGGATGCAAAGTAGATAGAAAAAGCACTAGCGGCACATGTCATTTCCTAGAAAAAGCTCTAGTCTCTTGGTTTAGTAAAAAGCAAAATTCTGTTGTATTATCAACAACCGAGGCTGAGTATATCGCCGCATGACGTTATTGTGCACAAATTTTGTGGATGAAACAAACTTTAGAAAACTATGGATTGCATTTTACACACATATCTATTTTCTGTGACAACACTAGTTCTATTAATTTGACTAAGAATCCAGTACGTCATTCTCATACTAAATATATCGAGATTCGACATCACTTTCTTAGAGATCATCAATAAAATAGAGATATAGACGTTGTATACATAGACACACAGAATCAATTAGCTGACATACTCACAAAACCTCTAGCGAAAGATCGTTTTAATTATTTATGTCGAGAATTAGGCATTTTAGATGTCAATAATATTAATTAATTTTTTTATTAATCAATTTGTTCGATACTCAAAAATTATTTTCGAGACAAGCCCAAAAAGAGTCTGTTTGTCACCAGGACTACGGTCGAAGCGAAGCAGTACTTAAGAGTTCCCCGGTGAACCTCCGTTAGCTGGGACAGTACTCCTACAGCTAATCTGAGACAGATGCTGAGTAAAGAATATTAATTTATAAAATAATATAATTAAATTATTTTTGAGATTTAAAATTACTAAACTTTGAATTAAACATTCAAAACGAATTAATGAAAAAGAATGTGACCTATATATATATATATATATAATATATATATATATATATATATATATATATATATATATATATATATATATATAGCCAGGCAACCTTTGGCGAATTCGGCCCGAGTTCGGTCCGAATTCGGCCAGAATTCGGCTGGGTATATATATGTACCAGCACAAACCCGAGGCTTCCTTCTTCTTTATTCTTTCCCATATCCTCATAACAGCAGCCTCCGCGTCTCCAAACCCTAGCTTTTCTCCATCCTTGTTCTTCAAATTCGTGTAGAGTTTCTCATCCAAACTTTGGATTCGTGCGGAGAACTTCGTCCTCTACAACATATCTAATTCTTGGAAGGTATAATCCCTTCTCTCTTCCACTTTTCAATACTTAGGATTTCTAGAAAATTTTGGAAAAAAATGCCTAAGTTCAATCCCTTCAAGAGGAAGAAGACTAATGCCAGTGAAGATGCATCATCTTCAGATCCGCATACGAATTGCCTCTTTTCTCCGGTCCAATCGAACGATGGTGCGTCAGACGAGTTTTACTTTAAAACTTCCGATCAAGCTTTATTGTGGTACGCCGATTTTATCATACGTACTATTTGTACCGGATCGTCGATTAAATGGACTGTCTCTCCGGATCACCTCCCTTACTTTGAGGCATTAGGGTTACAAAATTTTGTCACCTTATAATTCCCTATTGCCACTAAGGCCATTAGATTATTCTATTGTAATTTTGTGTTAGACACTTTTACCCCGAGGACACGTATCGGAGGAATTGATATCGAATTTGTTGATAAAATGTTAGCGGAAATCCTTGGAATCCCAAACGAAGGTGCCCCGCTCGATGACATCACTGATTTTGATTTCCTCGATAGCACGACACTCGTTAGTTTCAAAAATGAGCTTTGTGCGCCCGTACGCGCTCGTCCTGGAAAGTTCAAGGCTAATAACTTGAACTTGTTTAACTACGAATTACATCGCATCATCTATTCCACCTTACTTCCAAAATCCACTTCTAAAGATGATGTCACTGCACTTGAGCTCTTTGTTCTTTATCATATTCTTAAGGGGATTCCATTTTCTGCCCCTAAGACTATCATCTAGATGATGGGTAGATGTCGTGGGAGAGACCGCAACCTATCTTATGTGATGCTTATTTCACGCATCTTTCAGAGATTTGATATTGACCTATCTACTTGTGCTGTCGACCCCGAGCCCAAGTTTTTCAAACTCTCTCGTCGCAGCATTGCCACTGTTCCTCCACCTCCTGCACCTACTCCCACAGCTCCCACAGCACCTGTTCCTCCTCATTCTTATCCTATGACATTTGAGGGTATACATCAGCACTTATCAGATCTACAGTCTTTTTATGTTGAGACCTCTAGAGAATACGAGTTCCATGATGTGACTCGGTTCCAGGCGATTGCCAACTCATTTACCGATCTGAGGTTTGGGCAGACGGATTATTCGGCTAGCTTTCTACCTTGAGACCCTTTTGTTTCTGGCTACCGCATTGACGACGAGGCGGTCCACTCTCTGTTCCCGCCAGGGAACGTATATGATTGGTATCGTACCGCTCATGCCACTCCTCACACTTCTGGCACTGGTACTTCTAGAGCTGGTCCTTCTGGACATGCTGGTGCTGCAGCTGATGATGTTGATGATGAGGATGATGATGATTTTTGAGATGTTAAATATTGAGACTGTTACTTTTGTCTTATGTTTATATGGAAATGCTCCGATATTCCAAGATTTTATTAGTACTCTTATTTTTATTATTATCAGCACTTTTCTTTATTATGCGACTATTCATAGACATGGTTTTGATTATACCTCAGTTTTGGCATCTTAGTCTATTTTTCAGCACTTTATTTGTTTCAGTATTATTCTCGCACTTTTTTAAATACTGCCTGTGACAAATATATGCCTGTGTTGTTCAATAGTCTATCTGTTTCTCTTACTATATTTACTGTTTATACCATGCCTGTCATGATTATCTATTTTTATTGTGTTTCTTCACTGTTTGTTACTTATGCATTGATTGCAGGAGAGCTTCCATTTTTGTAATTATTTTGCTAAGTGAGAACGGGGGACAAAAAGGATCTAACATTTTCGTCAATACGGGTTATAAACAATTTTTTTATTACTATTTTGAATTGATTCCAGCTTAGATGTTATATCGGCAAGGTTTGTCAATTATCAAAATGGAAGAGATTATTGGCCCATTGGTCATGGTCAAACCTGATTTTCATAATTGATCAAACTCTGTCTCGATATAATTACAAGTCAACTTAGATGTTTACCTACGACGTTTTGGACACTGCTCAACAATGGATATTTACCATGTTCAAGACCGAAGCTATTTCGAAGTTGTTTGCCCTTAAGAATGTACTTCCTGTTACGCTATATAATTTTCTCATTTTATTGAGTCTAAGAATACATTGTACACCGAGTCGTACTTGCAAATAGGCTATCCTAAAACGTTTTTCAAAATCCATCCTATTCTTTATAAATGACCTACGTTTTTGAAAAATATTCTTTTTACAAAAAGCTTCTGAAAGATTTTTTCAAAGAGCCAAAATTTATTTTCTCAAATGAGCTGGCAGAACCCCAGCAGAACTCGGCCATAGTTCGGCCAGAGTTCGGTCATTTGGAACGTTAGTGAACATTGGGTTTTTGAACTTGGTCATCCTTCAGTTGCGATTTGTTACAAAGAGTTCTGTCCGAATTCTGCCCGAATTCTGTCAGAGTTCTGTCTTTGGAAAAACTATAAATAGATAAGTATTTCGATCATTTCAAATCACCAATTCACTTTTAATCTCTTCTCTTCCTGAGCTTATATTCTTCCAAAGAGTTCTAAAAAGCTTTCATTTTCAAATCCCAAGGCAGTTACAATCCTCTAGTCGATTTGCCAGTGCGGTACGATCTAGAAGTTTCAGAGCGATTGTAATCAGAGGCTTGATAGAAGATTCAACTCTTCACAATTGAAGTTGGTCGAGTTTTTCGTATCAAAGCTCGCATTGGAAGAACTTGCAAGGACTTCGTATAAAAACTTGCAGGATTTTCCTATAGTGGATTCAACTGGAAGCTAGAGTTCTTCTGACTGGACTAGTCCTCACAAAAGAAAAACTAGTATAAATCTCGGTATTTGCGTTTGCCTTCTGATCACTTTTAATTTCTGCCATTTACTTTTGTGATTATTATTATATCTGTGATCTAACTGCTAACAAGTTTTTAATTAGCAATATTCTGCTGCCTACTCTATCACCCCTCCTCTAGAGTATTCTGCTTTACGATTTCGTTCCTACAATAAACCCTTATCCTGCAGCTAACCCACTTGCTTCTTTAACTCATCCAGCTCGCTGTTGTTGA